>CM051259.1:77149180-77726680 GCA_027921565.1 Artemia sinica | reverse complement strand
ATAAAAACCTTATATGCCCCAGGGCATAACTTGCAATCCTTGCCTTGAGGGCTGTGAGGGGGGGTGTGTCATCCTTAAAGACATAACTTCCAGACCTTTCAACTACTTTGAACAAAATGGCTATCTCAAAATTTATGTGTTTTGGGAAATAGCGGGAGTGGGTGGAGGGTTTGTTGCCCTCCAACCTTTTTCTACTATTAAAAAGTGCACTAGCCCTTTCCATTTCCAATCAAATGGGCCCTCTTTGAAGTTTCCACGACAACACCTTCGATAAAAAGTGCCCTAGTCTAAGACCAAAAAAAATAATACAATGTGTCAACATCGTTCTTTACTTAGGCAGCGCTATTGCGCTGCCTATGACAATTCCAGATCCATAGAAGAACTTAACAGATCAATATATAGCCTGCCACGGAAGCAGAAAAGGAAAATGTGAAACCATATTAATATTTATTGGTGTTAAAACCATACACCGGAAGGGGTATAGCTTTAACATCCCCTTAAATATGAAGTAGAAGTTTAGACACAAAAATCATACGATTCTTGCTTGTTAAAGTCAAAACCATCGTTTTTTACTACCCCTCCCCCCATAGAAGTGGCTAGACTCCAATATAAGTCCCGTGTTTGACTCTTATTGATTAAACTGTTAATTGTCTAGCAAAATTTAATGGATACACACTGACAAATTCGAACTAATCGTAAGGCTAGTTTAAGTTGATATTCGAATGAGGTAATGATTAAAAAAAAACGGTGAACTTAAACTCCAAGAAACTTGATGAAGTAGACAAATAAAAACAAATGTAAGAAATAATGCAAAATCTACCGTCCTGGTCGGTTCAAAAACCCTAATAGAAAACTGAAACTCAGAGAGTAATGAGATGGTTCTTGAAATAATCCATAGAGAAACAGAGTTCTCTTGTTAAAAAATGCTGTAACTCAAAAACTTTTCCTTTTTTGATTGGTTAAAATCACATCTAGAAAAAAAGAATCAGGTTTCATAGGTTTCATAGTCATAGTCATAGTCATAGGTTTCATGACATTTTTTTTGACAAATTTGAAATAACTGTTAAACATAGTGACGGGCAGAAAACGGTTATCTCTCATCTGTTTCTGAGTACATAAGCTTAAGGAATAATGCGCTTGGCCCAAAAGAATGTTACGATTGATGTCACAATAACAAACCATGTATTTAAAGCTCACTTTTTATTACGGAAGTGTAAAGTAATAACGTGTCTATTTCTCTTGCCTATGACTGCGTTCCAACGTTGCATAATATTCTTCAGTTCAAGTCAAAATCGCTGTCTAAACATTCCCAGGGGACTCAAAACCACTATGGGGTAAGCTAAGAATGTTGGAAGATTTTAAAGTTTCAGATTTCAATCAAATGTAAACAGAGCTTTACGGAAATTGGTTCCTGTCCGTAGTGGCAAAAACTTGTTCCATGTTGAAGATCAGTTCCGTCAGTATGGCTTCTTGTAATAATAATCCACCGCAGAGTTCAGGCTACGAGACCATGTAACAAACCACGAAGTGTAAATTTCAATATATAGACTAAACAATTACACGTGAAAAACAGCTGTTTAAGTTTGGCTGGTATAATTCAAAAAGCGAGATGTTGCATAGCATAGACTTAATATTCTGTTTTTACTACAATTATATACCATATCTTTGTGTAAGAATGTTTGTTAGGGATCTAAAAGACAGCAACAAAGAATCTGGGTGTAAAACCTCATCTTCCAAACTGTATACATGATTGAGAATCAAGGCCATAGGTGATTTGAAAAAAAAACTTGAAAACCAAGTTTGGTCGAACTAATCGGCAATGCTTTCTTAATTTAAAGGAGGGGGCTGTAAATTTGTTTTACGAAAAATTAAGAAACCAAGGTACTTATGTATAACAGCATCCCCACTCAAGATGTTTGATCTGATCTGTCTGCGTGAAACCGGTTTGTCTGCCTGCACTTGAAGACAATTAGCTTAGGCACAGTGAGATGAACTACTATATAGGTATATTTTAATTAAACATTTAATATGTAGAGTTGGTATCATGATTAGGCATTAATATAACACGTTCTGGGCGGCCTGTTTTCCATAATTCTTTGTTGTAGTTTCCATAATTTTGTTGCTTAAGTATTATATTTTCATCATATTTAGGTATATTTCATTAGAATAACCTAAATTCACTTTTTGAGTAGGCTCGCTTTAATACATAAGTACTGAAACAAATTAAGAAGTGAAAATTTTAAAATAAGAAGTTTTATTATAGTAAGAACTTTCATCGAGATGGGTAGCAACAAATATTGTGCACAGAATAAAAGGGAAGACAAACAAATCCAGAGGATACTGTTCAAAATGATTCGTGACCTGAAGGACCGGATCTGCGTTATGAAAACCAAAAACCCTTCATATGTACCCTGGTTCTTGGATCCCTTAGTATCTCAAAGAGTTCGAATTGGTTTCCAAAAGGACATGAACGAGTTTTTTACTACTTATTCGTGATAGGAGGACACAGTTTGGATATCGCTTATCGACATTTAAAGATTTTCAAAACCAGGATCAACTTATGATCAATGGTGCACAAGGGCGTATCCTGGAATTTTGTTTGTGATGTGGGAGAAATTTTTGGGGGGATGGTTTTTTTCTGGGGATGGCGTACAAAAACTTTTAAAAATGCATTAACAATTTTTTTTGTATGTATTATTGTTACTTTTGATGAGTCATATACAAATTTGAGGGGAAGGGGTTTAAGCCCCGTAACCCCACCATCCTCCTAAATGCGGCCTTGATAGAGACTTCCATTTTAATAGATTATGTTACAGCTTGTGCTGTTTATACCATCTTATCCACTGCGATGTTTACCGTTTACATTCTTAAGTTCCTTTTGTTGCTGAAACTTCAATAGCCGATTAGAAACCTATAGTTGATAATATCTTTTCATGTTTGCTTAGCCATTGATATACCATGAATAGCTTCTTACTAGTGGGGTACAATGCAGTCATATGGTATGTAGATTACGAAGTAGATTCAGGAAATAGATTATGGATTGAAGTTTTAAAAGTCACTGGGGTTAATGATGTTAACCCTCCAGTTATGGTGTTAGCAGGAAACAGTGGAAGTCTTTTAGGCCACATTACAAGAAGGGATGCTTACATTCCCTAAACAATATTGAAAATATTAAATTATTAGTCATAAGAACTATTTGCCACATCCTTTCTTTTATTCTAACATTTGAGATTTTCAGGGTCTTGCCGATAAGATATTTTAAACTACGAGGGAATGCACACTCTCCACACCTGGAGTACACAGCCTCGAGCCAATTTTTCCACCACACCTTTACATAATCCATGGCACAGTTTGTACCACGTACAGCGCACTTAGCCACGCATGGCCCGTACTACCCGGTCTACACAATTACTTAAAGTGAGATATCTTCGGCATTATCCTCAGTTATAGCCCCATTACAATTTGAAAATCTAAGGCAACATGGGCGCCGGCAAGGGGGGGGGGGGGGGGGGGGGTAGGGGGCAGGAATTTGGAATTATAAAAGTAATTATAAGGGAATCAAAGGAAAGAGAGCAGAATAGGAAACAACTATGGAAAAAACGTTTGTTGCCCCATTGTTGGCTGCCTGCTAATAGATTTTGACCCATAATAAGGAAAACATAAGTTCTAATTTGTGACTGAGTAAGCCCTAACTAGTTTTCCACAAAATTTTTTTGGTAGGCCTACTCTTTCACTAAACGGGCTCTTTTATCTAGTGTATATGGAATGTCAAACTGGACACGCGACGAAAAACCCGTTTTTACAGGATGATTCAAGACACCGCTGTAGAGAAATACAATGTATAGCGTGGTTTTAATTGCGTATAAGATATTAAAAGTGTTGTTTTTTTTTGGGGGGGGGAGGTACCTAGGTTAGGTTAGGTTACGTATTTAACACAGTTTATATAATTATCCAGAATGATCTTTCCCTATCTCACCCATTATAAAAACCCGGACCAAGGTGCGAGTGCTCCAGAGAACGTTTTTTCCAGATAGAAACATAAGCGGAATCAGATCTTTTCACGGGTAGACAAGTCAGACTGTGATCGGAATCGGAAAGATAGACAAGTAGACAAGTCAGAATCGGAAACCAGTGGAAACCCGCTATTACGAATAATGCACTTTGTTGGAAACAATCGGAAACAGACTAACCCGGCTAATGCAGAACGAAGTGGAGGAGCTTTTTGTTCGTACCGAAATGAAGACCAGAAATGATCTGCGTTAAACTTACTGGATAATTATATAAACTGTGGTATTTAATATATTCTATACTTTGCCCCCCCCCCCTAAAATGCAAATATATAGCCCAACATTGTTTCTAAACTATTATATATTAATCCTATTTTATTTTATTTCATTAGTATTAACCAAACTAGCACTATATAAAAGAGTCCGTTTAATAAAAGAGTACCAAATTTTTTCTATATGATTTGGTTGGAGCAAAAAAACAAAAGAAAAAAAAATAAATTCTTCATAGTAATGAATGGTAAGTAAATAACGATCTTTGTCAATAACGAAAGTATAAGAGCCTAACTATTGATAACATTCAGTCAAAGAAACAGCTTTTTATGGTGATCTTAAATATGTATTTGTTTATTAGTAATTAGTTCAGTTATTAGAACACAAGAAAGTTCGTGTAATTATAGAAAACACAAAGAAAACAACTTAATAAGGGGCAATTTCGGTAAAAACATGTTGTCAACTTTTGCTTGCATTGCAAGAGTACTCATGAACGTGATATGTGAAGCCACTGTAATCAATGTTTCCCCTTTCCCCTCAAATGTTCTTAGCACGGAATGCTAAGAATTTCTGTGTTTTCCCCCTGAACGGATACGTTTTTTGTGTTTTACTGTCATTTTTTTTGTTTATAGGAGTCATTGTATTTATCTATTTGTTACTTCGAAAAAGATTTAATTTTTTACAGTGATGAAGTATAAAGGTGTCAAATATACTGGCTTTTGGAATTCAAAATTTAATTATAATATTGAATTAAAAACTTGTATTTAATTTTCTTAATCTTAGTTTTAATGTTTTACTTCGAACAAACTGCTTTGATAATGCATTACTTATTATAAACACTGAGTCTAAAGGCATTAAATATTTTAGTGTTTGATAACCATGGTTATCAAACACCAAAATATTTAATGCCTTTCAAAACTGTCAAAACTGTCGATATTGTCAAAAAATATCCGTCCAGCGGCATTGCTCATCAGAACTTAATGCTGGGAGTTTATGTCTTAGTTTTTGCAAGTAGGCTATTGTTTGTGTTTTTTTTTGTAGCTACTTACTTTTTTCATTTTTAAAACACTTTTACTTTAATTGACATACTTTTTCTATTGCCTTTGCAAAATTGTTTGTCTCTAAGCTTCATTAAATAAAGAAAAGAAAACAAGTTTTTTCAACTGAAAGTAAGAAGCAACAATAAAACTTAAAATGAACAGATATTATTACATATATGAGGGGGGTTCCCCTCCTCAACACTTCGTTCTTCAAGCTACAGTTTTTCGGCACATTCAAAAAGTTACTTATTGTTCTAATTAAACGACCCTTGTGTTTTAGGAATCGCTTTCAAAGAATTGGGACAAAATTTAAACTTTAGCGCAAAGAGTGAGATGTTGAAGAGGGGGCAACCCCCCTCATATGCGTAATAATTTCTGTTCGTTTTAAGTTTTAATGTTGCTCCTTTTTTTCTGTGTAAAAGGCTTGTTTTTTTTTATTTCTGATCATTCTTTAAATAACGCCAGGATACCGGGCTCCACCTCCACGGAAAAATACATCTCATCATAGAAATTCCATCTGGACAATTCAATCCTGGTGAAAATTTACCCAGACAATTATCCTTAACATGTCCACGCGTAAAATTGAATCGGTAAAGAGAAAGCAGGTCATATAAAGAAATACCGTACATGACTTCTCGCAATTTACTCTGTGTGAAATTTCTTCTCAAAATTTCACCCCCTGGAAACCATCCTCTCGATTGAAAACTCCCTCAGCGAAAAATTCGTCCTCCCCTCCCCACCCGGAAAATGTATGCATACTTCCCAATAACAAATAAAACAAAGGGCGAATTTTATAACTTTAAAACCTTTCCCCAGGGGCTGTAGGGGAACATTTTATTTCTAAAGACACAGTAAATGGGCCTGTCAAGTATGCTGAAGAAAAAAGCTATCTCAAAATTTTGATCGGACGATTTTGGAAAAAAGTGACGTGGGAGAGGGCGTAGTTGCCCTCAAATTTTTTTCAGTTACTTATAAAGGGCACAAGAGCTTTCCATTTTCATTAGAATGATCCCTATCCCGACGTTCTGTGCCCACTGGGTCGATAAGATCACCCCTGAGAAAAAAACAACAACAAAAAAAACAAATAAACACGCATCCGTGATTTTTCCTTCTGGTAAAAAATTACAAAATTCCACATTTTTGCGGATACAAGCTTGAAACATCTACAGAAGGGTTTTTTGATACGTTGAAGCTGATACGCTGAAGCTGATACGCTGAAGTGTGATTTTCATTAGAATTGCTTGACTTCAAGGGGGTCTTTCCCCCACCCCTTTTCCGGAAATCAGACAAATTTTCTCAGGCTCGTAGCTTTTGATGGGTAAAACTAAACTTAATGAAACTAATATATTGGGAATTAGCATAATCAGCTAATTCTTTTGATATATCTATTGGTATCAAAATCCTTTTTTATAGACTTTTGGTTACTATTGAGCCAGGTCGCTGTAAGTAAGTTACAGTTCATTACCACGAACTGTTCGATTACCCATCAAAATCTAAACAGTATTATCAAAAGTACTGTATTCATAAAACTTTACAGTTTCATGAAATGCAATGAAACAAATAGAAAAGGTTTTTCAACTAAAGTAAGGAGCAAGTTTCAAATCGGTTCCTTGTTTTCAGTTGAAAAGCTCTATTTTATATTTAATTTCTGATTATTTTTCAAATCATACCCAGGCCTAACCAAGATATAATTTGAGGTACCGGTCCCTTAAATCCCTGGTCAATTGCTTTTAAAAACTGTAAATCAACAATTGTACGTTGATAAGTACCGTTCTACGTTTAAATATGCAATTCCAATTTTGGATAAAATTTGAATATACTTAAAAAAATTGGTGATGAATAGTAATTTAGGTGAAAAGTCCTTGTTAATATTACTACTAGAGAATTTTGATTGGATGAAAAGGAGTATTATTGTTTGTATGGATGGATATTCTGTGAGACTTTTCTACATAACTGAAATCACACAACCTCTACAATAGGATTTTCTTATCGATAAATACATTACATATTTTTTTAAATACATTGATGTACTTCATATAAATAGAAAAAGAAAAATATTACCATTGAAAATTGCTGAAAACTGAGTTCCTATCAGTATTTGCCACCCCAAAGAAATTTCATGGCGGGGATGATGATGCACCTGCCTTGCCTTTTACACCTCTGTGCTGGTAGATATGGGAATGTAACATAGTTGATGTATAGAGAAACATTTTAATTAGTTGCTTCTGCACCCTTCCTCTTTCATTATTTATCTGAAGCCTCATGAAGAGTAGGCAGTTTGTCCATTAAAATGTACCTTTGTAGGAATCTATACTATCCCCACCTAAACAATGACTCACACCCCCCTCATTATAGCTGATAGGCAATTACAGATCACCAAACGTAGCATAATTTCATTACAAATAAAGCGAATGAACTTGGTTGAATCCAGTACTACCACCGTGTGCCATTACTTCTTTTGCAACTGGGAAGCCTAAAATATAGTTATTGACACTTTTAAATCAATTAGATTCTCATGATTTTAAATTGATTGCAAATCCGTCCTCTTCGGGGTAAAGTCGTAGTTTGGTGCCCTAAACGACCTAAACTGTCACCCAGTCATCACTGCTGTTTTGGCGTGTGCCCCCCTGGAAAATTTTCTGCCGGCGGCCTTGTAAGGCAAATCTGACTGTGACTGTAATAACCAAAATTTTCAGAGTGCAAAATCGTGATTCAAGCAATTGAGTTTGGAGTTTTTAAACTGAATGGAAAGCCACTATAAACATTCTCCTTTGAGTCAGACAAAAAAAAAAAAAAAAAAAAAAACACGTCTGGCAAGGCCGTAGCCAGGTGGGAGAGGGGTATGGATCTAATCCCCCTCCAAATTTTTTTTTCCGACTCATAAAAACATAACAAAAATGAACACAAACAAATTGTTGCTGAGTTGAAAAAAAATTGCAACCGCTTCCGAAAAAAACATTTATACCCCTCCCCCCCCCCCCGACGAAAAAAAATCCTGGATATGATCCTGACGTCTGGGTATTCCTAGTAAATTCCGAATCGACGATGAACGCATACTTATTTTCTATTACCAGGCTCATCCCTCTCGAAAAGTTGTTTGTTCCAAAGTAAGTGCTTCTATGAATTCTATACTAACTAGTTCAAAATCATGATTTACTAAAACTAAGTTAAAATATGCATAAAAATTTTAGTTAGGAAAACAAGTATTAACGTCAAGCTAAAATTGCTCATTTTTGAAAAATAATTGGAATTCTATTCCGTTCGAAAAAGTTTCGGTTCCAAGCCAAAATACCCTGGCAGATGTTTGTTAATTTAACTATTGCTATCTCCATCAGTCGAAACCTTTCAGATCCAATGAAAAATATGACCAGGAACTGAAGAATTAGTTGACCTAAGAGAAGATATGTTATTTGACAGCAAAGGGTGTTGTTTGTGACTTATGGGGTGAGATTTAAACCGGAGCATTATTCAGTTCATTTCTGATAGTGATCGCCTTTGTAGTCATTATCCATCTGGGTTTCTTGCATATACTTTTAATAGGCGAAAACTGGATATTACCTTAATGAGAAAAATGCCTTAAACTTCGAAGAAGGATTCTATTCTCGTTATTTAAAATGTGCCTATTAATGGAATAGGAATAGTTCAGAAACAAAACATTGTATATTCTTCTTCCAGAAACTAGTTGCAAAGCAGTAAAAATTTTCCTTAATAAAGGTATATAATATAGAGGGGATCTAAAGTTAAGAAAATTGTTTACTTTTTATAATAAAACAACACAGTTTTCCCCAAAAACTACAATTTTATTTAACTTTTGTATACATACATACTTGCGCGTATTTAAAAACCAGTGGCCATATACACAAAAAAAAATAAACAAAAAACAATAAGGAAAGAACAATAACACTCAACAAATTTAAACTACAGCTTCTTTCCGCGCCATCAGACTATTCTCTATACAACAACCTAACGCAATAATTAGGTCCCTCGAAGTAGTCCCCAAAACACCCGGTAGTAGCGGTACATCCCCATGACAAAAATTATCCCTAAAATTCGCCAAACTTTGGCATCTACTCAGAAAATGGTCCATCTCATCCCCAAACTCCCCACAGAGGGGGCAGGCACGCCTACTTCCCGAGTCATCCTCATCATAAGACTCCCCGTATCCTTTACGCAGTGGTATGCAATTTGCCTGCGCCTGCAACCAATACTTAAGGGTTCTCCATGGTAGGTTCAGCTTCAAATAAAACTCCCCTCCCCATACACATCTTTAATCAGTCTATAAAAATGCAGGCTACTAGACTTTTCCAGACCCGTTAGCTAAACCTGAATCTCTTGGTCCCGAATGCGCGATGCAAACTTACCGAGGAAATCTTCAGGTTTACCTAGAGGACCCTGCCCCTCATTCCATGTCCATGAATTATCCAACAGTGCTTTAACTTGTTTTGGCCATGCTGCCTTTTTGGTAAACTCAACATCTCCGTGTAGGCCGCTTTCGCCAGGCGGTTATCAGGTAAGCGCATAACCTGTAACCAAAACTTAATCATTTGTATAGTCCTCATATGACGTAGATCCTGCAAACCCAAATCACCCTTTAGGACCAAACTACTAAAATAAGTTTGGAGGCCTATAACTCTTTTAAAATACATAAACTGCAGAGATTCCAGTTGTTTTAGCTTAGTAGTCCCCCACAGCTTACATCCATAATGGGCAACAGGTAGGACTTTAGTCATAAAAAGGTACTTGTGCATCTTCATATTTTTGATTCCCATGATATGTTTTTGTCGTAGGTACAGCCGCTGCCTTACCACGTGAAATCATCAATTTAACGTGCTCGGTCCAATTCCCATTTGCTGCGACCACGAATCCCAGACATTTATACTTTGGGGCCACTTTTATTGCCTCATCTTTATAAGTAAAGGAATAATCCTGAGGTCCATTGGGCTTCCTACTTTG
This sequence comes from Artemia sinica, assembly GCA_027921565.1. NCBI lineage: Eukaryota > Metazoa > Arthropoda > Branchiopoda > Anostraca > Artemiidae > Artemia > Artemia sinica. Next base: position 77,716,410 of record CM051259.1, on the reverse strand, counting down.
GAAGATGACAATCTCTGTCTTAGGTGTGTTCAGCTTCAACTTCTTCGATTCTAGGTAAGATTCAGTTAAATTCAGAAGAGTTTGGAGTTCCTCGGCTGATTTGGCCACTAAAGCTGTGTCGTCAACGAACAGCAAAAAGAAAATAGGATCTCATTTCAAGGAACTTTTCAACTTTTGTATATTATTAGTTTTATCTAGGGGAAAGAGCTGTAATCACCCACTGCTCTTCATTAGCGTCAATTCACAAAAATTAGGGCGAAGGGACAAAATGCATTCTTCGAAAAATAAGCGGGGGGGCCAATGTTTTCGATGTTGGCAATAAAAATACTAAAAAGGATATTGTTCAAAGAAAATACCAAAAAAAAGTATTTTTCAAATCCTGGAAGGGTAGGGGGGGGAATATTAGTAGGTCAGTGTTCCCTTGTCTCCCAATTGATGCCACTGCTACTCTGCCCTGTAGGTGCCCTTTGCTGCAGATCTTCCCGCGTGATAGGAGCCACAAGATATCAGGCTGAACGTTCTTTTGGGTCATGACAGTTTTTTTTGGAAAATATTCATAAAGTCATCGACCACCTCTTATCTAACATTAACTGAAAAAAAAATTCCGAAAAATAAGTTTTTCAAAGAAAAGTAAAGAGCTATATCAAACCAAAAATGAGTAAAAAAAAAACAAAAAATTTTCCAAGCGTAAAACTGCCACAAATCACCGTCAATAAATAAATGAAACCCAAAACGAACAGAAACTGCAATAAATAACCGAGTCAAACTCAAAACGACCTGAAACTCAGGTGAGTAGAGCTGATGCCTACTGAAGACCCGAACATAGTTTGCACTTTACTGTAAACCGAATATATTTTAAATTTTTTTACTTTTTTGACTTTAGTAAACAAAAATACAAATTTACACTAAAAGCAATCCTTGTTTCGAGCTGAATGTTACTATTTCTCATAATATTGATAAGAACACTGTCATAACCAAGATTACTAAAAAAAGAAAAACAATTGAATGTGGATTGACAGCTTATTATTATATATATACTGATATTTATTCATTAAAATCTTAATAAGTTTTGGATTTATGAAAGTCAAAAAGGGAAAACATTTAAAATGTATTTTGCTTTAATCTAGTTCAACTTCTTCCTCAGCAATTCCTGAAATTCTCCTCTTAATACTCTAAGCGTTAGAAGTAGTTGCAATAGAAGTAGTAGTTGGAGCAGAAGTTGTAGAAGTGGAAGCAGTATTAGTAGCAGCGTGCTCACATTGCCTTTTGGTCAATTTATCTTCCCCTTTAAATATACACTGGAAGTTCTAGCTTGACACCCTGATCCATTCCTGAGATACACCCTTTTGGCAATCTGGATGAACATTATGTGTTTTGATTTAGTTCACGCTCCACCTCAATATTCTCTCAATGTCTTCACACCATTAGCCTTAACAGTGCTAGTATCCTAGTAGGAGTGGTATTAGTAGGAGCAGTAGTAGTAGTAGTAGTGCTGCATTAGTAGTAGTAGTAACAGTAGTAGCAGCAATAGTATACATATGTTGTCTTTATGTCAGATGAACATCCCCTTCATGATGCCCTGGGAGTTTCAGCTTGATACGGTAAGCCGTTCCCAAGATTTTGCTGATACGCCCATTTGACAATCTGTATGCGCATAGTATGTTTCGACACAGTTCATTTCTCAACATTCACTCAAATTTTCATTTCGATATCCTCAACCTTGGTAGTAATCGCTACAGAAACAATAGTTGTAGTTGTAGTAGTAGTAGTAGCTTGCAAATATTGCCGTTCTGGTCAATTGATCATCCTCCTCATCCTTTTTGAAAATTCTGAATTAATGCACTTAGTTATTCCTGAGCTGTGCCCTTTTGACAACCCATATTTACATAGCGTCATTTGATTTAGTTCAATCCCCCCCTCAACATTCTCTGAAAGGTTCACCTGAATGTCCTTTGTCTTTTTGGACACTAAAGGTCAAACATACCTCCTTTCTCGATAACAAATAATATTTGTATTTGCTACTTGACCTTTCAACTACGCTAGACAAAATGGCTATCTGACAATTTTGATGGATATGTTTGGGGAACTGGTGGACGTGGGAGGTGGCTGGTTGCCCTCCAACCACTTTTGACTCTTAAAAGAGGGTACTATAGCTTTCGATTTCCAATTGAATGAGCTCATTCCGAAGCTTCTCCAACGATTCCTTCTAGACGAAGTACCTTAGTGAAAACAAATTAATATATTGCACCCGTTCTTTACTTAGGCAAAGCTATTCCACTACCTATAAAAGCAGTATCGTCTCAGTACCATCTACCATCCTTGTATAAAGGAACGTGCAGAAGTGGATGTGGCTTCAGAATTGTGCTCTCTGAACTCTTGAAAATTTGCTCGATTTGAACCATGGTTTCAGTGGCGTAATTTTGTCAAAATCCTGGGGGGGGGGGGACAAAGTTGGAGCAAATTTTCCCAAATCAAGTGAAAATGACAGTAAAACTGAAAAACGAGTCATATATTACCATAAAGGCAAAGATATACTAAAGAAAACTGACCTGTTTCTCTGGATACTTGAATTATGCAGGCTTACCTTAATTTTGACAAGAATTTTTGCAGAAACCAAATTCCATTTGAGGGGAGGGAACTTGGGTCTAGAGGGTACAGTTGACCCCCCCCCCCCTGCTCCATAGCAAATTACGCCCTGTATGGTATCCTTTAGTTTCTTATGTAGTCTATATTTTATCAGACTTTTCCCTTCTCTCAAAACATTTTAGTCTACAAGACTAGTTCTTTTTAGCTTCCCGCCTTTGGCATTCAGCTCAAAATTCTTTGTTTAACAAGCTTAGCCATCTAACGCTAGCTGATAGACGTTGTCTTAGTAAAGGTTGCTAAAAAGAGGGCTAAAAATAAACAAACAGAACTATGTGGCCAAGTTTTTTAACAACCAAATTTGTTGTGTGTCGTCAAGGAAATATTGTTCAAACTACGTAAAATTTGTGAGAACGCGTAGGTTTGATAACATTTTCATGACATCGGAAATAATACTCATTGGATTACAAAAAGAATCAAAATTCTAACCGTTAACGGTATTTTGAGGTTGGACAATTGCCTTGGTAAGAAAAATTGTCACTGTTGCCTGATTCTTGTTCTTCTTTTTTTTTGTTTTTTTTTCTTTCTTTTTTCAGGGCGGTCTTGACATTGCAGACCAGAATAATAAAAAAAAAGCAATGTTTTATAGCATAGACGATTACTGTGAATTAACTTTGTTCTTGATTTTCACCATTTCAATTATAGACAAGGCCATATCCAGGATTTTTATTTCGGATGGAGTCTTAAAAAGATTTTTTTTCGGGGGGAGGGGTGGTACACAAAAAACCCTTAAAAACGCATAGAAAATTGTTCTATATTCATTTTTGTTAAGTTTTTACGAGTTGGAAAAAATTTCGGGGAGCGGGGGTTCATCCCCCCTGGATATGGCCTTGCTTATAGAAAGGAAAACGTCACTAAAATATGCGTTTTTTCATATTCTAAGTTACTTTTCATTCGTGGATTATGTCTTCCTAAAAACATGCCGTTCTCTAAAATACGGCATCATTAAAATGCCATCTTTCACTCGCAGGATTCTTCCTCATTATTTTGGAACAACAAACTTACATACTAAAAATGCTTAACCACTTTAAACTGTCTTCTGTAATGTATGGAATGAAAAACATTTCAATAAATACCAGAAAATAAGAACAAAATTTCACAAAATAAAATGTATCTCAATCGCCAAGGGAATTCTTTGCTTTTTTTCTCATTTATAATCAGTGTATCGGCTGACAGTTTATTAGTACAGAGAGTTGACTTGAACAAAAATTTAAGTGACTCAAAACTTCTTGCTAGTTTTTAAATGCTTAATATTTCCCAAAAAGAACTAATCAGTTTTTAATTAGATTTTAATCATATTACCTTATTGGTTATTAGTTCAGAGAAATTAATTGAAAAAATTAAGTGGCTCAAACTTCATGCTAGTTTTACTTGCTTGATATGTTTCGCAAAAGAACTAATCAGATTTTAAAAAGAAATACTTTCCTAAGCCGAAACAAAGAATAGCATGATGAGCTTGCGGAAATATGTCAGAAATAAACAAATGGTAATAAAGCATACTTTTTAATATGCAAGCATAGGATAGTAGTATCTCTTTTTCTCTTTGACATTAGGACGGTGATTCAATATTCCTAATATAAGTTATAAGAGAAAGAACTAACACTTTAAACCTTAGGTAAAAATATTTACGGTTCTTATATGGGTGATGTTTTTATTTGTAATTTTGTGCACGTGGCATTACCTTTGATACAGCTTTCTTTGTACAATTTAACCTTCATCAAATATACCCCCCCCTCACGGGAAACTCCATCTTCGATATTTCATTCAACGCAAAGTGCCCCCCCCCCCCGTCAAATTTCCTCCAGACAGTTCCATCCTTGCTGAAAATGCCTCTCCCCGTAAAATTTCTCGCAGGCGATTCAGCCTGAAAAATTCTCCTTAGCATATTTTCATTCGAAAAAGACTTTAATCTCTAATCGGTTTCTCGATCACTCCAGAAATGCCTCCTTCCGTATAATTTTAGAATTTAAGGCAATTAAAAAGAATTACGTATATGAATTCTTTCAAATCCACCCAGTGTAAAATTTTCCCTGGAATATTCATCTTCCCCCCAGAAATTTCCCTCTCCAAGGAAGTTTCACCCTATGTAAATCCACCCCAAGCGCAAATCCCCCCGAAAATGTTTGCATAGTTCCCAATAACAAACACTATACGCAAACAATGGGCAAATTTCATTACTTACAGCCCTCTCACCGCAGACTGTAGCGAGTCATTTTACCCCTAAAGACGTAGTTATTTGCCCTTTCAATTAAACTGAACAAATGACTATCTCAAAATTTTGATCAAAAAACCTTGGGAAAAAATGGGCACGGGAGGGGGGTCAGTTACCTTCCAATATTTTTGTACACTTAAAAAGGGAACTAGAACTTTTAACTTCCGTTTGGATGCATCCTCTCCCAATTTTCTAGGATCATTATTTCAATACAATTACCCCTGGGGAAAAAAAAACAATAAACACGCATCCATGATATGTCTTCTGGCAAAAATAGCAAAATTCCACGTTTTTGTATATAATAGCTTCAACCTTCTACAGTAGGGTTCTCTGGTACGCTGAATCTGACGTGAGTGATTTTTATTAGAATTACATAAATTTTGGGGGTGGTTTCCCCTAAATTGTCTCAGGCTGGTAACTAGAGATGGGTAACACTAAAGTTGATGAGTCTGATATATATATGGAATTAAGATGATGATTTGATTCTTTTGGTGTATCTATTGATATTTAAATTTCGTTTTTAGAGTTTTGGTTACTATTGAGCCGGGTCGGTCCTTACTTACAGTTCGATATCATCAACTGTTTGACAGGGTTCAGACAGTAATTGTTTTTGTGCTTTCAGTTGGCACAGCACTGCAACAGGCGCGCACACAGTGAACTAAGATTCATATTTCCTGTTGACTTCCTTCTTAAAATTTTTAGCTTGAATTCTTATAAATTATTGTCAGCTTTCTGATGTCAGTTCGTTCTTTTTTTTTAATATTTTCTTGGTTCTCTTACATCTTCGTTTGAAATCTGTTACAGTTACGCTGCATTTATAATACCCCCAGCGGCGCGAATTCACGAAAATGTTGTTGAGGGGCGGGGAAAAATGTATTTTCCAGAATCTAAATACGGGGGTGGGAGATATTTTTTCAGTAAAAATTCCAAAAACAGGGTATTGCTAACTGAAGATATTGAAAAAGATACTTTTCGAAAGGGGTCAAAAAAATCTATTGGGGTAAAAACTCCCTCCCCCCAATTGGCACCACTACATGCTCTAGCTTTAACCAGGTGTATTTTTAGTAACAAAAACCTGAAATCTATTAGGGTCTGGAACGCTTTAGTGAATTTTGTCACTTTATTTGTTCTTTTTTTCAACCTTCAGAGATTCCGCCTTTTTCATTCCTTAAATATTTTTTTCACATTTGGTATTTTTTCTGGGATTTTATATAGGAATTTAAGTAATTTCTTCTACCCCAACTCCATTTTTTTATACAGAGAGCCTTTCCGAAGACTAACATTTTGTTTTATGCCCATTTATGAAAATAAAAAACAATTTATGGTATATAATCCAACCACGATTCTTTGAGGATAACCTATTCTAGAGTTTGACTAAAAAGTAAATCCATCAGAATAATCAACCCATTTCATATGGGACTTGATCACTCATCATCAATGCCTGAGCTTTGTATAAATCAAGTTGTACAAACATGTTACTACAGACAGACATTTGCGAAAAATTCCATGACTAAAAGAAAAATCGTCCTTTTTACTGGCTAGATTCCACTAAGGATCACTAATCTGCAGTATTTAAATTTTCGTTATTTTGACTGTAAAGTAAAAAAAAGCAAGTGAGGTTTTTTGAAAGAATAACATATTGGCAAGGCCGTATCCAGGGTAGGAGGATACCAGGTTTGAACCCACCCCCTCCGCCGGAACTTTTTTTGATGCGTAAGAAAGTAACAAAAATGTATATAAACAAATTTGTTATGCGTTTTGTAAAGTTATTGTAAAGCCTCGCTCCTCGAACAAAAATACCCCCCCCCCCCCGATTAAGATCCTGGATGCGGAGTTTGTTCCCGTTTTTTACTTACATCTAAGCGACAATCTAACTTGAAACTATGAGAAAGTAACGTTTCTTATTGTCCTTGATTTTACCCCAGCTTAACATACGTGCCTTGTAATAACCACCCAATAGCTTATGACAAGCAAGAATGGCAATATGTTTATCTAGGTTCCCGTTCATTCCAATGCAAAATTCTTGTGCAAATAGATCAGCTGAACTTAAAACCATGTTCATTGTTTATTTAGTTTCAAATTGGTGCTAATACTAATAGAGTGCTATCTTGGATTCCATCAATTTCCTGGTTTTATTTATTCAATGATGTCGGGATACATGTTTCAAATAGCTTCACTATGTTGTCTGATTCCATGATCATTATCAAATATTTAGTTAGGCATTGCTTCCTATGTCTCGTGAGTTTTAACGATAAACTTTGCCACCACTGATTTACTATGCAGCATTTTAGCGACTGTTGGTGGTTGTATAATATCTAAACTGTACTAAATAATTCCTTTGACGGTGCTGCCTTTCCTATTACAAAATATTGTCATTACATTCACAGTGGGTATTCTTTTTAACAGGACAATGAACAAAGAAACATTTTTCATTGATTTTAATAAAAGTTTGAAAATTTCGGCTTCAGATCCGGAAGTATTTGTCAACAGGAAAATCTCGCTTTTTTTCTGGAAAATTCGGGGATAGTAGAGACGCTGAAACTGGCCCGTAACAAGAGTAGAAGACCTTTGAAAAGGAAATTTCGATTAAAATGTTTGGTATTCCCTGTGATTAAATGAAAGATGGATGGTTGGAGCTGAATCAAACGATACTGAGGGATCATTGGATTTTAATGCTTTTTCTATACTTTCTTTGTGCTGCTGTGACCGTGTTCCTAGATTTTGGTGAGTTCGACCAATGTAATAATTTCCACAAATGCACGGTACAAACTGCATTTTGTACTTCATACAACTACGCAACGTTGAACCTATATAAACAAAATTTATAATGGAAAAAAAAATTAACACACAATAAAATAAAATTAGGAGTAAATCAAAATAAACCCGATCCCAAAGAAATAAAAAGTAAGAAGTAAAGAGCGATGCGGGCACGATGAATTATTTTTTTCGGACCAGGACACTTCGTGTAGAAACAATTGTCTTAGAAATTTCAAAAGGGGCTCATTCTATTAATAATTGAAAGTTCTAGTGCCTTTTTAATAGTCGACAGTGATTGGAGGGTAACCAGCTCAATATATCCCCAGCCATTGGGGCATATATGGTTTATATGGAAATAGTGGTCGTATAAACTTCTGTGGGGGTTCATTGTATTGGAAATCACAAGTTCTAATGCCCTTTTTAAGGGTTGAAATGATCAGAGTGCAACTACCTCCCCCCCCCTTACGTCCTATTTTCCCCAAATATATCTGATGGGAATTTTGTGATAACTGTTTGTCCAAAAAAGTCCAAAGATCACATAACAAGGCTTTCGGAGTTGACACAACCCCTCCCTCCAGAATCTGGAGGAAAGGGTTGTAATTTATGCCCAGGAGGCATATAAGGTTTTGGAATGAGTGGTCGTGTAAATTTTAGAGGAGGTTCATTTGATCGGAATTGTAAAGTTTCTAGTTCTCTTTCAAGAGTCAAAAGTAATGGAGGGAAACTAGCCCCCCCCCCCTCCCCGACATAAGTTTTTCCCAGAACGTATCCCGTTAAAATTGTGAGAAAGCTATTTTATTCACAATAGTCCAAAGAGCATATAACAATGCCTCCAGGATGGACACCACCCCTCAGAGCTCAGGGGCAAGGATTGTAAGTTATTCCCCTGGACATATAAGGTTTTTATGGAACGGATGGTCGTGTAAACTTCGGATGGGGTTCCTTTGATTGGAAGTAGGAAGTTCAAGTGCCCTTTTTAATAGTGAAAAGTGAATGGAGGGCAACCAACCAATCCCCCCCCAAAACCTATTATTTCCCGAAATATCTATGATCAAATTTTTAAGAGAGCTGTTTTGTTCAGCATTGTTGAAAGGTCTAGTTATTATGTCTTTGGGGATCTCAACCTCCCCACAGTCCTCATGGCAAGGGCAGTAAGTTAGGCAATTCGTACATTGTTTACATATAGTATATGTTATTGAGAAAGGTATGCATGTTTGAACTTTACTTTCCCAAAAGACAAAGGGCATTCAGACGAGCCTCTCAGAGAATGTTGAAGGGAGTTTTGAACTAAACTAAACACGTTATATGTAAACGGATTGTCAAAAGGGCGTAACTCAGGAATGACTGAGTATATTAATTTGGAGATTTCAGTAAATGATAAGGGAGATGATCACAAAGGCATATTTGCATGCTACCCCTACTACTACAACTACCACCGCTATTACTGCTACCACTACTACTACTGCCACCATACTACTCCATCTAAAATATTGAGAGTAAATTTGAACTAAATCAAAAGACACTGTGTGCATGCACATTGTCAAAACTTTTAGGGAACATTAAGGACGGGGGTTCAAATAAGTGAAAGAACTATTTGCATGTGGATTTTCAAAAGGCATATAAGCAATATCATAGGCAGTGCCGCTCTATTATAGCTATAAATATCATTGGCACTTTTAAAAAAGCTAATTCGATTGGGAATTAAAAGTCCTAGTGTTCTTTTTAGGAGTCAAAAGAGATTAGAGGGCAAGCAGTCCTCCTCCCAAGCCCATTCATTTTTCAAACACATTCAGTCAACATTTAAAGAAAGTTATTTTGTTCAGCATAGTAGAACCGTCCAGTAAATATGTCTCGAGGAATATTAGGTATGTCAACCCTGCACAATTATGAAAATGTTCCATTATCTATAAATTAAATATTACTTCAAAACTAAATCAAAAGGAACTGTGTGTATGGCTGCCCATAAGAAGCCTCAACAATATATCGAGAACGATCAGGGTATTGATTTAAAACTTTTGGGGTTACTACTATTACTCCTTTTGTTCTTACAATTTAAACAAAGCTAAAGAGTGTAAGTATATCCAGGTTGTCAAAGAGCATAGATAGAATTTTTCGGGAATGCTATTAAGTTTTATTTTTCAGGTGAACTTGAGGAGGCATAAAATTAAATTAAACAATACTATTTGTGTCAGGATTAAAAATTGTTGAAAAAGAATCTCCAATATACAAATAGCAAGCCTAACTATGGATTCTTATTAAACCAAAAGTAAGCAGAAATAAAGTCAAATTATCTTCCAAGCCTAAAACAACCCAAAACCACCAATGAAACTAAAAACGAGCAAAAATTAACATGAATAGGGCTGACAACCCCATGCCCTCTCAAGACCATAACATAATTTGCACTTTACTGAAATCAAATACATTTTGAATGTTTTCCTATTTTGACATTAATAAACATAAAATTATTAAAACTTTAAGGAATGAATATCAGTATATGTATATTAAACTGACAATCCACGGCCATTTATTTTTTTTTTTTTTCACTAAAGTTCAAATTATGTTCTGGTCTTGAGAAGGCATGGGGGTTGTCAGCCCTACTCATGTTAATTTTGTTTGTCTTGAGTTTGAGTCTGTTGTTTATTGTAATGTCTGTTCGTTTTGGGTTTCATTTATTTATTGATGGGGATTTGTGGTGGGTTTTTAGGCTTGGAAGATCATCAGGTAGTTTTGGGCTTATTTCTGCTCAATTTTGGTTTAATCGAGCTCTTTTCTTTTCCTTAAAAAAGTTGTTTTGTGGAAAAAGTTTTTTAAATTTACAACAATAAGGAATTGTTCCAATTTTCAGTCAATTCAGGTAGCTTGAATGGAGAACTCTTTGTTTTGTTAGTCTTGGCTTAACCTATGTAAGGTGGGAAGTCTGGACTTTTTGAAAGAAATTTAGTTTGTGACTCTAATTAAAAAAAATTTTGTATCGATGTGATTTATTGAGTAATTTTGTTTTCTATTATTTGTTGATGGCTGTTGAATAAATAGCCGAAATATTCAAATATATTGTAAAACTTCGTCATTCACTGTGTTCATTATCTTCTCTCTTTTTTTATTAATTAAAATACTTTTTCCACAAAATAAGTTTTTTCAAAAAAAAGTAAAGAACTCCATTAAACCAAGAATGAACAAAAATAGAATCAAATAATCTACCATGAATACAACTGTCACAAATTAGTATCAATAAATAAACGAAACCCAAAACGAACAGAAATTAAAATAAATAACAGAGTCAAACTCAAAACGAGCAAAAATTAATATGAGTAGGGTTCAAATACTTTCTAAAAGCCAGAATATCATTTGTACTTCACTGACAATAATTCTTTTAAATGTTTTCACTTTTATAACTTTAAGAAATCAAAAATTAATTAAGATTTTAAGGAATAAGTATCAGCATATGTATATTAAACTGACAATGCACATTCGTTTGAATCTGAGGTTTATACAGCATCTGAGGTTTATATGACAGTCTCTTATATGCCCTCATAAAACACTTACAACCCTATCCCAAGGGCGCTAGGGGGCTGTGTCATCCCTAGAGACATTATTATATGTTCTTTGGACTATTTTGAAAAAAAAATCGCTGTTTCATAATTTCAATCAGGATGTGTCTTGGTGGAAAGGACGGGTTGTAGGAGAGGGGGGGGGGCTAAATGCCGTCCGTCATTTTTTACGCTTAAAAAGGAACTAGAACTTTCAATTTTCAACCAAATGAGCCTCTTCTAAAGTTAAACAACCAAAATTTCCATAAAAACCTTAAATACGCCCACCTGGGTATTTACAACCCTTACAACCTTTGCTCCTAAATTTTTGGGGTTTGTTCACCCCAAACCATTGTTATTATGATATTTAGACTATTTTTAATACAATGGCTATTTCAAAATTTCTATTAGATGCACTTCAGGACAATACAACGTGTGTATGGGGTGTGTGTGTGTGTGTGCTCCAATCACTTTGACCCTTAAAAAAGCACTAGAGTGTCTGATCACCAATCCAATGAGCCCCCTCCGAAGACTATATGACCACGCTTTCTATAAAACTTATATGCCCCTAGAGCAAAACTTACAACCCTCGCCCTGAGGGCTTTGGGGGATTTGTTAATCTCAAAGACCATAATTTTCCAGACCTTGCAAATACGTTGAACAAAATGGATATCTCAAAAATTTTGATTGGAATTGTTTGGGGAAAGATGGGTGTCAGGGGATCATCTGCCCTCTGATCACTTTCGACTATAAAAAAGACACATATAGTCCTTGCCATTTTCCAATCGAATGAGCCCTTTTTGAAGCTTCTACGACAAAACTTTCTATAAAAACATTAATAGCCCAAGGCATAACTTAGTACTCTTGTCCTGAGTGATATGGGGTTGGTCATCCTCAAGACATAATCTCCAGACCTTCCAACTACATTGAACAAAATGGCCATATCAAAATGTTGATCAAATGTTTGGGGATTATATAGGCGTGGGGGATTGATCTTCCCTCCGATTAATTTTGGCTATTAAATAGGACAATAGCCCTTTCACTTTCCAATTCAATGAGCCTATTTTGAAGGTTTTACGACAACGCTTTCAATAAAAACCTTATATGCCTCCAAGTCATAACTTACAACCTTATACCTGAGGGCTTGGGGAGCGGGGGGGGGGGCTTATCATGCTCAAAGACGTGATTTCCGGATTCTTAAACTACGTGCAACAAAATGGCTATACAAAAATGTTAACAGGAAGTGTTTTGTGGAAGTGATCGGCGTGGGGGAAGGGTGGCATTCACCCTTCGATCACTTTTGACTATTAATAAGGGCACTATCCCTCTCAATTCCCAATTGAATGAGCCATTTTTGATTTAGGCCATTTCTTGAAGTTTCGGCGACAAAACTTTCAATAAAAACCTTATATGTCTCCAGAGCCCTGGGGGCTGTGGGAGGCTAAAACCTTTGCCCTGGGGGCTGCGGGGGGTTTGTCATCCTTAGACATAATTTCCGGACCTTTCAACTACGTTGAATAAAATTGCTATCTCAAAATTTTGATTGGATGTGTTTGGGAAAATGATGGGCGTGAGAGGGGGGTTAGTTTTCCTCGAATCACTTTAGACTATTACAAAGGGCACTAGCCCTTTCAATTTTCAATTGAATGAGTCCTTTTTGAAGTTTTTACGACAACGCTATCTATAAAACCTTATATGCCCCCTGGGCGTAACTTACAAACCTTGCCCTGAGAGGTGTGAGGGGGTTGTCATCCTCAAAGACCTAATTTTCAGAACTTTCAACTACGTTGAACAAAATGTCTATCTAAAAATTTTGATTGGATGTGTTTTGGGGGAAACAGTGGGCATCAGGGGGGGGGGGTGTAGTTGCTCTCCAATCACTTTTGACTATTAAAAAGGGCACTAGCCCTGTCAATTTTCAACAAAATGGACCCTTTTTGAACTTTCTACGACAACACTTTCAATAAAAGCCTTATATGCCCCCTGGGCATAACTTACAGCCCTGGCCCTGAGGGCTCTGGGGGAGTTTCATCCTCAAAGACATAATTTCCGGACCTTTCAACTACGTTGAACAAAATGGCTATCTCAAAATGTTGATTAGATGTGTGTTGGGGAAATCGTGGGTGTTAGAGGAGGGCTAGTTGTCCTCCAATCACTTTCGACAATTAAAAAGGGTACAAACCCTTACAATTTCCAGTCAAATGAGCCATTTTTGAAGTTTCTACGACAACTCCTTCGATACAAAGTGCCCTGGTCTAAAAGAAAAAAAAATCAAAAATAAATAAACTAATACGTTGTGACAGCATCGTTCATAATTCATCGTTTAAAAAAGGGCACTAGCCCTTTCAATTGCTAATCGAATAAGCCCTTTACTAAGTTTCTACGACAACTCCTTCGATATGAAGTTCCCTGGTCTAAAAGAAAAAAACAAAAAATAAATAATACATTGTGCCCACATCGTTCTTTATTTAGGCAGCGCTATTGCGCTCCTATGATAATGATAGTCCAAAGAGGATGGCGAAATATTGCAAATATTCTAAAATAGACAATATATCTAGAGTTAAACAAAAACATTTATGTTAGATTTGCCCGTAAAAGTATATACGGTTCAAATAGAATATGAGGTTTCAAATAAATTGCAAAATAAAAAATAAAATTCAAATGAGAAACAAAATTAACAATAACATTTTGGATGATAGACAAATTATTACATTTCTATACTAACCTGAACAATAGAGAAAGGACAGAAGAAGGGGGAGGTATCTTTAAGAAAAATATTTCGGAAATAACCTTCTTCAAAAGCATAAAGATTTTAAAATAAAAATAAATTTTGAAATTTCAGAACCCCCTCCCATTCTCAGAGACAAATTTTAAGGGGTGCACTATTCATGGAAGATTATCATTCCTGAAACATTGTTATAAAACTGTTAACATGGGACGAAACTGTTGAGGTTGAGGGAAGGAGGCAAACTCCTTCACATTTAAGAGAGTTCTAGATAAGTCTGTTCATGGTGACCAACTCAAAGAAAAGTGCAATACGTGTCAATATTAATTTGTGAGAAAAAAATTGAAATCTGCTTATTCTACTGATGTTCAATATAAAAATCCATTTATTTTGCTATTATTAATAAATAGTTTTTAGATGGGAAAGGTTTGTTTATTTTTTTGAAAAACAAAAACACCGAAAAGGGCTGTAATCAAGGATGTATCAAGGACATCTGTTCGGGGGGTTACAAGAAAAAAACTTTAAAAAACGTATTTTTCATATGCACTTTTGGTCACATTTTTAAGTCAGAAAAAACATTTCGGGGTGGGTCAAACTCCGTCCCTTCCCCTTGATATGGCTTCGACTGTGATATTGACGGAAATTACGCAGTGAAAATCAACTTCTGTGCAAAACGTTAGAACAGTGGTTTCAAGCTCCTATCTACAAAACCGTGCAATTATATATTTTTCCCAAGAAGCATGGTCACTTTTGTTTTCCCCAGAGATGATCGTATTGAACCAGGATGAATATAAATCACCGGAAGACGGTTCATTCAAACAAAAGCTTAAAGTTCTATTGCCTTTATTAGTAACAAAAGAAATTATTATGCAGCAAAGTCCTGATCTCTGACTCTTTTTTTTACCACAAAACAATTATGTTGGCGCGAATAAGGCCAAAATGTTTCAGAGAACACATTATGAGGTAGGCAATTGTCTTAGATCTGTCGATATACTCTTTAAACAACCTCCCAGTTATAGAAATAACACTGGTGCGCTATGGCACACCAACTATTAGGGCGGAGGCCACTAAATATTTTTTGGGCGGAAGAGTCGATACCTAAAGCCTAAAAAGAATAACTCTGACTAGTGAACAAAAAATAACGAATAATTTATTAAACCGTTATTAAGTCAGATTTAATAACGAAAAATAGGTCCATTTTTGTCCTGAAAACTCTTGACTGTAGAATATTTAACCCAGGAAAACCGTAAAACGTTCTAAAGCCCTTTTGTAAATGCAAGAACAGAAGGGAATGTACCTAGTCCCATTACGAAAAGTTTCTGTGCAACGATGAAATTGTACAGGAACGCTAGATCAGGGCGTAAGTTGAAAGAAAACTATAAATGTTTACAATAGAGTGGAAAGAAAAAAACAAATATTTTTTCATTGATTTTTTTCGTTTATTTTTTACTTCTAATACTATAGTGCTTTGGCACAAATAAGCTTCCTGTCAATCAGGACCGAATTCAAGATTTTTTCAGGGAGGGTTATTTTTTAGGTTGGGGAGGAGTTACAGAAAATACCTAAAAAAACACATCAAAATTTGTTTATACGCATTTTTGTTACGCTTTTGCGAGTCGGACAAACATTTTTGGGGAGGGTTCAAACCCCTTAATCCCTTCCTCCTGGATACGGCCTTGTTATAAGCGTAAATAAGTATAAAACTAAATAACATAAAAGTGTCAGTTCAGAAGACCGAATGTCCTATGGTAGTTTTCTGTTTAGCCTTGAAAAGCCCTTCATTACCTAGCTATAACCCTAAATCACCGACTTCATTAAAAGGGTAGAATGATATTGAATAGTCATAATCTTAAAAAAAAACGCAAGATTTAGGGTCGAGACAGAACACATTACACGGTCTGCTGAATAAAGTCGGCATCCCATGCCTTTATAAAGACAAGATTCAGCACAAATAATTGATAGAATTCGTTGAGTTTGACAAATCCATTTTGCTTTTAACTTTGTCAGCAAGAGGTAGAGATCTTGACGAAATAATTACAAATTACCAGATGGTTTCTACAGTGGATGGGCACTATACTTCTTCATCCAAATTGCATGCTTCTATTTCAAATTCTTATAATTAACAAAAGAATAAAAAAAAATGTGCTATTGCTCAAATTCGGCCTAAAGCTTTATAATATTATGAGGTTCTTCCGTGACAGAAGTAAAAAATTATACAATTGAATTTCCTGTCTTCTTTTGTTGTTAAACATTGCTTCGTGTTGGCTAAAATGATTAAATTTAATTGAATTGGCTGTAGGAAACTATAACAAGGGAAGCATAAATTGTGATGTTTTTAAGGTAATCCACGTTTCGCTTGTTCCTGTAATTTCTGTCTTAAAAATTTACCAATTTTGCGCTGAGCAGCGTTTCACTCACTGGTGTGAAAGCCATTATGACAAAATTACCTAGTTTCAATTTGGATGTTGTGACTATTATTTTGTGCTAGCAAAAAGGCTTGCTGAGCGTTAGCCATAAAAAAAAAAAAAAAAAAAAAAAAAAAAAAAAAAAAAAAAAAAAAAAACAAAAAAACTGTGGTACATGCTGTTACATTTGTACCGGAGAAAAAACAATCCCTCCAAATTTCCCTTAAAATTCCTCACCCTCAAAAAAGAAAACTTTTCTGAAAGAGGCAATTCAATCTCCGGGCTCGTAATTCAAAACATAGCCTAAACCTTATCAGACAGATTATGATATGTGTCAACGTTTAATGAAAAATTGAATAAAAAAAATAAGTTTATTTAATTGAAAGTAAGGAGCGACATTAAAACTTAAAACGAACAGAAATTATTCCGTATATGAAAGGGGCTGTCCCTTCCTCAACGCCTCGCTCTTCACTCCAAAGTATTTTATTGTTTAACAAAATTAAGCTGTGAGACAGAGTCAAACTTTAGCGTAAAGAGCGAGGCGTTGAGGGGGGGGGACAGCCCCTTCAGTATGCGGAATAATTTCTGTTCATTTTAAGTTTTAATGTCGCTCCTTACTCTCAGTTAAAAAAAAACTTGTTTTTTTAATTTAATTTCTGAGCGTTTTGAATTAATGCAGCTTTGATTTTGGCTCACCGTACATGAATAATTAAATCGAAATTTGCATATTAATTTTACTTTGTGTTTGGCTGAATGGCTTTTTCGAAATTTTGATCTGACGAACTTACGAATTAACTTACGTAACGAACTTCTATATTCGTATAATTTTATTACGCATATTAGGGGGTTCTCCCCTAGTCAATACCTCGCTCTTTACGCTAAAGTTCAAATTTTGTTCCAATTCTTTAAGAATGACCTCTTAATCACAAAGGCCGTTAATTAGAATAAATAGCTCTGATGAAAGTACAAAAAAACTTAGCGTAAAGAGCGAAGCAATGACTAGGGGGCGAACCCAATCATATACGTAATGATTTCTGTTCGTTAAAAGTATTGACGTTTCCCCTTACTTTCAATTGAAACAATTGTTTTTTTTATTTAATTTCCGATCGTTTTTTAAATAATACTAGGAAATCCGGCACCCCCTACATAGCAATATCCCTTCCCCCATGGAAACTTCTTCCATGGAAAGACACTACCACGTAACCCCTGACACCCCCCCCCCAACTACCAGAAAACCCCCCTGAAAACTTCTGCATGCTTCCCAATAACCAATACTAGCCTATATGTAAACATTGGGCAAAGTTCATAACTTGCAGACCTTCCCTCGGGGACTGTGGGGGATTAAGTCATCCTCAAAGACATAGTTATTGTATTTATCGACATGCTGAACAAAATGGCTATCTCAAAATTTTGAACGGGTGGCTTTAGGAAAAGAATGAGCGTGGGAGAGGCCTAGTTGCCCTCCATTTTTTTGGTCACTTAAAAAGGGCACTAGAACTTTTAATTTCGGTTCGAATGACCCGTGCCGCAATATTCTAGTACCTATTGGTCGATACGATCACCCCTAGGGGGAAAAAAAACAATAGACACGCATCCATGATCTTTCTTCTGGCAAAAAATACAAATTCCACATTTTTGCAGACAGGAGCTTGAAACTTCTATAGTAGAATTCTCTGATACGCTGAATCTGATGGTGTGATTTTCATTAAAGTCCTATGGCATTTAGGGGATATTTCTCCCTTTTTTCGAAATAAAGGGGTATTCTCTAACGCGCGTAAACTTTTGATCGGTAATACGAAACTTGATGAAACTTGTGTATTTGAAATCAGCATAAAATTTGATTCTTTTGATGTATCTATTGGTATCAAAATTCCGTTTTTTAGAGTTTTGGTTACTATTGAGCCGGGTCGCTTCTTACCTACAGTTCGTAACCACGAACTGTTTGGCGAACTGACCATGTGCAATCTCTATAACGAATTCTAATAGCTTGCCTTCAGTCGGAAAAATGCTTACTCTCTGGTGAATATTCAAAACCATGTGACTGATTCTATTTCGCTCTTGGTGGGAAGCCGGTACTCTTACAAAAACCCTCAATTAAACAAATAAGATTAAGAGAGTTTGGGTTCATTGGCATAGACACTGTCACATATTTTTCTCCTCACTGCATCCTATTGATAGCGGTCGCTTCTCTAGGCTGCGGAATCAAGAACATTCAAAATCCAATAACTGAAACATGGGCGTAGGCAGCATATTGTCTAGGGGAAGGGACAGTCGATAGTGTGATGGAGGGGGAGATTAAGTTATGTCGGCATGGGCGTACGTAGCTTCTTGCCTAGGGGAGGGGCAGCTGCCCCCTACCCATTATGTATGTGTTTCTATAATTGCCTTTATATATGAATGTAAAGGCAATGTGGCCTATGGAGTTATTATATGGATCGAAATATTGATTCTGCTTCTGCAAGTAAAGTGAAGGTCTAGGGGGGGGGGCAGTTGCCCCCCCCCCGCCCCCCCTCCTTACGCCCATGAACTGAGATAAATGATAATATAAAGAGAATATTGAAGCTCAATGTCGAATTTTCGGAAGGATGATTTTCATTTTGTTGACTAGTCCAAGAATTGCTGGAATAAAAATTTCCACTTTACTTCCTTACTTTATTTTACATTATGCATCTTTTAATTGATCATATACTTGAACTTTTATAATTAATTTTTCTATTTTCGTATTAATTGGGATTTTTGCATGCGTTGTGACAAATCAATCTGATGATCTCACTCCTTCTAAAATCTATTCTAGAATCTTCCAGTCTTTCTAGAAGCTTATTGTCGATACAAACCTTTTCTTCACTTTTGCAAACACAAAACCAAACTTTAAAATCCGATTGTAAGCGATAAAGCACCAATGCCACAGAAGAGGGTACGATGTGAGCATGGACGTAGGGAAGGGGGCAGCTGCCCCCCTAGAACTTCAAATTTACAATAGATATTAGCGAGAACTTTTCGCATGTTGGAATTTTTTGTTGGATGTTACCTGGTAGATGGTTAAAAAAGCCGGAAATAAACAGAAATTTCCAAATATCGTTTGCGACATCAACATTTACGTTTCGATCTTCAATATTGATTTTCGGTCTGATATATAGATAGGAGACTGGCCCACGATCAGCTGATTTTGACTTGTTTAATTCTCCATGAATTGATTCAAATGATAAGGAGTTGCTGAGCATGTCAAAGCAAAAGTAACTCATTCAATACCATCCTTGAAAAAGACAATTAGAAATACTCCGCCATTTTTCCACCTGGATGCCTCTCTATCCAAGTGGTCAAGAGTGCCAAACCTGGGCCATACCGGCACTGGTTCAGTCGTCTCTGCCTTACGTTTGGCCACCGGACAAAAGAAAAAGAAAAGTGACCAGGGGAACATTAAAGCTTGTTTTTCGGCTATAAAATTAAGAAAGAATATGGTCAGCATAAAAAACTACAAAATGAATTTCATTAAGGTTTAAAAAAATAAAGAGTATTAATTTCAAATTATACATTGAATGATTAACACCAAAAGTAAGCCGCTCCGCTAATCTTGGTGTTCTACCTTTCAGTGGAGGCAGTTTCATTTCAACTTCTGTCTTTAAGACACTATTCATCTCGTCAGTTAGCGCAAAGTCTCTTGCTCCAGTCTTCTTCCAAAAGAGGACCTTACGTTCTTCAGTTGCTACTTTTGATAATGATAACATTGTAAACAGAATTCCCTTTCTTGCTCTTCAGCTCAATCAGAATATAATCACCATCCTTGACTTTCTCAGTGTCAAATTAGAAGTTGCTGGTAGGGGGCTTGTCTTCAATGTCTATGCGGGGGTCTGAAGAGTTGTTGTATACAGGATCATCTACGTCAGAATCGTCACTCTAACTGTAACTCTTGTTGCCAGAGACACGCCTTTTGCTTTTTAGTCTTTTCACTTGTCTGACTTTCTTCCGTTCCAGGACTAGGGCTTTTTGGCAGATACAGCTTTTATCCTAGCAGTAATGCATTCTTTCATAGGGGTGTCAGTGAGCACTTCTGAGTTTTTCATATTTTTTTCCCTGTTGATTTTTTGGGTTTGACTTGATTGATAAAATGCTGCAAGTAAAGCAAAGAATGAGAGGCAGTCATCCAGCCAGAAGTATTTTCTGAGCTGATCATGATGGTTCCTGGTAAAGCTCCCCTGAGTAAAATTTCCAGACCTGTTTTTGTGGGGAAATAAGTAGAGGAGGGACTGTGTTCCCAACACATTAACACCAGCACAAATCGTGGTCAACTGACCTCTTTTCTGCTGACGTGACCTTCCCTACTCACTTCTGGCCTCGCTGTGCAATGATTTTACCAGGCTTGTGGATTTTTTCAGACCTGATTCGTCAAAACTTCCAATGTATTGTGGTCTGAACATGTGTTTATATAGGCCTCAATCCAGGTTGTTAAAGAAAGCTCCTACGCTGTGACAGTTGAAAGCAGTTGTCCGTCATAGGCTTGTACTTATTGGCGTTCTTACTGATAGAGTTTTAAGTCAATCCATAAAACCACGGTACCAATCTTTACCTGTAATTCCTCCACTGTTTCCACTACCTTTGCAGTTCCGTTATCCGGTACTTTTATGCTCTTAATAATGGCATAAGTGTATGCAAATTTACTCGCTTCTAGGGGAATGCAGTCGAAAGCATATAAGCTATCGTTTTCAAGTAAGTTTTTAGTCTTTTTGCTTGTTCCTCTGTAAATATTGATCATTGGTTGTTACAGGGTGTAAGGAAATTCAGGTCCAGACTTTTTAGAGGGATATTCAGCTTCTCAACTTTTTTTTTATGTTGTCTTGCAGCGTTCATCTAGGGACACCCATGGTACTTCCAGAGAATCCAACTGACTTCTTGTAGAATAAGACAGAAAAAACTGCTATTTTATTTTATTCTGGATCACAGCCACCTTTCTTTCTTTTCTCTCCTGTTTTACTTTTAATCATTTTATCTTGAATGAAATTTAACAGAAAAAAAAATCAGTTCACCTACTGTTCTGACAGGATTAAACAACGCCAGAAATAACACAGTTTTGGGTATTAAGCTTGCCTTCAACCTTTAAATATGCTGTTTACACAGCTTTTACAAGCATAGCCCACTTTTGGACACCTTGGTACGGCATGCCGAATTAACCTGGGTATTGAGGCCGAACATGGGAGTTCACTATCCCACAGGATGAAAAAACACTAACAGCAAACTGGTGAAGATGGCACGTCTCGGAAGATCCCAAAAACAGGAGAATACAATGTGAGTTTACAACGCGAGTTTTCTGGTATTCGTAATTAGGCGTAGGCTTTCAGACAAAATTGAACAAAATTCCAGAGTTAATCACCATAAAACCTGATCCAATCTGAAATTTTTGGTAAAAGTATTAATTAAGGTCAGACTTTAAAAAAAAATACACTGCAATCTGTCAGAGCGTTTATAATCCACCAGAAGCCCCATAGGTTTTTGTATTGAAACTGTTTTCTTTGGCTAGACGTGGGCCGGTCTCCCCTATACCAATTTTAATATTTAATTTTGCCCAACTGTAAACTTTTGAGTTGAATTCTTAGAAGAAGCTGTTATCTAACCATAATGTGATTTGTGTCAAATCACTTTTGTGGTGTCTAAGTTTTCTGGAAATTGGAAGTAGGGTAGTGGGTCTCTTATATTATACTGTTGCAGGAAAAGTAGAACATGGAGAATGTTAAAGGCCGAGTTTTAGTGAAATATAGAATGACTAGTTTCTAAAGACCTATATTCAAAGGACCTCGGGAAGTATTAGTAAGATCCCTCCCCCCTCCATCACAGAAGCGGCTGCACCCCCCCCCCCCCCTACACAAGATGCTGCCTACGCCCATGGATGTGAAAATAACTGTCTAGAAAAAAAAAGAAAAAACTTGCTTTTTTGCGTAGGAAAAGTGCAAAGGTTTTTAGCTCTTTTGAAAAAGCTTCTTTTTCTAATTAAACGGCCCTTGTGTTTCAGGAGTTGCTCTTAAGAAATTGAGACAAACAGTCAAACTTTAGAGTAAAGAGCAAGGTATTGAGGAGGGGGAGCAGCCCTTCATATACGGAATAATTTCTGCTCGTTTCAAATTTTACAAGGAAAATTTGAAAAATAATCTCCATGGAAACCCAACCCAATCACGAAATCTCCCCCCCCCCAAAAAAAAAAATGTCGGTATACTTTCCAATAACAAATACCATACATAAACATTAGGCACGTTTTTTAACTTAAAGACCTATCCCCAGGGACTGAGGGTAGCCTTGTTATCTATAAAGACATAGTTTTGAGAATTTTCAGCTATGTTGAACAAAATGGCTATCTCAAAATTCTAATCGGATGATTTTTGGGATAAAGGGGCATGGGAGGGGGGCTAGTTGCCTCAAATTTTTTTGGTCACTTAAAAAGAGCACTAGAACCTTTAATTTCCTTTCAAATTAGGCCTTACCCAATATTTTAGGAGAATTGGTTCGATATAATCACCCCTGGAGAAAAAAATAAATAGTAAAAAATAATGATAAATAAATAAACACGCATCCGTAATCTTTCTTCTGACAAAAAATACAAAATCCCACATCTTTGCAGATAGGAGTTTGCAATCTCTATAGTAGTATTTCCTGATACGCGGAATCGGATGAAGTGATTTTTATCAAGATTCTTTGACTTTTAGGGTATGAAGTATAATTTTCTTTTTCAAAAATCAGGTAAATTTTCTCAGGCTCATAGTCTTTTATGGGTAACATTAAGCTTAATGAAAATTATATATTTGGAATCAGAATAATAAGCTAGTCCTTTTGATATACTTATTGATGTAATGATTTCATTTTTTAGAATTTCGGTTACTATTGAGCCGTAACGCTCCATACTTACAGTTCGCTACCACGAACTGCATAATTACTACAATTCGTAAATGTCTAAGCAAATACAACGACTTTGGCTTTTCATGGGCTACTTGGCCAAGTCTAGAATTCCTATTGGTACACATCTCGGGTTTGCATAATCAACGTCTACCAAAGGGGAGAATTAAGATTTGACACTTACGAGCATTTTTACGAGTGGCTTAAAACTAGAATTTAGTGGCTTAAAAAGCCAATAAAAAGAAAGACACGTTTTCCGACACTGACACAGAACAGGAAATACAGACTTTCTAACTGTTTTCAACGTTGTTTTCATTGCACCGTTTAATACTGCTTGAAGCGCTGAAACCTGTTTTTATGCGTTTTATTACATTTGGGCCCCTTGAGGAATATTCGAATATTCTACACTAGAGAGGATCCAAGGCATGCGGAAATTTCAATTCACTTTAATCAGAATTCTGGCCACAAGACTATTGTTTTTGAATAAAATTAAGTCAAATATTGGTTTATCAGATTAAAAGTAAAAGATCGAGCCTTCTTTCTTCTCACTGATTGAAGTCCAAGTTCCATAGATTATTAAATTAGTTTCACTTGTAAGGGCAGTCACATCTGCAGGGTCGTCACTAAGAATTTCAGCTGCAGTGCTTTCCCAGGTAGGAAGTCACGTAGACGAGAAGTATGACGTAGGTTGATAAAAAAACATTTAAGGAATAAAACTGCATATATTGCCTTATAAGCCGTGTCTTCCTTATGTTTTTTCAGCACAGTCGCCCGTGTTAATCGTTTTATTCTTCATTGGGTCCCCAAGAGTTTTAAAGCTATCAAAAGATTTATCAATGGGAAATCTGTCACTTTCAACCTGCACATTTACCGTTCCAAATTCCCAGAATTACAAATTTTATAATATATTTACCAAGTTCTCTTGGTTTACAAAAGACTTCATTAATGATAAGTTCTATAAAAAGTACAGAAAAAGCTTTAACTTAGCTGCCGAGAGATTGCCACCTCAATATTTCCTTCATAAACAACATAATAGCACCATGTGGTCGCTTGTAAGGGGTGCAACCTCTCATGAATTTTGACAGGTTAGCATTCTTTGAAACTTTGGACTATATAGTGCACAAAGCTCCCTAAACTCATTTGCCTGATCTGTCAGGGGTACACACGGCATGAAGGTTCATTGAGACAAGCTCGTTTTAAAGGAATAAAGAGACGCTGTCAAACTGGTTTGCAACTTGAGCACAACACCTACAGTATTCATTCTTAAATTGAGCGCCTTAACACCCTAGGGAGTCATGAAAAAGGTAATGTACTATGCTTTAACAACTATCTTCTAAATCCGTATTCGTCACAGTTTATAGAATTATCGTCACAGTTTATAGATAATTATATAAACTGTGGTATTCGTTTACAATAAATACGAAATGTATATGTCATGACCAATAACAGTAAGCTAATGTCGTGTAGCATTATGGAAGATTAGGCCATGGAAATTAGGACCAGTTCCCTAATTATTTTTAGGAACATTTGGAAGGTTTGAAATGACAAAGTTTGATTGACGCTATGATCTACAAAAGAACATTTTTAACCTACGATAAATTTTCATTAAGCACTGTTTAATCTTTTAAGTGTAATTCAATGCCCCACTTAAGTTAGCACTAGTAGCGCACCGTCAAGAGAAGTTTTTAAATCGTAGGCCGACTGGCCAGACACGTACATTAGGGCACCTTCAGGTCAGGGTCTTATTTTATTATAGGGTTTGGGGGCAAATGCCTCCCTCAGACCACAGTTTTGCCCGCCCACAGCTGAAATCTAGCGTCTCCAAAAATCTTGTCAAAACTAAGTTAAGCCTAAATCAGGCACGTACGCAGGAATTTGTTTCGGGGGGGGGGGGCTCAAATCCTTCAAACCCATTATTCTGTGAGAAAAATCAGAAAATTATGGGAAAATGAAAAAATCGTGAGATTTCGAGGGGGGCCGGGCCCGGAGGCCCCCTCTGCGTACGTCCCTGGCCTACATATTTCAAGCATCCAAAGAAACAGGTCAGTTTTCTTCAGAATTGGCTATCTTTGCCTATATAGTAGGCTATGTGGCTCATTTTTCACTTGGTCATTTCCGCTTGGCCTGGGAAATCGGCTCTAATTTTTCTCTTCCCCTTCTGGATATTGACAAAAACTTGCCTACATCCCTGCTTCAGGTCCGTGCCTCCGTCGAATTACAAATTAAGACCCAATATTTTCTGATCTAGCTTTTATACCTTTGGGCTAAAAATTGTGAATTATCACCCATGACAATTTACATAAATGTGGGATATATAAAAAAACTAATTGTTTCCATGCATGACTCGTGCATTTGAAATCCTTTGTTTAAATCTAATTTCAAGATAATCACTTGTTGTTGTATCTCCTAGTGTTTCCGTCCATAGATCCCTATAATAGCCGGTCTTCAGTCCATCCATCAAAGAACAATATAACGAAAATATGGTCTTGACGCACAGGTTCAAAAGCGACTATTGTGTGAGCGCTATTGACTGCTAATTTTAAACTGATACCCCCTGCTAATAAGCCCTACCAAGGTGCATATTTTACATATTCAACAAATTAGTTTTCCTGGTCGAGGTTGAGCAATTGTTGTCCGTCTCCATCGTGACATCGGCAGTTTGATGACTCCATGAAAGCATTAACTTTTACCTATCTCTAAAAGTACTTAGGTCACAAATTATTGATACTTACGTTAAACCTTAATAGAACCTAATAGATAATCTGCGCTTAGGTAATATTTTGTTGTGCTAAATAATGACAACAAGCTAGAATAAAAAAATGAGATGCGCTTAACAAAGAAACTTAGGGGGCGAGGGGGAAATATTCTTAGAAGGATTCATTGCTGTAAGCCATTTTTATAAATGTATCTCCAGCATTCACACCTTGTTCTTGTAAAATTTTTCTTCTGTCCCTAGTTTGAATTGAGGCTTTCAGAAGGGAATTTTCCCATTGGAGTTTCAAATTGAGCTATTTCTGCATTACTGTAAGTTTTAGTGGCAAAGAGCTTCACTACTAAGTAACTCTAAAAATTCAAGAGACATTCATTAAAAATTGGGATTATTAGCATAACATTGCAAAACCCTTCTTTACCGTTGAGCAGTAAATAACTCCCACATATGCCAATCTGAACAACTCACTTTAAACATTCCTCATGCTTAAGCAGAGAAGCCAGATTAAGATATTGTGGATAAACCTCTCATCAGATGATTAGTTGGTCGATTCTGCTTCTCATGAATGTAATTTTTTTCTCTGTTTTTGCAATATCTATTACTAAATGAATAAAATTATCTTATATTAAGGTTCAAACTAAACTCAGGGGAAAAAGAGAGTTAATTCCTAGTGATATTGCACATGATTTAACGGGGGGGGGGGGAGAGAAAGCGAAATTACAAAAAGTACATGTTAAGGGGAACTTTTTGTCTCTCTATAGACCGTGGCTAATTTTGAAGCTGGGACCCCCCTCTTCTGTCTGTGGAAGTGTTTCGAAATTCTTCCTTTCTTTCATCAGCAAAAAAAGAATAATAAGAATAAATAAATGAGACGTACAGCAATACATGGCTACCATAAGCTACATCACTTTTAACCCTTCTAAGAGATACTTAACATTTTTAAAAATACAATTACTTTGGAACCACCTTCTTGTCTTGAATTGCATGTTTTAAAACCGCCTAATTAAACTTAAGCTTTAATTTGGCTTTTCCGGAAACATTACCAAATAAAAGCTAATCTTTCCTGAATTAATTCAATGAAACACGTTTAAGAACAAAATAGAAAGAATTTGGAACGAAAGACGCTTAAACTTCTATTGTTTTGTCTTTCAGTGTATTATTTTTCTTAAACCGTGTTTAATCAACTCACTGGGTTGAAACAATTTGCTTTAATTTAAAACCTTTTCAACCGCTGTTTTTAAGTTTAGCATATTTAAGTTGAAAAGACGCTAAATTGGGTCTCTGAACTTTTACAATTCTCGCCAAATTCATCAGAAAAATACAATTAAACTGACAGGGAAACAGTCGAGATCCAAGGGTCAGTTAAGTTACACAAAATTAGACAAAAAATAAGGACTTTTTTTACAATTAAATTTCAAAAGTAAAAATTTGCCATATAGCTGTAATTTATGCGACTTAGTGCATGCAAGAGTAGATACTCAGAAAGATTTATACAGTGCATCTCTTTCAAGGCCGTATCCAGGGAGGGGGTTACCCGGTTTGAACCCCCTCCCCCCGAAATTCTTGACCAAGTCAAAAATTAGTCTAAAAAACACCCATCTCGAGGATATTAGACAAAGTCCGCGGGAAAGAATCGGGTGGCCCCCCCCCCCCCGAACAAAAATCCTGGATATGGCCCTGATCTCCTTAGACATTTTTGCCTGGGGTAAAAGTTGAATTTTGACTGAAAAATTTCCATTTACTTCTAATTTAATCATATTTCCACATAAAGTAACTTCGGACCTTCCATCTGCTCCCCCCTACGTCCCTGATTTGGGGTAATTTACGATTGTGCAAAATTTAACAAAATATTTTAGCTCAATCTTATGTTGGCTTCTACTTCAACAAGATAGGATTAAGCACAGCCGTAACTAGAATTGGAATCTACCAGATTGGTGCTTCTAGAATTCTTAGTTATCAAATATAGCCAGCCAATGAAAAGGGTTTCCATGAATAGAAATTGGGCAAAGTATGAGGGAGAACCCCTTTCCCCACTTGTACAAGCATACTTCTACTAACACCTCATTGCAACCTTCTGCCAATGAAGTTCCAATTCCCTTATTCCCACCACTTACCCGCGCCATTTAAACATTTTTGCCTCTCAATTACTCGGACTATCTGTCTTGTCTTTTTTCTACAATTAGCCATGTCTTGATGCCTTCTGCAAAATGCTTAATTTTCAATTCAAAATCAGGATAGGTTGCAAAAAAAGACCAAAATTACTGCCTGTGCTTGGCAAACACATAGACGGAAAGTCCTATCCTATGAGCTACTCCTACGAATTTGGGGACGTTTAGCCCCTTCTCAGCTATCAGACCGATAGCCAACCGATGAATATCGGACCCATGAATAAAGTTTGGGGAAAGCACGAGGGAGAACCCTTCCCTCTTGTACAGGTATGTTACTACTAACAACTCATTGCTGTCTCCTCTATCCCTACCTAAACAAAGCTTCATTCTTCACTCCCTTTCATGAAGTTCCAATTTCCTATCTTATCCCTACCCATATACTATCCCTACCCATTTGAGAGCGTCACGCTTTTCATTTGGCCCTAGACGAATTGCCAAAAAACTAAATTTATCAATTAACTTAGTCCCATTCATCACGTAATATCCTCTCCAGATTAATTCAAGGACTTCTAAAGCTCCTTACTTTTTGTTTTGAACCAGAAACCCACTAATCATCTCCTCTCATCACATTAGCCCTTCATTTATCTTGATGGAGGTGTATTGTTAGATCTAAATGACCATTCTACTAATTACTACCGACCAGGCCTTTGGGTTTATTGAGTTCTACTGACCTGTCAACCAATGCGGCAATCTTGATGATACTGGGAGACTTTGGTGATTGTATTACATCGGTCGGTTCCATAGGTAATGGACGCAAAGGGGGATCAGTTTAATGGAGATTCGCAGTATGGCGCCGTGATTCCCGTGAGAGCTTTGTATTGAAGCGACTTTTGGAACGGGTAAAGAAGAACAGAAACAATTCAGTGTTCCTCCAGCTCTTGTGGCGATACAGTTTGGATACTACAGAGTGGATATTCGAAAGTGAACATTGCCATACGCTGTGCTGAATTTACTTATATGTGTACAGTAAATTATTTATAGTTGCATAAAGTAAAAGTACGTATATTTATTCTTCTCATTATTTCAAGAACAGCGGGCGGTCAATATCTACCAAATCATATTATTGAGTTAGGAATAAAGTGAATACACCATTTGATGCCTTTTTTATGCTGATTACAAATATAATAAGCATTTCTATTGGAAATGAATTTCAGCCCCCCCCCCTATATAGGCTAAACCTAACCCTGAATTGGCATATATAGGGGGGGGGGGCTGAAATTCATTTCCAATAGAAATGCTTATTATATTTGTAATCAGCATAAAAAAAGGCATCAAATGGTGTATTCACTTTATTCCTAACTCAATAATATGATTTGGTAGATATTGACCCAGCGGGCTATTTACCCTGGTATATTCCTTGGAGTTGAGCGTATAATCCACGGATTGAATATTTAAATGGTTAATATATCTGGAAAGAGCATAAGATAAGGCATCGAGTGGTATGTTTACTTTATTCTTAAGTCAATAATATGAACTGCGAAGAATTTACCATTGAATGAACATGGATGCTAAAATTACTTAAGTTTTTTGGGGTTTAAGGGGAATAAAAGGTACCTAGGCTGGGTTAGAGCATAAAATAAGGCATCGAATGGTATGTTTACTTTATTCGTAAGTCAATAATATGATTTGCGAAAAATTTACCCCACTTTTTCCTACTTGACAAGGTAAAATGTAAACACTCAATGTGTCTTTTTATGTTCGTCCCAAATATACTAACCGCTTACTTATCTAACTAATCGCTAACGCAAAATTTCATTTTGCACTCTAAAAGGAATCTTTAAGTGGCCCCTTACTCGATAGTCGATTAGAAAATTGTTACCAGAAACTCTGAAAACTACCTTGAAACAATTATGATCACTTAATTATTTCAATCCCAAGATTGTATTTTAGCCCCCCCCCCCCCCCCCAAATGATAAATAAACCATCCACTCGGTATCATGTTAGTATTTCCACTCTTCATAAGGAAACACTATGAAATTCTTCAAGCTACTGTAAATAATTCTAAAATGCCTTACCTATTTAGTTCTCAAATGAAGATTGTTACTTTAAAACCGAAAAAAAAAATCGCAAAGAAGAGAGAAACGAGGTCAATAACAGTCAGTGATAATTAGAAGAAAAATGATACACACATTTCGGTCGAGACCTTGGTTCAACCTTCCTCAGTAAATAGTAATAAAAAAATACAGATAAAAGTCCAAAAGACCATATAAAAACCAAACCTCAAAACAAACACTGAAACTAAAATAGGCCTAGCCTAGGACCCTTTCCAAGCAACGATGAAAAGGAGTTACCCTTTGTCGTTCTTTTTTTTATGATTTTCCAGCGTGGTCTCAGAAATTATTTGCGGTAGGCTACTTATCTGTTATAGCGCCTATGTTAAGTTCTTCATCCATTGGCGCAATGTAGAACCGGTTTCTTCGTTAGTTTCTTTCAACTTAGCGTGAGACAAGACGAACAGAAGTAACAGAATAATGGGAAATATACAATTTGGGCTACATATTTGGACTATAAGGGGGTGGGGCTAAAGTATTTGGACAGTTGTGAAGTTAGAAAACAATTCTTGTGTGCAGACCTGTTTTGCATGCACCTAACACATTTTGCATGCAGGCCCGCTATACTTTACCCCACCCCCTCATGTGCAAATATAGCCTATAGCCCAAATTTGTTTCTAAAGTGTTATATTTTCATCATATTTTGTTATATATGACTAGTCACAATATTACTAGGATTAGTCAGAGAAATATGTTCTACTACAATGAAGAACTTAACATAGGCGCTATAACAGATAAGTACCTTATTTGCTTAACTTTACCCTCACCCCCTCCCCTAGTGGAGAAACATATAACCTAAATCATATATACTCAATGAATTTTCAGTAGCGCGACTCTTTTCTTCCTGCCGCTTGCTTACCGTTTGCCACTGTTAAATTGATAAGAAGAAAAAATCGCGATATTGAAAATTCATTTAGTATATATAAGTTGGACTAAATACTTGTTAATTGGGGAGGGGATAAGTTTTAATAGATGAAATTTAGCAATGATATAATTGTCCATTTAGTGCTCCAGAGGTACTCATTTAGAATCCGGTAAACACGCGAGAAGTGAAGTTTTGTTAATGCTAGTGAAATAAAACAAAATAGGATGAAAATATAGCAGTTTATGAACAAATTTGGGCTATATGTTTGCACATTAGGGGGATGGGGGTAAAGCATAGTATAGTCTATATTAAATACGTAACCTAACCTAGGTACCTTTTTTTGCCCCTTTAACCCCCAAAAAACTAAAGTTTAAATATCTTTCACAGAGTGGGCAATACCTCACTAAGCAGCGGAAACCTGTTTTTCATTAGGACCCTCGAGGTTCTATATGGCGCTCTTATCGCGTGTTTACCGGATTCTAAGTAAGCACCGCTCCAGCTCTACATATTCGAGCTAGGCCCTATAATGTTCAATGGTGTGACTGTTCTTCTTTATTATCTTACAGCGGACGCTAATCAATCGACGATAAGAAAAAAGTCGCAATTTTCCAAAAAATAGTGTGAATATTTGTATTGGGCTGTATATGTATTCATTAGGGGGGGGGGGGTGTAAGTGAAACACTGCATTTTATAATGAGGTAAGTAAGTATTTGTGATTGTCTTTAAACATTTTTAAGAATTTTTGTCATATGCGGTAGCCTAATAAGGAACAAGGAGAAATTTAAAGAACCTGTTTAAGGTCTTTTAAAAAAAGGACCTTAAAAAACCTTTATTTAGGACCGGTTTAAGGTCCTAAATAAAATTTGCGGAGGAAGTGATTATTATATTGGTAAGAACATTAAAAGACACATCGAGTGATGTGTTCAGATTCTACCTTACTAAGTGAGAGAACGTAGTTAAAATTTACTGTATCTTTTTTGTATCCTCTTGTTAAATATCGGAAAAGTTCCCTCTTCACTGGATTTTAAAGATAACCTTTTTGTATCTCCATTTAAAATATTTGGAATTATTCCTGCCCCCCCCCCCCCCCCTAAATTTTTGTGAATTGGTGCCACTGCATTCTACACGCCAGAAAACTTACTAAAACACACATTTTTTTTCTTTCTTTGCAGCACAATATCATTCAGTGCTTGTTTACGATGCCTTTGGTTCAATCCAAATCTCGTTAGTTTTCCGCTGAATTGTTTATAATTTTCCATTTTCCCACATAGCTAGAAAAATTACCCTTGTTGCATTTGAAAGTATTTTTGTTCCTTCTGGCAATTATTGAGTATTAGATGTTTCGCGCGAGATTAAGCAATTGGCTTTTCTGCCTATTTTTACTTGGCCCAGCTGAGGCCTTATCAATATTAAATACAAAAAACAAGATTTTTAACTGAAAGTAAGGAACGACCTTAAAACTTCAAACGAACAGAAATTATTCCGCATATGAAAGCGGCTGTCCCCTCCTCAACGCCTCGCTCTTTACGCTAAAGTTTTTTATCGTTTTAAAAAATAAAGTTGTGTGACAGATTCAAACTTTAGCGTAAAGAGCGAGGTATTGAGGAGGGGACAGTCCCTTTCATATACGGAATAATTTCTGCTCGTTTTAAGTTTTAACGGCGTTCCTTACTTTCAGTTAAAAAAAACTTTTTTTTTTATTTAATTTTTGAACATTTAGAATTAATGCAGGTTTTGATTTTGGCTCACCGTACATGAATAATTAAAACAAAATTTGTATATTAATTTTACTTTTATTTGGTTAAATGGCTTTCCGAAACTTGTTTAATTTCATTTACGAACGTTTTTATTAGTAATAAATATACGTAACTTACGAATTAACTTACGTAACGAACTTCTATATTCATAGATTTTCAATACGTGCATTAGAGGGTTCGCCCCCTAGTCAATACCTTGCTCTTTAAGCTAAAGTTTGAATTTTTTCAATTCTTTAAAAATGACCCATTAATCACAATCAGTTCATCAGTTGAAAAACTTGTTGTTGTTTTTTTACTTAATTCCTGATCTTTTCCTTTAATAGTGCTGAGAAATCCGGCGCCCCCTTCATAGCAATGTCTCTTCCCCCATGAAAACTTCCTTCATGAAAAGATCCTCCCATATAACCCCCGACCCCCCCACCTACAAGAAAAAATCCCTCCTGAAAACGTCTGTATACTTCCCAATAACCAATACTATATGTTAACATTGGGTAAAGTTCATAACTTTCAGCCCTACCCCCGGGGACTTCGGGGATTAAATCATCCTAAAAGACACTGTTATCATATTTTCGACCAAGCTGAACAAAATGGCTATCTCAAAATTTTGATCGGGTGACTTTGGGAAAAAATGAGCGTGGGAGGGGGCCTAGTTGCCCTCCATTTTTGTGGTCACTTAAAAAGGGTACTAGAACTTTTAATTTCCGTTCCAGTGAGCCCTCCCACGATATTCTAGGACCATTGGGTCAATACGATCACCCCTGGAAAAAAAATAAAATAAAAATAAATACGCATCCGTGATCTTTCTTCTGGCAAAAAATGCAAAATTCCACATTTTTGTAGATAGGTGCTTGAAACTTCTACAGTAGGGTTCTCTGATACGCTGAATCTGATGGTGTGATTTTCATTAAGGTTCTAAAACATATACGATATACGATCACCCCTAGAAAAAAAAACAAAAAACAAAAAAAAAAACAAAAGACAAGCATCCATGATCTTTTTCTGGCAAAAAATACAAAATTCCACATTTTTACAGATAGGAGCTTGAAACTTCTACAGTAGGGTTCTCTGATACGCTGAATCTGATGGTGTGATTTTCATTAAAGTCCTAAGGTATTTAGGGGGTCTTTTCCCCTTTTTTCTAAAATCAGCCAAATTTTCTCAGGCGCGTAACTTATGATGGGTAAGACTAAACTTGGTGAAACTTATATATTTGAAATAAGAATTAAAATCTGATTCTTTTGATGTATCTAATGGTATCGAAATTCCGTTTTTTAGAGTTTCGGTTACTATTGAGCTGGTCGCTCCTTACTTACAGTTCGTTACCACGAACTGTTTGATACTTGTAAATCCTTGGATTACCACTGAAGGTTTGTTTCGACCTCGACGGATAGAAAAGTTCAAAGCCGCTATTGAGCTGGCCCAATATGTAGCAGGCAGCGATTGTATAGAGCCTTTTTTTTAAACTCAAATCCGCTCACGACAAGAGAAGGCCGTATCCAGGGGAGAGGGTTATTGGGTTTGAACCCCCCAAGAAATTTTTGTCTGACTCGTAAAAATGTAACAAACCCATATAAATAAATTTCAATGCATTAATAATTTTTTTCCTCCCTCCCCCGCATTTGAAAATCCCGGATGCGCTCTTGCCAAAAAACTTCCTGCTAGACCTAGAAAAATACAAATAATTTCTAACTTATTATATTTTTTACTTGATTTAGCTAATGTTTTTTTGCTTCAAAAGTCAGTAAGTAAAGCACTATATTTTTTAAATCTGTATTGAAGATGTTCATTCAAATACATTATTCTTGCCAATATATTAATTTATAATATACAAAATTGCATGTTTTTGCAAGCTCCTCGTACTGTTTCTCGAAGAGTATACCACTTTAGCGACAGTTCCCTTAGGTGTCTGAAGCAGTTGACACAGGAGCACTCGGCAGCTTTGCCGCAGCGTTACCATATTTGGAAGAATTTGGACGTTCTGGTACAATTTTGGTAAATTTATTGTTATAATACAAATTTTCCTGTACATTTTCTCCTTGCCATGTCAAATTTCTAACCTGCTGTTAAGATGGTACAAATTATCCTCTAAAATACCATTGTATGTGGAAAAATGGTACAGTTTACTTCAAACCAGTGGCTACGCTGGCAATCGTTTCTTTGAATCTTACAGGCTAATCTAGTCTGATTAATTCTGCAATTGATATCGTCATTCTTGT
Source organism: Artemia sinica (assembly GCA_027921565.1). Taxonomy (NCBI): domain Eukaryota; kingdom Metazoa; phylum Arthropoda; class Branchiopoda; order Anostraca; family Artemiidae; genus Artemia; species Artemia sinica. The sequence continues at coordinate 77,681,498 of CM051259.1, read as the reverse complement.
TAAATAAGTGGTGGCTTTTTACCTTCTTGCGAATTTTGATGATTCTTCTACATAATCTGGTGTCTATTTAGGTAGCCTACCATAATAAACCGTAATGTAACCATAATAAACCATGTATGTAATCCGTAGCCCTTCCCTCCATCATTATTCTTGAAAATTCGGGATGTACTACAAAAAAAGCAACGAATTTGATCCAGATTTCTTTTCTTTTTTGATCTTGTCCCCTTTGTTACTCGTCAGGGAATCCTACCTTTTATGTTAGTTCATTAATATCATGTTACTGTAAGTTTCCATTTTCCCCCGAGCTGTTAAATGTATATCTTTTCTTTTTTCCAGGTTTCTAAGGATACTCCCGCACGGAAAGGCCATTTGGACCATTAATTCTGGAAACAGTATGATCTGATTCCTAACATACAATCGTGCCAATATGTATGTGATACAAGTGGAAAAACGAAGAAAATGTTTTAATTTATTAGTGCTCTTCATCATATCGATATGTTTTGTGTCAGTTCTGAATGCTCAAAAAAATAATCAGAGGCAGTGGGGCAGAGGGAGAGTGAATAAACGGGGAAATTCTAGTGTGGAGTTTGATAGAACTCGTGTTCTAAGTCAAAATGTTCATCTAGATTATCATAGGATCCTCTCTTTGTCTTGGAGTACTGATAGTAAGTACTTGGTGATGGAGATAATTGCAGCAACTAAAGGATACATTATGCTGGGGTTTACCAGCGATGCAACAACTACACTAGGAGCTGATTTTTTAATAGCTTGGGTTGATTCGGTTGGAGTACATCTAGAGGTATTTTTATTTCTTTGATTATTTGCTGTATTTTGGATTAGAATCAGACCATAGACTGCAAACATATTTGGGTATTTGTGTTTTATACCAAGCACACTCAATAAGTGAAGTTAGGTTAATCATAATGAAATGTACCAAAAAATTACGAAAATACAATACTTTATTTGTACATTAGGGGGTTGGGTGTTGGTAAAGTAGCCTAATCTTACCCCACCCACTTAATGTGCAAATATATAGCCCAAATTATACAAGTCCAATGCATTCTGTCACCCATTATTTCTCATTGTGGCCATGGAATTGGTTTTCTTAGATATTTCATTCGGCAAACTACTCCACTGTGCTTGGTATGATATATAAGTCCCATATCTGTTACAAGAAGGATGGTGGTGACAAGACTGCTGACTTTTTTTTACTCTAAAGTTTATTTTATGCCAGCATAATGAAAACAATACAAATTTTAGAGTTCTCTTAAGTCTCAGACCCTTATGTTCCAAGGCGCAAAACCTAGAAATATGTCCCTAAACATTTGCTGTCCATAAAAAACTGAACAGCTATTATACATTAATGTTGGCGATAGTGGCTTCGAGGTGGGGAGGGGGAGGGGGCAAGGGGGATACTATTCCCCTATAAATTGGAGAAATAATTATATAGCCCATGCACCTTGACTCTCCGGATGTGGACCCATTTTGTCCCTTCAGTAAGAACACTGGATCTACGTCACTGGATGGAATAGTATTGTGGAGTTGAACGACAGTTATTGGGATAAAGGTCAAGGACATTGTATCTTCCGAACTTTTAACCAATTTCAACATTCCATGAGAGATCGTTCACACGTAGATTAATATGGTTCAGCATATAATTTACCCTGTTATCTCCCTTTAGGTAAAATAACATATTTGACCTGACTAGGGTCGTCAAAGGGAGTGAAAGCTTTTCCTCTTATTGCTAAAACGGTGATTTTTAACGGGGAATGCTTGTACATACATAGGTACACAACCACACACACATATATATATATATTTATAATATATATTATATATATATATATATATATATATATATATATATATATATATATATATATATATCTATATATATATATATATATTATATATAATATATATATATATATATATATATATATATAAAATATATATATATATATATATATATATATATAAAAGCATTGCGATAAAAATTTGAGCTATAGCATGAAGAGTGGAGGTTTGAGGTCGGGTAAAACCTGCCTCATGTTTGCGACAATCCTGAATATGACATTGAAAAGGAATGGAAATTATGTTTAACAATTAGTGGCTACATATAAAGTGAAAAGGGTACTTGTGCATTATGTGGGCCCACCGCTATATACTGTATAAGGAAACCAGGCACGATACCTGTCAAACGGGTATTTGCAATAGAGAAATGGAATGCAAAGCGTGGTTTTTATTGCGTTCATAATATTTAAACTGTTGTTTTTTGGGTTTAGGGGGGGGGGGAGGTACTTAGGCTAGGTTAGGTTACGTATTTAATATTTGATATGCTTTATTTTTTTTCTTTTATCTAGTATCCGTCTTTTTCCTTCCGTCTAGGGGGAGTTAGGGAGAGTAGTGTCTCCCTAACGATTTTGCGCAATGCCCTCACCTAGACATTTCTAAAATCCCGATTCCCCCCTCGTGATATTTAAATTTTGTTATTCAAAATTTTACGTGTATTCACCCGAGGGGAGCATAATGATCATTAACTTGGTATCGTTTTGTGGGTCGTCCTCTAGGCATATTTCAAACGAATAAATAATAGTGTCTGAATGCAACACCTTTCTACAATGTATGATGTCATACATTGTAGGCAATGTATGACATCATACAATGTATACATCATACATAATAGTAGGCAATACTATTATGCATATTTTTTGCTCTCTAAATGCATATAAATATGACGTCAGTCATATGAACAATATCATCATACAATGTATGATGTCATGGCAATACTATTATGCATATTTTTTGCTCTCTAAATGCATATAAATATGACGTCAGTCATATGAACAATATATTTTTTTTCAAAATTAAGGGTCTAAGGTATAGTCAGCAGAAGGATGCTCGTCCTGCCCATGACCCACCGAAATATCACCATACCCCACGCTGGGGATCACGGATCTAGAGTGATTATATCAGACTTTTATAATTTTACTCTGCCTTAAAATATTGCTAAAATATGCCCTTTTTGAATCGTAAAACCAATCCCCCAATACAGATGTAAGGGAATAATAGATACACTAGCCTAAGAGAAACACACTCCCTTGACTTGCAGCCAGAACAATTATATTAATTCAGCTTTTATTGCTTCACAAAAAAGATCGATAGAAATACAGCGCCATGTACTAACAAAGGTCGTTATTCTTCTAGTGCAACTCCCTTTGGATAACCACAACGAATTTATGACTCCTTTTGGGACGATTAGGGTCATTGTGACATGAATGAAATTAGTTAGCCTTGTTCCAAAAAAAGGAAATGTCGTTACCATTCACATAGGTTTAGGCCGATGTCTGGGAGGCTATTCAACTAATTTGATAAACACAGACTTCTGAACTTTTTTATCAATCGACAATTTATCTTTTGTGTCTACATTTGTAGCTATTTACAATTAAAAATATGAGGGTCTCAGAGGTCAGTCTGGTAAAGTCCGAATGCAAACTCCAAAACCCACTTTAAGAGGCTTATGCTGCTAAATTGATAACCACGTAATCTTGTCCTTTTTATCATTCAAATTGATCTTATGTGTCTGCAGTTACAAGCTTTCCAATTACAAAATAGGAGTGCTTCAGAAGCCACTTTCATCAAATCTCTTGTTTTAATTTGTTCGGTTTGATCACCAAGGTACGAAAACGGTCCTTAACTTTACTGATAAATTAATATCACACACATATTACTGAAAAATAAGGAATTGATACCAACATATTTTACATATTCAGTTCTAAGATCGTACTGGCTAGACATGATGGACAAAAATTCATAGACAAGAAAAACAACCCCCCTTGTTCGTTTAAAATTGTTTTTTTTTTCTGTATTGGTTATCTTAGTTGTTGACTTCTTTCAGAAGGTCAGTCTTTTATTATTACTAGCACTGAACCTTCGAAGAGGCCCTTGCCAAAATGCCTGTTTTTTTCATCGTCGTTATAATGTCAGTGGCGGAAAATTGTTCTCGCTTGAATTCTCCTTTTCTTCAACAATGTTTTTTTTCTAGAAATTTGCCATCTAACACTGAAAACCTCTTTAAAGCCTGAAAATTGACTAAGTTAACTCAAAAATACGCTTTAGAACACTCAACATTTCAAGCTCAGAAAGCAAACACAAAAAAGAAATTCAGGAATTTTTCCCCATTTGATCATCCCTACACTAATGTTATATGAAATTTATTTACCTTTTTTATTATTCTAAATTGCCTTAAAGTGTACTTACCAGCAGGTTAAGTTGGCAGAGACCTCCTGCAGGCAGCTTGATGGCGCTGTCACTTCATTACTTTTGACTGGCATCCCAGCCTCAGCTCAGTTTCTTTCCAACCTGCCTCGAATGACCTAAGGGTTTCTGACTGGATAGTTGGCTGAGAGACTATTCCAGAATGGAAAATCACGGACTAAAACTAAATTTCTTGTTCTCTCCTCCAACGTAAGGGGAGTTCAGCTTTTGAATGCGGCTAGTAGAGATAGATAGTTCTTCTTCCCGGCTCGCTTTGAGAATTCCCGACTTGATAGTCAAGTCAAAATTGCTACTTCAGAGGGGTACGGGAAAGACAGTACAGAAGTCTAATGCCATGGACGATTCAGCTCTTAGGTGTGGCCTCTTTATGGGTGGTTCATCAGTGATTTTTAGGATTTATAAATGATTGAAGGCGCAGAGGCCACAGACAGCTATTTGAACAAAACTGTGGCTATTAGGATATTGCATTTATTGAATATGTATTTATTGAATATGTTAATTAAGCATCAATTAATTTACAATCAACAGCGACAAAACAATAGGTGCTTCTGAACTCTCATGCCAAGATCATAGTTGCATTGTATTGTATCTTGATGAATGAATAGAACCGCGGCTCTTTGAGTAGAATTAAATTAAAAAAACAAGTTTTTTTTTAACTGAAAGTAAGGAACGACTTTAAAACTTAAAACGAACAGGAATTATTCCGCATATGAAAGGGGCTTTTCCCTCCTCAACACCTCACTCTTTACGCTAAAGTTTTTTATTGTTTTAAAAAAATAGAGTTGTGAGAAGTCAAACTATAGCGTAAAGAGCGAGGCGTTCAGGAGGGGAGAGCCCCTTTCATATACGGAATAATTTCTGTTTGTTTCAAGTTTTAACGTCGTTCCTTACTTTCAGTTAAAAAAACTTGTTTTTTTATTTAATGTTTGAATGTTTTTGAATTAATTCAGGTTTTGATTTTGGCTCACCGTACATGAATAATTAAAAAAAAAAATGTATATTAATTTTACTTTTATTTGGTTAAATGGCTTTCTCGAAACTTGTTTAATTTTATTTACGAACGTTTTTATTAGTAATAAATATACGTAACTTACGAATTAACTTGCGTAGCAAACTTCTATATTCATAAATTTTTAGTAGGTATTTTAGGGGGTTTGCCCCCTAGTCAATACCTTACTCTTTAAGCTAAAGTTCGAATTTTGTTCCAATTCTTTAAAAATGACCCCTTTATCACAAAGGCCGTTAATTAGAATACATAGCTCTTATTAAAGTACTAAAAAATCTTTGGCTTAAAGAGCGAGGTATTGACTAGGGGGTGAACCCTATCATATACGTAATATTTTCTGTTCGGTTTAAGTTTTGATGTTGCTCCTTACTTTCAGTGGAAAAACTTTTTTAATTTAATTTCTGATCTTTTTCTTTAATAATAATGGGAAATCTGGTATCCCTTTCATAGCAATGTCCCTTCCCCCATGAAAACTTCCTTCATGGAAAGATCCTCCCATATAACCCCCGACCCATCCCCCTCCCCCCACCTACCAGAAAATATCCCCCTGAAAAACGTCTGTATACTTCCCAATAACCAATACTATATGTTAACATTGGGTAAAGTTCATAATTTTCAGCCCTCCCCCCGGGGAGTTCGGGGGATAAAGTCATCCTAAAAGACATAGTTATCATATTTTCGACCATGCTGAACAAAATGGCCATCTCAAAATTTTGATCTGGTGACTTTGGGGAAAAAATGAGCATGGGAGGGGGCCTAATTGCCCTCCATTTTTTGTCACTTAAAAAGGTCACTAGAACTTTTAATTTCCGTTCCAATGAGCCCTCTCACGATATTCTAGGACCACTGTGTCGATACGATCACCCCTGGGAAAAAAAAACAACAAATAAACACGCATCCGTGATCTTTCTTCTGGCAAAAAATGCAAAATTCCACATTTTTGTAGATAGGTGCTTGAAACCTCTACAGTAGGGTTCTCTGATACGCTGAATATGATGGTGTGATTTTCATTGAGGTCCTATAACTTTTAGGAGGTCTTTTCCCCTTTTTTCTAAAATCAGCCAAATTTTCTCAGGCGCTTAACTTTTGATGGGTAAGACTAAACTTGATGAAACTTATATATTTGAAATCAGCATCAAAATCTGACTGATGCTGATTTTGATGTATCTGTTGGTATAAAAAATTCCGTGTTTTTAGAGTTTCGGTTACCATTGAGCCGGGTTGCTCCTTACTTACAGTTCGTTACCACGAACTGTTTGAAAAACTGGGAACTAAAAAAGACAAAACAAATTATATAAAGAAGTGGTTATCTTTTGAAGTTGATCTAAATGATTAATTTTAATTTTACGAGTTCATAAAGGCAATCAAAGACGTTTGGGCCGCGGGATCAAACAATATAAATGTCATATAAATTTTGTAGCATAAATAAAACATAATACAGATTTTACAGGACACATAGAAACTGTAATAACGCTTTTTGGTTTTTGAATGCTCTTACTGAATAGTTCTCTGGGTAGGCTACTCCCGCACAATCCAGAACTTTCTCGAGAAGTGGAGTTAGGCTATACTCCACTTATGGAACATATGTGGAGTTAGGTCATAATGAAATATACCAAAACATGATGAAAATATAATACTTTATTTTATATAATAATATAATTTGGCATATATATTTGCATATTAGGGGGTGGGGTAAAGTAACCTAACGTAATCTTACCCTCCCCCCCCGTAATATGCAAATACGAGGCGTGTTTTTAATTAAGGTCCGTTTAAACATAAGTACAAAATGAAAGATTATTTCAAAAAAGTAAATTTATTTCCAGAAAGTGCATACTTTACTCTATTTTTCGACACAGTTACCAAGTTTTTTTAAACACTTATACCTCTCAACTAATTTTAAATTAAAGTCTGTATAAGAACTTGCCGCCAGCTCCAATAACCAAGAGTTCACTGCTGTTTTTGCGTCGTCGTTATCTTTTTAACGGTTGCCACTGAGGTGGCAACCGGTAAAACTGGAGACGAAACATGGGTTTCACATATCACACCCAAATCAAGGCAACGGAATATGGAATGGAAACGAATTCACAAACACTCCCCAGAAAATCTGAAGGCCGAACATCCTCTCTCCCAGCGCAAAATCATGGCGTCGGTGTTTGAGAATAGGCATGGTGTTTTTTTTTATCGACTTCATGCAACGGAAGAACCACTATCAATGCAGAAGCATACTGCCTAACCCTCAGAAAGCTCCGCAAAGTGATAAAAAGAAAACAAAAAACATGGCATGCTCACAAAGGAAATTGTCCTTCTTCATAACAATGCAAGACGTCACACTGCTGGTCAGACCCGTAATTTGTTGGACAGTTTTGGCTGGGAAGTTTTAGATCACCAACAATACAGTCCTGATCTTGCGTCGGGTGATTACCATCCGTTTCTCCACCACGAGCAACACCTCAGTGGCAAACGTTTCAATGATGATGACGACGTAAAAACGGAAGTGAATTTCTGGTTAGCGGAACAGGCGGCAAGTTTTTATACAGAGGTTACGTTAAAATTAGTTGAAAATTATGAAATGTACTTTTTTAAAATTAGTTGTACTTTTTGAAAATAAATTTACTTTTTTTTAAATAATCATTAATTGTGTACTTATGATCAAACGGGCCTTAATTAAAAAACACGCCTCGTATATAGCCCAAATTATACAAGTCCAATGCATTCTGTCGCCCGTCATTTGTCTTTGTCGCTATGAAACCGGTTATTTTAGGCTATGAAACCGGTTATTATGAAACCGGTATTGAAACCGGCTATGAAACCGGTTATTTTAGATCTTACATTAAGCAAACTTCTCGGATGTGTTCTGGATTGTACGGGAGTACCGTTCTCTGTACAAGTAAGGTTTCGACTGATCTTCAAAATAAGGAAAATACTATTTTGACATCAAAAGCTTCAAATTTTGACTATTTTCATTTGAAAAAAAAATGAAATGCAGCTTTGAAAATTAAAACCTCCAATCTTGAGAACCAAATAAATTATAAGAATGCAAATTAGACCAATGGGGTAAGGGTATTGCGTTTAATAGGATGAATTGTAAATATCACTCTGACGAAAAGTGTTGCATTTTGCAGTCACCGCAGGGTTGTAACTTTTCACATGTTGACCAATGATCTGCGTTGCGCATACGACAGGGACAGGGATAGTTGCAAATTTCTGATGGAGGAGGAAAGTTGCATCTTCCTTAAATTGTTATTAAGTCAGTTTTCAAAGGAGCAAAAGGGTCGAACTTAATATATGAGCTGTCTGTCAAATTTCACGATGCATAGGCGTAGCTCGCTAATGTATTTTGATAAGTGGCACCATGTGTTTGGCTACTCAAAGGAAGATGAAATTGAGATAGTAGTCTCTCTACAACTAAGTTATGCTAATAGTTTTGTTTACCATTCCCACTTTTCTCTCATAGAGGCTTCTCAGTGCTTAATCAACTTCTTGCACTGATTAATGATGGAAAATGTCGGTTTCAAACTGCGTGTTCGCGTGATTGAATTTCCTAGTCTTCACTAGTAGGCATAGCCTATTTGATTGTTTCACTGTCATAAATGTGATGTTACATAGACCAAGCTTCCTCGTTAACAAAGAGGGCGCTATTGTAGTTTTTTATTATTATCTTTAATCCAATGAAAGGAGACAGGCGAAAATTTTTAGGTGAATCTATTTTGACTATTTACCTTTAATCATAAAAAATAGGCAGGTGATTGAAGACGGTGTCAATCATTTCTAATAAAGAGAAAAGCTAATAAGATCTGTCGGTACTGTTGTACTAAACGGACTCTTTTATATAGTGCTAGTTTGGTTAATGCTAATGAAATAAAATAAAATAGGATGAATATATAGTAGTTTAGAAACAAATTTGGGCTATATAACTGCATATTAGGGGGGGGGGGAAGCATACCATATATTAAATACGTAACCTAACCTAGGTACCTTTTCCCCCGCCAAAAACCCAAAAAACAACAATTTAAATACAGTTCTTTTCTTTTTTTTATATCCCAGAAGACATTGTAAACCTGTTTTCATCACGCGTCTCAGTCTATTTTGTGACTGGCATGCATTGCCGTAGATAAAAGAGTCCGTTTAGTACAACAGTACTGATCTGTCTCACAGTTAAGAAATTACCACATGAGGTAAGAATTCTTGAAGCTGTGGGGTCAATGCTATTAGTTCTGGCAGGACCACAACCGAAGTGGCATATTTTTTATCTATCCTCAGATTTTTCGACGGCGAATGCCGAGCAATTGCTCGTTTGGCAATTTGATTCTTTTCTGGATACAACCCATGGCCTTTCGAGGAAGATCACCTTGTAGTTTTGATTGTAACTTGTATCTTGAAGTGGCATTGTTAAAGTCATAAACCTAGGATTATTTTTTTATTGTTGGTGAACAAGGCCGTATGCTGGGGGAGGGCGACCCTCCCCCCGAAATGTTTGTCTGACTCGTAAAAACGTAAACAAAAATGGATATAAACAGATTTTGGTACTTTCGCATTATATGGACCTCTCTAAAGAAGTCATATAAGAGATGCTAGATGCTACTGTCAAACGGGCGTTGAAAAACCCGTTTTGATACAAGATGATTCAAGACACCGCTGAGAGAATTACTTTGTCTAGCGTGGTTTTAATTGCGTATACGATATTAAACTGTGGTTTTTTGGAGTTTAGATGGGGAAAAAGGTACCTAGATTAAGTTAGGTTACGTATTTGATATATGCAATGCCTTGCCCCCCCCCTATTGTGCAAATATGTATCCCAAATTTATTTCTAAATTATTATATAGTCATCCTATTTTATTTTATTTCATTAGCATTAACCAAACTTGATTTTTTATAAAGGCCCATATAATGCGAAAGAACCCAAATTTTTTATGCGTGTTTTTTTTGTAAACCTCCTCCCCCTGAAAAAAATTCCTGTAGCCTATAACCCCCTCCCCCTCCAAAAAAAAATCTTGAATAGCCCTGCTGGTGTATGAAGCGAATTTGACTCTCTCAGAGCTTATGATAGCTTTTTGAAACAAAATTTAACTTACTATTATGATACTTCTCAAAACTCGCCCAATGAGGATTCTCATAGAAAATGGTGCGAAATTTGTTGCTTCTCCTGTCTTAAGGTAGGGAGGGGGGGGGGTATATATGCTGAAAAATCTTAATCTTCTCGAAATTATATGCCAAATGAGCTGATTTTCCTATTTTTATATAGTTATCCTCTTTATTTTCTGATCAAAAGCAATCGTGCCTTGTGAGTGCGCAAGCTGAAGATCCTTAGCATGTGTCTGTCTAGAATTTCTTGGTTTCTAACTACGTCTATTCATCTTTTACCTATCTCAAACTTTACCGCCCCCATTCCCTAGAGAAAACTGGGCCTCGAATATGTCATGAAAAACTTGATAAGGATCGTGCGGAGTAGCAAATTTGTGGTCTCTACCCCAACCCCACACAACAAAATCCTGTATAGCTGCCTGATCCCAATGCTAATCATTGCGACACTCTATACCCAACATATCAAAATACACATAATTAACTATTACTATTACTAATAACTAGCCACATTACAAAGGCGCATGAGGCCAACACAGGACAAAGCTGTGTTAGTTTCTTGGCTCTACATTCCTCAAGGGCTGCCACTCCTTAAGGGAGCGCATGTTTAAAGATTAATATATCTTCCACCTTATTGCCTGTAGCTTTATGAAAATTTAGATAATTTTGTGTGGTAATTGCACTTAAAGCAAAAGCAGTGCTTTGCGTCAGATATTGCTGAGACACGCATTGCTTAAGAAGTAGGCCTATACAATTTTATCCTCCCTCCTGGGAGTTGATGAAGCCTATTCGATTAAATATAATCCTTCGTATAATCCAAACATGTCAGCTAAACATGAAATAAAGTTTAACAACAAAGGAATGTAGGAAATTCAGTAATTTTCTTTTACGTCTCTCACGGAAGCAACACATAATATTATGAGACTCTGGGCTAAGAATTCGAGCAATCTTACAGATGTTTAGATTTATTTCCCATTCTTTTATTAAATAAAACAATATTAGTTTCAAATATTAGCGTATAATTTAAGTGAAGGGATGTGAAGCCCCTCTTCCTTAACAAGGTAAACAAGTTGGGATAATTCAGACAATAGAATAGGCAGGGTCGTAAACAGGTTTTTTTTTGAGGGGGGAGGCAAACCCCTGAAGGTCTCTCCTGGATTCGGCCTTGAGAATAAGTCTGGTATGTATGACCCATCACCTCTCCTTCTGAAATGAAAAGATTTCTCTGGATTTTCCTCTCATTTGATTGTTTTTTGTATTTCTTTTTTGTCGAGTTAAGCTTGCGTCGAATTGTTGGACAATCCCAAAATGAGTTCCTGCGTCAGCAAGCCAGGCCCTTGCCTGGTATAACCTTTGATGGCCAAAAAGTAAATGAAATACTATTGGCTAGGTTATGTTTTGTTCAGGGCTGTATCCAAGATTTTCGTTCAGGGAGTGATTTTTCTTTGGGGGGGGGGGGGCGGGGGAGAACAAAAAGAAACTTTAAAAAGTGTGTCAAAATTTGTTTAAATGTATTTACGCGCCGGACGATCATTTCAGGGGATGCGGTGGGGGGGGGGGGGTCAAACCCCCTAACCAAGGCCGTATCCAGGGCGGTTAGGGGTTTTGGACCCCATCTCCTTCCCCCTGAAATGTTTGTCCAACTCGAAAAAAACGTAACAAAAATGAATATAAATAAATTTTGATGAGTTTTCAAAGCTATTGTTGTCCCCCCCCCCTGTTTGCTGTGTGTCACCATGTTCCAGAAGGCCTTTCATGTGAGTAAATCGATTTATCTTTCTATTAAAAACTAATTGAGTTGTAAGAGGAACATATCTGTCAAATTTTGCCAGAACAGGGTATTTGCGAAAATATATACCATAACTGTAAAAAGCTCCACATATCTTAAGTTTAAAAAGAGACACAAACAATCCTTCTCATCAGATGAATTTAATAATACCGCGAAATAGAAACCCTTGGTTCCAAATATTTGAATATTTGGGCACAGCCTATGCGCTCTTATTCTGGGTATTCTGTATAGAGGGAGGGAGGGGTTTGTCCTTTGAGGCTTTCCATAGGTGTATTTATTTTGTATATTTTAGTATTTAATAAACTAGTAATGAATCATGGAGGAGTTTCAATGGAGCTTTCAGAAAATGATACTTCAGAATTCAATCATCCATCGGATCATACATAATAACGATCAAATGCGGTGTGACGAATTGTTGTTATTTACTGTGTTTTGTTGAGTCATCAATTCACTTTTACACGATGTGCCCTCTGATCCAGGATTGGGATTTAATACAAATTAAGTCCTATTTAAATATTATATGATCGACAACAACCTCTGAAATGTTTTAGCCGAAGAAGGAGATGTGCTCAATGATTGATAGGCATCGCTTATCATTAATATTCACAAAGCAAGACATGAGACAGCAATGTATATGTAAATATTTGATGACAATTTGTGATTCAGCCCACATAGTCAAGCTATTTGAAACATAGATTCTCGACATCATTGAATAAATAAAACCAGACTTGATGGTGCCTCGTGACTCTGTTCAAGACGTTGCTCTATATCAGTATTAGCAGGAATTTGAAAATTAAATAAACAATGAACAATGGTTTGTTCAGTTGATCTATTTGTACAAGCATTGTGCGGAACTATAACCTACATAAACTATTTTTGTTTATCACTTACCAAGAAAAATTAGAAGGGCAGAACAAGACACTCGTTGAGGAATCACCCACTATCTGACTCCTGCTGTGCACCTCGAAGCAGTGGCGGATCCAGGGGGGGGCCCTGGTGTAGTCTAAAGTAGTGTAATTTACTTAATTAACGCAAGTTTGCGTAAAATAAACTTGCTCCTACCGCAAGCTTTTGGATCAACCTATTTTGCCCCCCCCCCCCCCCCCCCCTAAAAAAATCATAGATCTGTCCCTGCCCCGAAGCGTGATGTATGCTGCACAGTTCCACCACGGTTGGTTAAGTTCCGCCAGGCTTGGCACAGTTCTACAACGCTTGTCACACTTTTTCCCATAGCTGGCACGCACCATCTGATGTCATTTATTTCTGAAAGTAAGTTACCCCTTGTATAAGGAAGGCCTAATAGTCTAGTTTATCCACTCTCCTGAACTAAACACCATCATGATAAAAAATTCCTTGAAAAGATTATATTATGAAATTTTAAACTTATTGGACTGTTGGAGGTGACCTTTAACTATTTACAAAGTTTGTCTGATCTTATTGAATGTATTATTTCTTAGACTTATTCTCAAAAAAGTTGGTTCTTAATACCAATTTAAAAAAGTCAAAATCACCATTCTTTTGTATGTACTCTAGGGTTAAATCCAAGGATTTGGAGGAAGGTTGAAGTTGGGCCACAGCCGCATCTAAAACGTTGCAGACGGGAAAAAATGATTTTGGAAAGTATATTGACATACTTCAGTATCTTCATTTATATTTCCTATTATAAAAATAAAACATATCAACAAGAAACTATTTCTTTACATTTTTCGAGCCAAAATGTATGGGTTTTTTCCGCTTTGGAGTTATTTTGTACAGTGTTTTCAAATAAGGAATCACTCAGACTGGCTACCCTGCTATAAGAAAAAACATTCTTTTATGTTGGGAAAGCTCTTGACTTCGCTTTTATTATGAAGTTGATTGATGTTCTTCCTACTTTTTCTATGCACATCAATTCTATTCTTCTCATGTAGTGCTTCTGTACGCAGATCTTTGGAAAGACCTTTAGTAAATTACAATATTTGACAAAGTTTCAACAACAAGCATTTGATTTCACTTTGGACCCCTATGTAGTCCGGAAAAGAACTTAATAGCATCGACTTTGTAATTTGTCAGAAAAGGATTGTATGAAAAGACTATGATGATACAATTCAAACAAATTTATTGTAAATTTCCCCCTCTTTATTCCTTTGTAGAATATTAAAAAAATAGTCTATTTCGATGGTTTATTTTGGCTTTTGATCCTGGGGCAAAGACTAACTGTCACCGTTTAATCGTCCAAGAGGCTTGCATACAGAGTTGCCACCTTTAGCACGAAAGTGCTATTTTAGCACTATTACATCATGGGTAGTACTGTAGCACCTTTTCTCTAATATGACCATTTTGTAAATATAGACATGTAAAATGCAATTACATGATGTGTCTCACATCCAAATATAGTCTACGTATGTATGACAATAATCTAATTTTGTATAAAATAAACGTATGACATTTTTTATGTATGACAATAATCTAAATCCATTTCAGTACGGGATATAGGTGTGCGCGTACATTTTCTCATTCAATGCTCGAATCAGGTGACGATAAATTTTTATTCCTTTACATTAAAAACAATTAAAAAATTGCCCTAAAAATTAATCTAAGTACACCTAAACGAACCATGCGCATGCCGCAGCACAAGCCACGACACATGCATATTTTTTTTGACTGTAGCACCGAAAATCGCTGTGTAACACGCAAATTCGGGCAATTATAGCATTTTAGGAACTGACCGTGGTGGGAGCCCTGATTACATAGCTGTGCCGAAATGTGGACCTTAAGTTCTTATGCTTGTCACATTACGCCAAAAAAATTTTCACACTAGCATAACTTAATTTTTGTGCTATGCAAACTAACAGAGATAATTTTGCCCGTAACATACACTGTATATAAATCTGGATACAGTGGTAATGTAGCTACGATATCAAACATTACGCGGTAACGAACTGTAAGTAAGGAATGATGCGCCTCAATGGTAACCAAAAGTCTAAAAAATAGAGTTTTAATAACAATAGACAAATCAAAAGAATCGAATTTTTATGCTTATTCAAAATATATAAAATTCATCAAATTTAATGGTGTCCATCACATTTTACGAGCCTGTGAACATTTCTCCAATTTTTGGAAAAAAGGGGGAAACATCCCCAAAATATCAAGTGATCTTAATGAAAATCACACCATCAGATTCAGCATACCAGAGAACCCTTCTGTGGAGGTTTCAAGCGCCTATGTACAAAAATGTGGAATTTTACATTTTTGTCAGAAGAAAGATCACGGATGCGTGTTTATTTTTTAAATTTTTTTTCTTGTTTTTTTTTCCCTAGGGGTGATCATATTGAACCAGTGATCGTAGAAGATCGGGAGGGGGCTCAGTTAATCGGAAATCAAAAGTCCTAGTGCCCTTTTGAAATGACCAAAATATTGGAGGGGAGCTAACCCCCTCCCACGCTCATTTTTTCTCCAAAGTCACCCGATCAAAATTTTGACGTAGCCATTTATTTTGCAACACTATTGAAAAACCTAATAACTATGTCTTTGAGGATAACTTAACCCCCACAGTTCTCGGAGGAAGGGCTGTAAGTTATGAACTTTGCCCATTGTTTACATATAGTATTTATAGGTTATTGGGATGTATACAGACTTTTTCATGTGGGATTTGTTCTGATGGAGGGGGGAGGGTAGGCTACATGGGTGGATTTTTCCATGGAGTAATTTTTTTGGGGGGAAGGTAATTTTACATGGAGAGGGAGCCAGATTTTCCAGCATTATTTAAAAAAGCGCTCAGAAATTAAATAAGTTTTTTCAACTGAAAGTAAGGAGCAGCATTAAAACTTAAAACGAACAGTATGTATATGAGGGGGGTTGCCCCCTCGTCCATACCTCGCTCTTTCCGCTAATGTTATTTTTAAGTACTTTTAAAATAGCTTTTTATTCTAATCAAACGGCCTTTTTTTATTCATGAGTCATCCTTAAAGGGATTGGGGCAAAATTCGAAGTTTAGCGTACAGAGTGAGGTATTAAGGGGGATGACCTCCTCCCTCATATACATAATAACTTCTGTTCGTCTTAAGTTTTAATGTTGCTCCTTATTTTCAGTTGAAAAAAACTTTTTTTTATTTAACTGCAATTAAAATAAATTTAATTCGCAATTAATTTATTTAATTCGAGCTCTAGGTAGAATTTTCCCTTATGTAAGTATAGGTGTGTAATAGAAACGCCAATGTAGCAGCAATAAAATGGAGCTGCTGGACAAGGCCCTATCTAGGAGGGGGGCTGTTAAGTTCGACCCCCTTTCCCGAAATTTTTGTCCGACTCATAAAATGCATATAAACACATTTTGATGCGCTTTTTAAACTTTCTTTGGTACTTGTGTAGAATCAAGAAAGACCGCATCGAAATCTCTAAACTGCTATTGACGAACAGGTTTGTGAGGTTTTGCTCACTCCGTGACAAAGATTTAAACTTTAGTTCTTTGGGGTTTAGGGGGAATAAAACCCAGTTTTTTGGGGTTTGGTAGCTACGTTAGCCTAAGTTAGAGTAGATTACGGATTTAATATATGCTATGCTTTACCCCCACCCCCACCCTTAATGTACAAATATTTAGCCCGAATTTGTTTCTAAACTATTATATTTTCATCCTATTTTGTTTTATTTCATTAGCATTAACGAAACTTTACTTCTCGCGTGTGTACCCAGATTCTACGCAAGTACCGTTTCTTTTTGTAAACCCCCCTCCCGAACAAAAATCCTGGATACGCCCGTGCTGCTGGATGAGAAACTAGTAAATTTTGAAAATAGATTATAATCTATTACAGGCTAGCTATAGCTGTGAGCTTTTCTTAGAAAGTCTTTTGCGCTTGATTAGAGTTTGAATCTCCGTTTCACATTTTTATTTTGAATAATTTTCTTATGACCATTGTGATAAATTTAGGTAATGATTATGATGGTTTGGTGGATTTTTACTTTAGCCTAGTACGTAAGGATTTGTTTAAGTGAGAAAGGTTACACTCAACCACTTATTGTTCTGTAAAAGTCGCTCTAGAATATAATGCTTAGGTTGTAGGCTTACATAATTTAATAAACATATGTGCCTAGATTTCTGAATAATTATAGGTCTGTATTATAATTATTGGCTTTGTCCAAAATCAATAGCTGAGGTTTTTAAGAGGTCTTGGTAGGTTTTTAAGCTAAATGAGGATAAATTCGATAAATTACGGAATTCTGATGAATAATTTTGCTTCGTTTTGGTATCAACTATTCAAATATGATTTTACGCATTAGTGGAGGTTCTATAAAATGCCGAATAATTAAAATAATTCGGCATTGAATAGAAGCAAAAAAAGCTATAAAACCCTATTTCACAGACGATTTACACTAATAGCGAATATTATAAGTGCTTTCTAAATCAATTACCGGTGTTCAAGCTAGATGTATTAAACATTTATTGATAGAGGTATTGATAACTTAAACTCGAGTCGATGTTGGTCTCCTTTATCTTTTATTGAAAAGATATGTATTTCTGTTACAAGCAAAGAGTGTTGTTGAAACTTCAAGAGACTAAAATTACCCAATACCGAAGGGGCTATTTTCCCCTTCAACTTCTCATTTATAATGCTCATATGGCTCTTTGGAATTTAGTGAAATAACGCATTTCAGTATGTTAGTTGGGAACATGAAAACACTTCTTTTGTTTTAATTAAAAAAAACTTGCATTCACCAATTTGGAATCTGTTGTATTGTAGCAGGGTTCAGTAATACGCTAGTAATTCCTTAAGTAACGAGTGGGGTCACTAGCTTGATTCCGTAATTTTTGCTCCCATTCAGGGGAAGGAGGAGTTAAAATATCTCCTTTCAACATCCTTGCGTCTACCACTATTTCTCACTTACAAATTCATTCTCGTAACGTCTAAGATATGCCCTTTTTTGGGGGTACTCATAATAATTTATGCATGGTATCTTTATAAAAGAAGGAGGCTTTTTGAGTCGTCAACGATACAAATATGAAGACCCCTACCCCTCCCAGACAGAAGACACACTTCTTAAGCTTCAAAGATCAATACCACATGCCCTTTTTTGGGGGTATTCATAATAATTTATGCATGGTATCTTTATAAAAGAAGGATGCTTTTTGAGTCGTCAACGATACAAATATAAAGACCCCTACCCCTCCCAGACAGAAGACACACTTCTTAAGCTTCAAAGACCAATACCACTTTTCAAAGACCAGACCAATACCGGTTCCTCCAACACCTGTGAAGCTGGACGTAAGTAAGCGGTACAGGAAGTAGAGCCAGGGTATTTTTGGAGACAAAATTTTGCACACCGTGACGCCTCTTAGGGCGTAAGGGGGAGGGGACGTTGGACGTTTATTTCTCCATAAATATCTTGAGTTCTAACAAATTGCCCTGTAATTTTCTATATTTTTTATTGAATTCTTCCGTTTTTAAATATTTGCTTCTCATCACTCTCCCCTCCTTCCAAGATAATTTCTTGCGAACTTGCCGGTGTACACCCAAGACAGAGAGTAAGCAGTCCTTAGACAAATCGCCCTTTCCTTCGCTTAGCTAAATTGTTTTCCGTCCCTACCAGAGGAAAATTATTAAAAATCGATTTTTCGAGAAAACAGTAAAAGCTGTTTGTAATTGTTCTCCAAGTTCTTCTTATATTTGTTAAAAAGTGTTTCATTCCAGTTGTTCCAGAGTATTCTTAAAGTGGTTTCAAATCTTAGGAAACCTAAGATTTTTGCTTCTCTTGTGCAACTAGAAACATTCCTTTGAGAGAAAAAAAAATTAATGAAGCCATGTTTTTTTAGAATAGAAGATGCCTTTTGCTAAAAAAAAAACAAAAAAAAAACGAAGCGATGAGATATGAGAAAATTCTTATACATAACATACAAAACAGTTTAATTATGCCCTTCGGGTTTTCCCTCTTAAGGTAAGAGAATGGCTTTGGGGTAAGTTCGCAAGAGACAACCTTACCCACAGCGGTAGGATTCCCCTGCCAACCCCTTTTTTTATTTTATGGTTTGTTATTGGTTACTGCCGCTCCCTGACATTTGTGATTATCTCAATCCGGTACGTAGACTAAAATCTATTTGGAGAGGGTAAATATATATATATATATATAGATATATATATATATATATATATATATATATATATATATATATATATATATATATATATATATATATATATATATATATATATATATATATATATATATATATATAAATATATATATATAAATATATATATAAATATATATATAAAATATATATATATATATATATATATATATATATATATATATATATATATATATATATTATATATATATTATATATATATATATATATATATATATATATATATTATATATATATATATATATATATATATATATATATATATATATATATATATATATATATATAGATATATATATATATATATATATATATATATATACAATAATTACGGAAGGAAATATAAAAACTTGGAGGCTGGGCGGGCAGGGAGCTGGCTACGGCAAAGACATTCACTCCGTGCATGTTTGGTGCTAATGCTACGCTTACTCTGAATATTTAAATTATCTTCTTCTTTCTTTGAGGTTCTAAACACATTTGCTTTTTCGCGATTCTATTATAGTCACCTAAGAAATTTACAATTCGGTTGGTTTAAAAAGTAGATGGGAAGATTAGACGAATGTGAATGGGATTTAAAGTGATCGATATCAGTAATGAACTGTATAATGTTTTGGTTTGGATTTTGCCCCATAAGTCACAACCAACACCCTTGGCTGTCAAATCAATTATATCTTCTGTCAAGTCAACCTATTCTTCAGTTCTTGGTCGTATCTGTTCGTCGTCTGAAAAGGTTTCGAGTTAACGAGAATAGTTAGCAAATTAAAAACTACAAGCGCATTTTCACTAACTGGCTAGAAATTCAAACGGACATGTAAGTATGTAGGGGTGGGGCATAAGCCTCGCAAAAATGTATCCCCCTAATTCTCTATGCTATTTTTTGTCATTTAGTTCGCCATTTGTGCGTTATTTCTATTCAAAATTGTTCAAAGGGGTGATGCCTATTTTCTTTAAAGAATAAGTTTGTTTATACTAAGAAAACAGATCTGTAGAGGATGAGAAGAAGGGTGCAATGCTTTTTTAAACATTTCTGTTTAGCTTAATATTTGGATTATTTGAAAAAAACTACGTTTTCTAAAGAGTTAAAGAGGCTGAGTCACAAGTTCGAACCTTAAAACGTACAGAGATTAGGTGGTACAGTTGGGGGGCTGCCGTCCCCCAAACCCCCGCTTCCGTATATAAAAGGGGCTGTGCCCTCCTCAACTCCTCGCTTTTTACGCTAAAGTTTGACTTTCTCACAACTCTTTTTTTAAACAATAAAAACTTATATTATATATAAGATAACATTTATATAACAATAAAACTTATATACTTATAATATATATATATATATAGTATATATATATATATATATATATATATCTATATATATATATATATATATATATATATATATATATATATATATATATATATATATATATATATATATATATATATATATATATATAGATATATATATATAGATATATATATATATATATATATATATTATATATATATATATATATATATATATATATATATATTTATATATTGACGTCAATCACTGACATAACTTAAACTAAGAAATAACAATCCTATAAATCTTTCCGACAACCATTTTCACTTGAACTGATAAGTAATTAACTTACCTAGCCAGTACTAAAAATGTCCTAAATGATCAGATAATCAAGCAGTTCGTTAACGAACTGTAAGTAAGGAGCGACCCGGCTCAATGGTAACCGAAGCTCTAGAAAACAGGTATTTGATCCCAATAGATACATCAAAAGAATCAGATTTCAATGCTGATTTCAAATATATAACTTTCATCAAGTTTAGTGCTACCCATCAAAAGTTACGTGCCTGAGAAAATTTGGCTGATTTTCGAAAAAAGGGGGAAAGACCCACTAAAAGTTATAGAACCTTAATGAAAATCATACCACCATATTCAGCGTATCTGAGAACCCTACTGCAGAGGTTTCAAGCTCCTATCTACAAAAATGTGGAATTTTGCATTTTTTGCCAGAAGAAAGATCACGGATGCGTGTTTATTTGTTTGTTTCTTTTGTTTTTTTTCCCAGGGGTGATCGTATCGACCCAGGGGTCCTAGAATATCTTGGGTGGGCTCATTCGAACGGAAATTAAACGTTCTAGTGCCGTTTTTAAGTGACCAAAAAAATAGAGGGGAACTAGGCCCCCTCCCACGCTCATTTTTTTCACAATGTCACCCGATCAAAATTTTGAGATAGCCATTTTGTTCAGCATGTTCGAAAATATGATAATTATTTCTTTTAGGATGACTTAGTCCCCCGAAGTTTCCCAGAGTCACCCGATCAAAATTTTGAGATAGCCATTTTGTTCAGAATGGTCGAAAATATGATAACTATGTCTTTTAGGTTGATTTAATCCCCCGAAGTCCCCGGGGGGGGGGAGGTCTGAAAATTCTGAACTTTACCCAATGTTAACATATAGTATTGGTTATTGGAAAGTATTATTGGTTATTGGGAAGCAGACGTTTTCAGGGGAGATTTTTTCTGGTAGTGGGGGGGGGAGGGGCCTGGGAAGTGGGTCGAGGTTTATATGGGAGGATCTTTCCATGAAGGAAGTTTTCATGGGGGAAGGGACATTGCTATGAAGGGGGCGCCGGATTTCCCATCATTATTAAAGAAAAAGATCAGAAATTATATATATATAAAAAAAACAAGTTTTTCAACTGAAAGTAAGGAGCAACATCAAAACTTAAAGCGACCGAAAACATTACGTATATGATTAGGTTCACTCCCTAGTCAATACCTCGCTCTTTAAGCCAAAGATTATTTAGTACTTTCATAAGAGCTATTTATTCTAATTAATGGCATTTGTGGTTAAGGGGTCATTTTTAAAGAATTGGAACAAAATGCGAACTTTAGCTTAAAGAGCAAGGTATTGACTAGGGGGCGAACCCTCTAATATACATATTAAAAATATATGAATATAGAAGTTCCTTACGTAAGTTAATTCGTAAGTTACGTATATTTATTACTAATAAAAACGTTCGTAAATAAAATTAAACAGGTTTCGAGAAAGTCATTTAACCAAATAAAAGTAAAATTAATATTCAAATTTTGTTTTATTATTCATGTACGGTGAGCCAAAATCAAAACCTGCATTAATTCCAAACGTTCAAAAATTAAATAATAAAACAAGTTTTTTTAACTGAAAGTAAGAAACGACGTTAAAACTTAAAACGAACAGAAATTATTCCGTATATGAAAGGGGCTGTCCCCTCCTCAACGCCTCGCTCTTTACGCTAAAGTTTGACTTTCTCACAACTCTATTTTTTTTTAAACAATGAAAGCTCTATTTTTTTTAAGCAATCCCTAAAAGTTGTGAGAGGCACGCCACTTTGAAACATCGTTTGCGGTCGCGCAACGCAAAACAAGTGGCACTCCGTAACCACAGTTTATATAATTATCTAAACTGTGATAAATATATAAACTGTGTCCGTAACAAACACCAGTTGGCGCCTTGGCGGAGAGTGGTTGCCCCTTGAAATAGTGTGTAATTTCTCATTCAAGCTCTTACAACACGGTTATTACCATCAACCCCAGTGACTTCTTGTGCTAGTCTATAATCTACTTCCTGAGTCTGCTCTACAGATTATAGACAACATGTATTATAGCCTACTCTAGTAAGAAGTTAGTCTCAATTCCTAGGCATGCATGAAAAGATATTATAAATCATCGGGTTATTCAGCTATTGAGAAGTTTCTATTTCAAAAGGCAATTGAGAATTTATACGGTAAACACCTTTAGAAAATAAGCTTTCATGGGTATCGGTACGGGGGAGGGATAGACTGGTCATCTATTCTTCCTCTCCTTTTAGAACATGATAATTCAAAAAGATAAAGCTTGTCTAATAATAGCGAACAGTTACACTTCCGGCAAAAAAAAACAAAACAGTTATTTATGTACTTCTTCCCCCAATCCCGGAAAAATTTTGCAAACTTGCCGTCTCTTGCAATTTCTTTTAAGTTAGAGCTTTTGCGTACTTTCAGCTATAAATAGAAATATAAATAGCAAACCTCTTTCGCGAATAGGATAGGTTTCTTGAGGTGGGGGGGGGGGCTAAAAATATATTCAGGCACATACGCAGGAATTTTTCAAGAGAGAATAATACTTTTTTTTACTTTTACTTTACTTTATTAATAAACACGATTATAACACTTCACAATTTACAACAGACTGCACTAATGAAAAAACGTAAGTTTTTGCTGGCGTGCAGTAAAAACGGATAGCCATTTAAAAAACACACGAACAAGCAAGAACTAAATAAATTAAAAAATGGGGGGAGGGGAATCAAACCAAACTCTTTCACATTATCAAATCCAAATTAACCTGTACCTCCCGACCTCCCTACCCCAGGACCTCCCATCCACCTGTTCCTCCCTACCATCTCCATTCACCCTACCGCCTCATCCACCCATTCCTCCTACTACTCCCATCCACCCGTTACTCCCTACCGCCATCCAAACCTCCCAACCACCCCTTCCTCATTAAAAAATAAATAAATAATAATAATAATAAATTAAATTAAATTCACACATTTATTAACCATTTTTTAATAAATATTCTTTTACTTTTCTCTTAAAATCCAAAAGATGTTCAGCCGCCCTAATGCTCACTGGTAAAGAATTCCAGGCGGCAGTTCCAAGAAACTGCAGTCGGAATCCTGATCTCGTGCTACATTTAAGCCCAACCACCAAATTTTCACTGTTCCTCGTATCATATGCATGAATATCATAGTTAGCACGGTAAATATCACGAAAAATACTTGGGATTGTGCACGCATTGGAATGCAGAAACTGCTGCTTGATAGTCACGTGTTGAAAAACGGTACTTATTTAGAATCCGGTAAACACACGAGAAGTGAAGTTTCGTTAATGCTTATGAAATAAAACACAATAGAACGAAAATATAATAGTTTATAAACAAATTTGGGCTATATATTTGCACATTATGGGGGGGGGGTAAAGCAAATCATATATTAAATACGTCACCTAACCTAACCTAGGTACCTTTTTTTGCCCCTTCAACCCCAAACATCTAAAGTTTAAACATTTTTCACGGAGTAAGCAATACCTCACTAGGCAGCGAAAACCTGTTTTTCGTATATTATCTTTGAGATTTCGATGCGGTCTATCTCGCGTGTTTAATGGATTCTAAATAAGTACCATAAAAGTAATTTAATTTAATAGTTTGAATTGTCAAAGTGCCCAAAATTGTGGGAAAATAAAAGATATCGGGATCGGTGGTGGCTCCAGGATCCACCCCCAAGAAACACGAATGCAGAAACAATTTTAGGGGGAGGAGGTAAGGAAGCCCAAAGAAGTTTGGGAAATTTTGGATTTCGATGAGGGGACGGATCCCAATCTTACCCTGCATACGTCCCTGTTCTGGACAATCTTGTGCCCTCCCCCCCATTGTACGTTATTGGTGCTAACAACCGAACGAACGAAAGACTAAGAAAACATAAAAAGAACAGAAACAAAACAACAGAACGACGAGAATAATTTCTAGCCAGTGAATAAGCAGATATTTCAACAAGAACCTCCATCAAGCCATCTTCTTTGCTAAACAAAACAGAAGAAAAACTTTTCTTTTTAAGTACACATGAAATAAAAAGCAATATAAAAAGATAGTAAAAATACAAAAAGATCCGTCTTGTAGAAACTAAAGCAATGGGGCGACTGAAAATCAAAACATAAATGAAAACAATCTATCAGGTTGGGAACAAATTCTGTCCATGATTTTTTCAAAAAACGCTTTTAAACTTTCGGTTACTATGGGCTGTGGTTCGCTCTTTAGTAAGAGAAACTGAAGTTCTTTCCGGCAGCAGTAAAAACTGCATACGTGTCATTCTCCTTTGTCTGCATCTAGAATTTGGACTTCGACTCGTCGTTTATAGCACCATCTCGGAGACATAACTCTGAGGTGGATTATTATTACAAGAAGCCACACTGACAGGACGAATCTTCAACACTGAACAAGTTTTTGCCTCTGAGAACAGAAAGATATTTCCGTACAGCTCTATTTACATTTGATTGAAACTTGAAACTTCTGAAATTGTTCCAGAATTCCAAGCTTCCTGGATGGCGGTTTTGACTTTCCTGGGAATATTTACAAGCAATCATTTTGATTAAAAGTAAATAACAGTCTAGTTTTAGAAACGGGTTAGTCTTAATAGAATTTGTCCCGTTATTCTAGTTTGATTTTCACGTCAATATTGTGAGTAATTGCGCTTGTATTTTTTTAGCATTATCCTTGTTTTTTTTTTTGTTTTTTTTAAATTTTGCTTCAATGGAACTTTTAACTTTAAAAGCAAAATCCTTAAAAATCGCTGCAATAGTACAAAGAACATAGGAGACTTCTCACAGTCAACATCTTAATTCAGAATAAAAACATATTTTAAAAATCTCATTGGTTTTAAAACCTCCTGTGTAAAATCTTATGTCGGTTAAGAGAATAAAAAGTGGAAATTCCGACTGATTGGTTCCCCTGGGAAAACCTAAGCCAATAAGAAGAACAGAACCTTCTGAACCACGAGATATTTTTGTACGTAGTCTCTCTGTTGCTCTGGAATAATACTTACAGTATTTTTATTTGGCATTTCTTATAGGACCGTCATAGTTCTGGGATTGATCAAGCCCTACTGGATGTATCTCAAGATCTGGAGTTATTATCAGGATGGGAGAATGCAACTCATACCGTGATCCGATTCAGAAGAGTCTTAAATACATGTGATCCACAAGACTACAAAATAACTGTAAGCCTGTTTCTTATATTATATGTTAGTGTAAATTAGGATTGTAAATCAATGTTAATGGTTCCTAGCCGTGTTGTACCTCACTTTGGTATTTCTGAAAAATCATCACGTCCTGCTGCAACGTTTAATTTTTAATCATCGAAAAATCGAATGTAACTTAGGATTTGAACGATAAAAAAAAATATCGAGTCCCTCTCCCCCCCCCCCTGGTGTACATATCGGAGCACTATGTGTGCCACAAAGTTCCGAAACGCGTGGCACAGTTCTGTCACGGGAGGAACAGTCCCGGCATCGCCAGGCTCAGTTTCACCACACTTGGCTCGTTTTGGCCCCCAATGGCAAGCGCCACATGGTGTACAGGATTTCTGCAAGTCGGTCACCCCTCGATTTGTTTATTTGTGGATGTATTTTGATCATGAAATCGTCATAAATTGACTGTTAGTAAGATCCTTGTGTGTCCTGGCTGCTAAAGATAACTTTTATATTAGGTACTAATTATGCCATTTGAAGTCTCTTCATTTGGTAATGTCTGGTCAGTTTCTCATTTTTGATAATAGATCATTTACTGCACTAATCCAAAATTCAGCAAATACTGTTTATTTTGATTATTTAAGCAAAAGGAAAGTAGAAACTTATGTTTAATGGCTAACATATTTGGGAAATTTCATGTTATACTTATGTCCCACCGAAATACTGTCATGCACTACTTTGGGGCATCCGCCCAACTTTGGACATCCAATCTCTACAATGTAGACTTGGTGACTGACTAATAAAAAGAGAGAAAAGGATTAAGACACAAAAAACTCAAATTTGTAAGTAAACGGTATGGTAGGATTCTGGGTGCACATATAAGACAAGCGTGTACCTCCGGCCGATCCTCCTTTCCAAAATAGTGTTCAACTAAAAACAATTCTCTAATTAAAAAAAAGCTTAGGATCCCGATGTCTGACGTCTTAGCAGATTAGATCGTCACCATTTAATCACACGCTTTTTGAGTCAACAGGAAATGCCTAGCATTACTTCCTCAGGTTCCTGTTTCAACGAAAAAGCGTCTTATGTTATGGGGACGAGGGACGACTTCAAGCTGAACGGTTTCTTCTAAATCAGGATATTGAAAGGTCTATCACGCATTGGGTGAAATTTTGGTATTGGTGTCGTGATCTACCCTCGTTTCCCAAGTATTTTTATCGATTTGCCAAACTGTAGAGATTTGAGTGACTCTGCATATTAATAAATGGAGAAAAAAGAATCATTCACCATGTCAATAAACAGCTAAGCTCCATTAGCTCGTTCTTATGTTATTTGTTTGGAAAAACGTTTTTTCTCCATACGCGGTATGGTACTGGTGCATTTTGCGGGCACCGCTATATACTGTATCAAGGAAACCAGTCACGAAACCCGTCAAACGGGCTGTTTGCAAGAGACCGCTATAGATAAATGATTGCAAAGCCGTGGTTTCGAAATGAGTTACAATATTTAAACGATTGTTTTTTGGAGTTTAGGGGGGATACCTAGGTTAGGTTACGTATTTAATATATGCTATGCTTTACCCCCCTCCCCCCTAATGTGCAAATATATAGCCCAAATTTGTTTCTAAACTATTATATATTCATCCTATTTTATTTTATTTCATTAGCATTAACCAAACTTGACTTCTTTCGTGGTGCCCGCATAATGCGCCAGTACCCGTGGTATTTCTCAATTTTTCCCCATACGCGTATTTAAAGGGGGATAACACTCCGATTTCCAAAAAGTTAAGCATTTTTTATCTTTTCAGCGAAAACCACCACAAATGTTTTCCCCTGTGTAATACGCGTGCAACATTAACGGTACGCGTGTTGAGCTGAGGTGGGTGAAAAGACCCCCTTCCTCCCATTCATTATGATTTTGCTTGTTTAAGTTTTAATATCACTTTTACTCGTATAAAAATTAAAAACTGTTTTTTCTCAATTTTTACATAGCCTTTCAAAGAGCACATTGCTTGTTAAATTGTAGAAGAAAGAAATACTTCGAATGCCTTTTATTTCCTACTGCTTCAGGTGTTACAAAAATTCCTCATTCAATTTACAATAAAAGGACCTGTGACAAGCATCAACTAGTTGATCGATTTTGAACCCTTCGCATCGAGTTTGTAGCTCACCCCAGGTTGAAACCTATAGGCAAATGTCCAATTTGCCTTGAAACAAAACCCATTCCATCCTTTTCAAAACCACGAAGGTTAGACCACCCTTTTCATTGTCTAGCGCTATCTGTTTCCAACATTCGCGGAAGATAAGAGAATGGTATCTCTTGGCAAATTTACTGCAAGTTGAGGATTACTTCGTGCTGGGACCTCTGTTTCGGCTCGAACCTCTTTCTTTCGAACCTCGGGGACCTCTTTGTTTCGACTCAAACTCCCACTGGGTGACTCACCTTTTCTTTGGGAACTTGTTCTCATGTAAAAGATAAGATAAAACGATGTGTATTCAGGGGGTATCAGTTGAGTGAGGAGGTGGTTGGAGGAAGAGCCGTTCAAAGGAGGGAGATAATCGGGGCAAGCTGAGCCGAATGTCGTAGCTCGTGGGTATCGCGGATGGCGGGTTGACCGCTTTGATCAAATTTTTCCTTAAATTTGACTTTTTGCTTATATTTGAGCCGGGAGGGGGACTGTAATAGATTTATTCCCAGGCCACATTAATTCTAGGAGTGGCTTACTTGGGTTCATTTGGTTTGAAAGCACCAGGTTTTGAAAGCACCTTTTTTGTATTTTCATTGAGAAAAAAAATGAAAAAAAAACAATAAAATTACCTCATTGAGATTTAAAAAAAATGCATTTTTTCACCCATTCCCTTATATATATTCGTGGATCAATCAGGCCATGTAAGATACATAGAAATCAAATGAGTAAACACCAGCAATTTTCACTTTGCTAAAATTATACATAATTCACACAACAGACAAACTAAAATTTTCTTTGAATAAGGATCCAGATACCTTGCATAAAATATGCTAGGAACACTCACTCTAGATACCTTGCCACTCTGTCTCTCAAAATGAGTTCCGCAAAATGGATCCGCTACCGCCTATGATTCACTTATGTTGGTTATAAAACATAATTAGATGTGGTACTTTCGCATTATATGGGCCTTTCTAAAAAGTCAAGTTTGGTTAGTGCTAATGAAATAGAATAAAATAGGATAACTAGATAATAGTTTAGAAACAAATTTGGACTATATATTTGCACATTAGGAAGGGTGGGGGCAAAGCATTGCATATATTAAATACGTAACCTAGCCTAACCTAGGTACCTTTTTCCCCCATCGAAACTCCAAAAAACCACAGTTTAATATCGTATACGCAATTAAAACCACGCTAGACAAAGTATTTCTCTCAGCGGTGTCTTGAATCATCAAACAGTTTGTGGTAACGAACTGTAAGTAAGGAGCGACCCGGCTCAATGGTAACCGAAACTCTAAAAAACGGAATTTTGATACCAATAGATACATCAAAAGAATCAGATTTTAATGCTGATTTCAAATATATAAGTTTCATCAAGTTTAGTTACACCTATCAAAAGTTACACGCCTGAGAAAATTTGGCTGATTTTAGAAAAACGGGGGAAAGACCCCCTAAAAGCTATAGAACCCTAATGAAAGTCACACCATCATATTCAGCGTATAAGAGAACCCTACTGTAGAGGTTTCAAGCACCTATCTACAAAAACGTGGAATTTCGCATTTTTTGCCAGAAGAAAGATGACGGATGCGTGTTTATTTTTATTTATTTATTTTTTTTTTTCACAGGGGCAATCGCATCGACCCAGTGATTCTAGAATGTCGTGGGAGGGCTCATTGGAATGCAAATTAAAAGTTCTAGTGCCCTTTTTAAGTGACCAAAAAAATGGAGGGCAACTAGGCCCCCTCCCACGCTTATTTTTTTCCCAGAGTCACCCGATCAAAATTTTGAGATAGCCATTTTGTTCAGCATGGTCGAAAATATGACAATTATGTCCTTTAGGATGACTTAATCCCCGAAGTCCCCGAGAGGAGGGCTGAAAGTTACGAACTTTACCCAATGCTAACATATAGTATTGGTTATTGGGAAGTATACAGACGTTTTCAGGGGGTATTTTTTCTGGTAGGTGAGGGGGTCGGGGGTTATATGGGAGGATCTTTCCATGAAGGAAGTTTTCATGGGGGAAGGGACATTGCTATGAAGGGGGCGCCGGATTTCTCGTCATTATTAAAGAAAAAGACCAGACATTAAATAAAAAAAAACAGTTTTTCAACTGAAAATAAGGAGCAACATCAAAACTTAAAACGAACTGAAAATATTACGTATATGATAGGATTCAGCCCCTAGTCAATACCTCACTCTTCAAGCCAAAGATTTTTTAGTACTTTCATAAGAGTTAGTTATTCTAATCAACGGCCTGTGTGATTAAGGGGTCATTTCTGAAGAATTGGAACAAAATTCGAACTTTGCTCAAAGAGCAAGGTATTGGACTTGGGGGCGAACCCCCTAATATACGTATTAAGAATCTATGAATATAGAAGTTTGTTACGTAAGTTAATTCGTAAGTTACGTATATTTATTACTAATAAAAACGTTCGTAAATAAAACTAAACAAGCCATTTAACCAAATAAAAGTAAAATTAATGTTTAAATTTTTTCAATTATTCATGTACGGTGACCCAAATCAAAACCTGCATTAATTCAAAAACGTTCAAAAATTAAAAAAACAAGTTTTTTAACTGAAAGTAAGGAACGACGTTAAAACTTAAAGCGAACAGAAATTATTCCGTATATGAAAGGGGCTGTCCCCTCCTCAACGCCTCGCTCTTTACGCGAAAGTTTGACTTTCTCACAACTCTTTGAAAACAATACTTTTTAAATAATAAGAAACTTTAGCGTAAAGAGCGAGGCGTTGAAGAGGGGACAGCACCTTTCATATACGGAAAAATTTCTGTTTGTTTTAAGTTTTAACGTCGTTCCTTACTTTCAGTTAAAAAACTTGTTTTTTTTATTTAATCTTTTACCAAAACGGGTTTTTCAACGCCCGTTTGACTGTAGCATCTAGCATCTCTTATATGACTTCTTTAGAGAGGCCCATATAATGCGAAAGTACCTTAGATGTCTTCGTGCTGCACGGTTTTTGCAATAAAAATTGATCGAACTTTCATCTGTGCTGAATTCTGGTTCTTTTTAAAATTAATACAGCTCTTGTTATTTTGCTAATTTTGAAATGCCTGATTTTATTTGGTTGTTATTTGTATAGTAGTTTTTCATGGTTTGCTTTTTGCGACATTTGTGTGTTTTAGAATCCGTTTTTTATTTTGTTTTCAAATTTAGTTTGTATAACCTACTAAGTTAAAAATTTGTAGTAGCGGTCTATTTTTTTTCACGCACGTATCTTGGGGGAGTGGGGTTTCAAAAAGGTGCCCCTCCCTCTGTAATCTGAATGAACAGTTTTGTTCAATAATTGCTATATTTTGATTATAATCTGCCATCTTGTTGTTTATTCCTGAAATTGTCCCCCCCCCCAACCTCTCATACTTCCGCTCTCCTGAATATAATCTTGAGTTTGACTTTTTTTTGCTTTAAGATTTTTAATTCTTTCAATTTTTGGCGTTTCAAATACAAAAATGTAGGGTTGGCATTTATGCTGATTATCTGAATCATACATATAGGCCTAAGGTTCGTATCCAGGGTGTTTATTCGAAGGGGAGGGGCGTATTAAAACAACTGTAAAAAAAACGCACCAACATTATGTTTATATGCATTTTTGTCACGTTTTTACGAGTCGGACAAAAATTTCGGGGGAGGGAGTTAAAAATTCCCTATCCACCTTTGGATATTTCTTTGTATATATACCGAAGATATTAGCTTCAGGTAATAATATGGCTGTCAAGGCATTTACTTTTGGCCCCCAACCTGACCAAACAAGCTTAAATATTTTTCGACTATCCCTAGAATATTTTATAAAAGTCATGACAACTAGCACCAAGCACGGTGTTGATACTAATTTTAGTGTCTTTTGGAGTTCATATTTATGCTAACAGCTGCTTTCAGCAATGGACTTTTGGAAGTACAGTTGACATCGTCTTAATTCAAAACCTGCAGATGGGCTTCTTCAGCTAATTACAATATTACAGTGCTAATTAAAACTAGTAACGTAAATTTCAACCTGCTTTAGCGCTAAAACTTGATGACATATCGAAGATGAAAGATGTCAAGCATTTGAATCTTTGAAATGTGCTTGACTCTTTTACCGTTGTACCTAATTTATGCTTTTGAATTCTGGTTTCTTGGCGCTCCTTAAGCAGGGTTGCCATCCCTAGTGATTTAGCACTTTTTCTAGTGATTTTTTATAGTGCCTAAACAAAATAAATCACTTAATCAGCACATAGATCACTAGATTATTCAAGAAAGTTGCTAAATCAACCAAAAAATCCCTAAAATCCAGTGATTTTTTTTCTCACTAGGTCGTAACCCCGCTATTAAGACGAGGATGAGAGCTGAATTGGAAGTCATCCATCCAGGTGAACCCGTGTTTTCGTGCTGGATTTGTTCAAAGAAACTGTGGTTTGCTTCCATCCTCCTTTCATCCATCTCTTGGTTAACTTAAGGAAGAGCTCTAGCATAACTAGTACCTTGAGACCAGAGTAGATCTGGATGAAGAAATCCCTCTTTTTGTTGAACGAATGGTTGTTTTCATAAGGATGGGAGGTGAACAACTGCTATTTTCGTGACACTGCTCTTTTCTTGGCAACGCTTGAAACAAAAAATCTTTTTGTAAACCCTTGCATACGCTTACTTATACACTTACATATTAAGAATGGTCATTCTGGTGTCTGCAACTACAATTCTATTTATATCGAAAAGCCCTCTTCTTTTTCCTTACTAAAAATCTGTTTAACAATGGCCATTTTTTTTCGAATCAACAGACTTTTCCTCTTTGATTTTCCCAGCTCTTCCTTTCCAAAGTCTGCTGAGTAGTGCGCCCTTATTTATTTCAAAACGGGCTCTTCTTCAAAAGGAGTTTCTTGCAGGAAACAAAATCCAATATTTACAAGGACTTCTATTGTCATGAAGAATGACTCAGTCATGGGAGGGACTATGTTATCTGTATATTATCATCTTGGGACTGAATTGTCTAGGACGCTTGAATGAACCGAGCTCCCAGACAATGTTGCTTCTCTCTTTGTAATCCAGGAGCTACCTGGGGAGACGGCGGTGCATTTGCAAAAGATTGGTTTTGATCCAAGCCTTGGTTGTACCAATTGATTGTTTCCATATTTCTTTTAGTGTGCCAGTAGGAGGTCAGTCGCCGTTCTATCCTTGTTCAAAGACCAACATTTATTGATATTAATCTGATCCCTATCTTTCATTGACGACACATCAATTTGACATTTCTGCTGGTTTCTTGTCAAGTCAATTGCTCAAAATGAAACACATTTTCTGCAAAAGCAAACCTGAATATTTGTTCAATTGAGTTTGAAGTCACAAGGTTATGACGAAATGTGAAAGGTATTCGATTTTGATTTTATCAAATTGAGAAGTTGTGTAGAGGCTCCTTGGGGTTTGTTAATTGACAAGTGGACCTTAGCGATATATAATGAATCAGGGACGTGTGCAAGTGGACCTTAGCGATATATAATGAATATATCGCTGAAAAACTCCACCTGGAATACTAAAATTTCCTGAATTTCTGGGTACATCTTAATCAAGTTACAAAATAAAATTCGTTTTCATTATTGCACCCAAGCCTCGAAAAAAATTTC
The DNA here is from genome assembly GCA_027921565.1 of Artemia sinica. Classification (NCBI taxonomy): domain Eukaryota; kingdom Metazoa; phylum Arthropoda; class Branchiopoda; order Anostraca; family Artemiidae; genus Artemia; species Artemia sinica. Next base: position 77,647,677 of record CM051259.1, on the reverse strand, counting down.
GTATTTACATCCCTGTAGTAATCGAACTCGAATCCCTAAAAAGTACACAAAGTATGATATGATTTTGAAATATAGGTATATCCTTGAAAACTACTAGTTCTTTCTGGCTCTTAATATTAAGATTGGAATTTCTATTAAATTTTGCAGGTTCCAGAGTTTAACAGTAATGTTCTTTTTCTCTTACTTTTGAGATAATCCAAGTCCCTTAATAATGACGATTAGAAAAAAGATTGCGAATTACATGGATGCAGTAATTAGCTATTTCTAGTAAAACAGTAGGTCGCTTGACCATAAAAAATACAAGGAAGTCGTGAGCAGTTTATGTATGAGGCATATGCACAGGATGGTGTCAATGGCCTGTTTTTCCTCCGAAATCTCGGTATTTTATAATTTCCCCTGTAATTTCTTTTGTTTCCCGTACAAGTCACCTATTCTGGTATGTCTTGAAGTTGTGCCCCTCCCCCCCTGAAATAAATCCTGGGTTGACCTAAATGCTTGATCTGTACATCAATTCTTACTAAATGTAATTTGAACACCAAATAAACTTTGCCATCGACCATTAAAACAAATAAATTTTGAGAAAATCAACATTTTAGTAAAAAGAAACAAATATGTGAATTTCTGAGAGTGGATTATCCCGGAATAAAAAAAAATCCCTTCACAAAACATTCGAAAAAGGCTAAAATGTACAACTGGTATGTGAAATAAGATTTGTTTGGCACCTCGGGATTTTGCGTAGATCAAGGGCTTAAATACACTTATCTTCTCAAATGCCCGCAGGGTGGTCCCTGGCCTGTTGAGCTGACAGATCAAGTTCTTTATGTCATCTTGTTTCGCTTCTTTTCTTATTTAATTTCCCCCAAAACAAATTCATGTTTACGTGTACAGAAGTACGTATGTGTATTCTCTGTATTGTTGCTAGCGGGTCCATGGGAATTTACAGCAGCCCTCTGTGGAGGCATGGGTGTGTCCTTGGTATAAACAATCGAAATAACAATGTTTTAAAAAGTCTTTTTTCACCGGTCATTAGTTTCGTTGTGCAATTTAAGGGCACAGCTCGAACCATGTTTTAGATTGGCCCACCTCATCTACTGAGAGAGTCTAACCATCAAAACGGCACTTATTAACGAATGTATAACGAAATACATGATTTTTGAATAATTGTTGACGATTCAGGGGAGATACGACCCCCACGGCCCACATTGGCTACCTCACTGATATAATTACTCTTTTAATATAGGTTTCATTCTCATCCAAAGAACTTCTCCACTAATGCAACCATTTAAGCCTCAACTTTGAAAACAAATTTAAATTTGTTTACGCTGATATTAAATTTTAAGTGGCTGGCAATATTAAATCCACATTCCAATCTGGAATCAAATATCCTAAAATTTGAGTTATGATCTAAATCACAAAAAAATTTAACGTCTTGCTTAATACCGTTTGTGTTATGTTCAGCTGCTAATTTCTAGGGAGAGAGATAAAGAGCTATCTTTGACATCCCAATGTTGGTTTATGTCATTAGAACACCGTTATGAGGTTCTTCGGGTCACTCCATTCTGACAGTCTGTTACAAGCTAATCCCCTTTTGTAAAGGAAATATGGTGGGACAGATGTTCAGAAAGCGAAAGAAACTTTCTTGACTCAAATCTCTAAGAGGATTATGGGAATAATCCTCCAATTTCAGATTTAAAAGAAAAATGCACTGTATTTTTTCCGATTGATTCGTTCAGTAACAGAATATTCTGAAATAGACATTGTATGGTGATACCTGGGTATCAAAAGGCTGTCACATTTATTATAAAATAATCCCACATCTGCGCTAAGCGGGGTGACATCCACCAAAACTTTAGCAACTATATTGAAAGTGGAGTTTAAACCGGTTTTGTAGTTAAAATGTATAGTCCAGAGGTTTTCAATAATTTCCAGGCTACAGTTCTCTAAATACATCAGATTTTTTCGCGGGTTCCTTAATAGGCCTATATCATTTTTTTTCTCAAAATTTTGACTGTCTTGAACAATTGGAAAATTTACCTTTTTTAATCGACTCTTCGTTCAACAGCGAAAAAATGATACTATTTTCCTTGGAATAACATAAAATATCTACTTTCAATTAATTCAGTAGTATCCATAATGATATCGGGCAACCGCTTTGGTCTTGCTTGCACCGGCTGTTTGTGGTGCAAATGTATACAATAATGGTCCGAAACGCAGTTGAAGCCAACTTAAATGTGGTTAAAATATTTTAAAATAAATTGAACACAAAGTTTAAATTCTGAAACAATTCATTAAGCATCAGTTAAGGATCGGTTTTATTAAAATTATGAAGGTGATGGCTGGGCGGGTTGCTCACTACATGACATCTCAAATCTTGGAATAAAACTTGATGTGTCAACCATTTTATTTAATTTTTGAGCGGTTACCTTCTTTTACTGGTTCAAAACTCACCAAGTTCGATGCTACCAAATTTTGTCTTCAGTGCATTATCGCCAGACAACTCAAAAACAGATTGTTTTTAAAAAAAAATATATATCAATTTCAAGCATTGGCTTGAAATCCCGATGGACCGATATAAAATACTAATGGAAAGTCAGATGCTTAAAATTACCTGGTGCCGCAAAATTAGGAAAAAGGTAGGTCTTGAAACCATTTAAAAGTTTCTCGGATTATCCGCTTGAAAGTATTTTTTGAACCATTTGATAAGCTGTCATTGGGGATATTCAAAAAGATATTTCATATTGCAGGGAGATTATTTCATAAGCAGGGAGAACAAGGGAAAATGATCATTGATGGCATCTCTACTATGATGAATTTGAGGCCAATTTCTTCACGCAAATTACACTCTGACCATTCCAGGACTGGATTTTCAAACAGTTCGTGGTAACGAACTGTACGTAAGGAGCGACCCGGCTCAATGGTAACCGAAACTCTAGAAAACGGGTTTTTGATACCAATAGATACATCAAAAGAATCAGATTTCAATTCTGATTTCAAATATATAACTTTCATCAAGTTTAGTGCTACTCATCAAAAGTTACGCGCCTGAGAAAATTTGGCTGATTTTCAAAAAAAGGAGGAAAGACCCCCTAAAAATTATAGAACCTTAATGAAAATCACACCATCATATTCAGCGTATCAGAGAACCCTACTGTAGAGGTTTCAAGCTCCTATCTACAAAAATGTGGAATTTTACATTTTTTACCAGAAGAAAGATCACGGATGCGTGTTTATTTGTTTGTTTTTTTTTGTTTTTTTTTTGTTTTTTTTTCCCAGGGGTGATCGTATCGACCCAGTGGTCCTAGAATATCGTGGGAGGCTCATTGGAACGGAAATTAAAAGTTCTAGTGCCCTTTTTAAGTGACCAAAAAAAATGGAGGGCAACTAGGCCCCCTCCCACGCTTATTTTTTTCCCAAAGTCACCCGATCAAAATTCTGAGATAGCCATTTTGTTCAGAATGGTCGAAAATATGATAAATATGTCTTTTAGGATGACTTAATCCCCCGAAGTTCCCAGAGGGAGGGCTAAAAGTTATGAACTTTACCCAATGTTAACATATAGTATTGGTTATTGGGAAGTATACAGAAGTTTTCAGGAGGTTTTTTTTCTGGTAGTGGGAGGGAAGGGTGGGTCGGTGGTTATGTTGGAGGATCTGTTCATGAAGGAAGTTTTCATGGGGGAAGGGAAATTGCCATGAAGGGGGCGCCGGACTTGCCAGCATTATTTATTGGTTATTGGGAAGTATACAACCATTTTCAGGAAGGATTTTTTCTGGAAGGGGGGGGGCTAGACGAGGGGGTTAATCCGGAGAATATTTCCGTGGAGGATGTTTCTTTGGGGTAAGGGAAATTTCTATGAAGGGGGCGCCGGATTTCCAAGCATTATTTAAAAAACGATCAGAAATTAAATAAAAAAAAAACAAGTTTTTTCAACTGAAATGTAAGAAGGAATATTAGAACTTAAAACGAACAGAAATTATAACGTATGTGAGGGGGTTCTCCCCCAAGTCAATACCTCGCTCTTTACGCTATAGTTTTTTTTTTAGTGCTTTCAAAAGAGCTATCTATTCTAATTAAACGGCCTTTGTGATTCAGGGGTTTGTGAATCAAATTTTTTTTAACTTTTAACGTAAAGAGCGTGGTATTGACTAAGGGGAGAACCCCCTCATATACGTAATAACATATACGTAATAAAAAAAACAATAAAAAAACAAGCGATACGGCTCAATAGTAATCGAAACTTTTAAAAACGGAATTTTGATGTCAATAAATGTATCAAAGAATGTGTTTATAATGCTGATTCTAAATATATAAATTTTATTAAGTTTAGTATTACTCATCAAGGCTACGAGCCTGAGAAAATTTACTCGATTTTTAAAGAGGGGGGAAACATCCCCTGCATTAACTAAAAACGATCAGAAATTAATAAAAAAAACAAGTTTTTTTAAACTGAAAGTAAGGACAAAAAAAAAATTTTTAAACAAGAAAAACGGGTTTTAATTTTCTATAAAGCAGTGAAATACAAAACAATTAATTATGCACAAAAGCTCCGAATATTTCGGCCCCACATCCGGGAGCCTTTCTCAACGGAATAAATAAATAAAAAAACAAAAAACTTAACTTACATCACAATACTAAACAGTATCTCTTTATGTGTTTAGTATTGTGATGTAAGTTAAGTTTTTTGTTTTTTTATTTATTTATTCCGTTGAGAAAGGCTCCCGGATGTGGGGCCGAAATATTCGGAGCTTTTGTGCATAATTAATTGTTTTGTATTTCACTGCTTTATAGAAAATTAAAACCCGTTTTTCTTGTTTAAAAATTTTTTTTTTGTTTTTAATGGAAAAGCAGTGTGGTCTAAGAAATTATGAAAGTAAGGAGCGACATTAAAACTTAAAACGAACAGAAATTATTCCGTATATGAAAGGGGCTGTCCCCTCCTCAACGCCTCGCTCTTTACGCTAAAGTTTTTTATTGTTTTAAAAAATAAAGTTGTGAGACAGAGTCAAACTTTAGCGTAAAGAGCGAGGCGTTGAGGAGGGGACAGCCCCTTTCATATACGGAATAATTTCTGTTCGTTTTAAGTTTTAATGTCGCTCCTTACTTTCAGTTTAAAAAACTTGTTTTTTTTATTTAATACCTGCAAAGGACTGGCCTGGCTAACCTGTAAAGCTTTAAACGCTTTTCCAAGGGCGGATCCAGGATTTTTTTTTTTTTTTGGGGGGGGAGGGTTACTAATTTTTGACTTTTTCGGGGGGGGGGGGGGGTACTAATTTTTGACTCAGTTTTCGACTAATTTTACTGATTTTTACCTAGGTTTTACTAATTTTCGACTTATTTTTGACTCGGTCAAAAATTTCGGGGGGGGGTTCAAACCGGGTAAACCCCCCCCCCCCTGGATACGGCCTTGCGCTTTTCTTCCTTTTGAAAAAAAAAACATCTGTATTAATCTTTACTTTCAATTGCTGTGTTCTCTTCGGAAAGGTGGCTATGATGGCCTTACGACAGACAGCTGGCCACTTCTTCAATCGAATACCTTTATGACTGCTCTAAGACTGTATTTTAACAGGGTTAACCTGTAGCCTAAGGCTTTAAACGCTTTTTTTCCTTTTAAAAAAAACCATCTGCATTAATTTTTACTATCCATAGCTGTGTTCTATTCTGAAAGCTGGCTATGATGGCTCTGCGACAGATTGCTGGCCACCTCTTTCAATCAAATACCATTAAGATCTTTCCAGGCCTAGATTTTCTCGGGACCCACATGTAAAGCTTTAATGTTTTTCTTTCTTTTATCAAGTCCCTTAAGGAATGAATAAAATGCAATTTTCAAATTTTTTTTCTGAATTATTCATATATCTCTCCTCAGAATTGATAAAATTGTTTGAATATAATTCTTATAGCCTACATCCCTGCCATTGGGCATGTGGAATACAGGAAGTTCAACTCATTAAACCATAAATTCTTATAGAAGAACTCGATACGGATTTTAATGGTCGAAACCACCGTACATCCTAACGTACAAGGAACCCAGCCTGAATTCCGACGACGCTCTCAAAGGATAATACCAGCTATGTGTGTAATTAGGTTATTATTGAGACCCGATGTCATAACTCAGATTTTCGTTAGAGAGAGGATCCTGGATTCTCCACCAATCCTAAATTTTATTGCATCTCTGGGCACTAATTATTTAAATTATAGAATAAAATGTTTTTTTTAATTATTGGAATTCCTAATTTTTTTTTACTATTGGCCCCTCGAAAAAACCCCAGTGTCTTAATGCATGAGAAATTAAGCCCTTCAGTGGTATGATAGTCCCTCGATTCATTTTCGAAATAATTTCCTGCTTATATTGTTTAATGAAGAGCTTTTTGTAAATATTTTGGCGCTTATCGGTTAGCTGGAACACACACGACAAAAACCGTATATAGAATCTCAAAAATCCTAATGAAAAACAGGTTTCCTCTGCCTATTGAGGTATTGCTTACTCCGCGAAAAATATTTAAACTTTAGTTTTTTGGGGTTGAAGGGGCAAAAAAAGGTACCTAAGTTAGGTTACGTATTTAATATATGCTATGCTTTACCCCCCCCCCCCCCCCCCTAATGTGCAAATATATAGCTCAAATTTGTTTCTAAACTATTATATTTTCATCCTTGTTTGTTTTGTTTCATTAGCATTAACCAAACTTCACTTCTCGCGTGTGTTCCAGCTAACCGATAAGTACCAATCTTTTTAAATCTTACCCCCATGGCCTTAAGATTCAATGCCCCAAGAAAACACCGAAACGATGAGGAAAATAGAGGCTGCTGTCCTATGCTCATGTGTTAAAAATTGTGCTGTAATTCCATTCGTGTGTTTTTATGACGCATGTCTGTAAACCAGTCCAAAGAGAAAAACTGGTTTTACCTTTAAAACCTCTAAAAAAACTTGATTAGCAAACACTTTTGGTTAATCAATGCCAAGCGACACATCTAGACGGACAAGGAAATGCTATTGGTGGAGAGACATATAGCGCCGTCTTTTCTAAAAACTAATTTGGTTCTTTTGCGAAAAATTTTATGCGAGTAAAAAGAACCAGAATGTTTTAGTCAATACTTAAAGCAAATGAAATCGGTTGCTCTGCCTAAACATAGGCTAACTGTAGTAGAAATTTTAGTGCGAGTGCTTCATTTATGTTTCGATCGTATTTTCCCCGTTTCAACGAATTCAAAGCAGCATGAAGAGAAACCTGTTAAACTACGAATTTTTTTTTCTACGCTGAAGAAAAAAAGAAATGAATGAAGTGACGAAACCAGTCGCACAACTGTTTTGGCTTATAAATGGGTGCATTCGCCTAACAGTCTAGGCAGACAGGCCCTTTCAGGTTTTGGACGCCTATTTCCCTTGTAATTCCCTGTAACTTGTTGACTCCATATTACAAGTTGAGATCTTTAAGGATGCTTTTTCATAATAGGAAGTGGATAGAATTCAAGAAGCATAATATGGCTAAAACAAATGAAGATAAAAACACATAAAACTTCAAATTAAGACATTAAACTTAAAAAATAGAGCAGTTTTATATAAATGCTAATAAATGTTTGAATGTTTCGGCCTTTATCAACAACGGGGGAAAAGAGAAAAAAAAACTACAAGAATGCGCTACGATTAGACAAGATAATTTCGGAGACCACACTGCCTTTCCATGACGATAAATAAAAGTTCAAATAGGGATAAAATCCTTTTAATAGACAGTGATAGAAATTCACAAAAATACCAGATATTTCGGTCACATATACAGTGACCGTCATCAGTAGTAAATCCAGTTTTACTACTGATGACGGTCACTGTATATGTGACCGAAATATCTGGTATTTTTGTTAATTTCTATCACTGTCTATTAAAAGGATTTTATCCCTATTTGAACTTTTATTTATTAGACAAGAAAATAAAAAGTTTAGTAAAACACGCAAATACTACGCAAAGAAAAAGTAAAAACTAACGAAATGAGCTCACATATGATGAACCATAGCTTTTTTTTCTTTTTTTTTTTAAGCAAATCTCTATATAATAATCTTACTTAGAACTTAGAATTTAGGTCCTCCTGAGCCATCTGGGGCGCATAGGGCATCGACGAAGCCTCGGTAAACGTTACGTATTGGCGCTGCGGCAAGTACATCCTCCCACTGGGGTTGTAGTGATGTGTGAGCACTGTGTAGATCACTATCGTATGTGCGTCTGAGCGTGTTTTCTCGGTCTTCCCCTCTGTCGACGCCCACGCGGCTGACAATGTTGAACCTGGTTCGGGATTCTCGAGTCCTCCATCCGAAGGACGTGGCCAAGATAGCTCCATCTCTTCTGCTTAATCACTTCAGTAATAAGCGGCTGGCCAGTTTTTCTGCGGACGTCAATGTTGCTGACTCTTTGACGCCAACCGACATTCAGTACGCGTCTCAAGCACATATTTTCAAAAGCTGTGAGTCTTTTCTCTGTCCCAACATCTAGTTTTCAGCACTCACTGGCATACAATAGCACGGACAAAAACGTTGCTATTAAGAAGTCGCAGCTTTAGTGCAAGCGAGTACTTCTTTGATTTCCATACTATATAGTAATCAGAAACATAATAATAATAATTTATTTATAACCCACTGCACAAACAATGTGAAAAATAGTGGAGTAAAGAGAAAAAGAGAAAGAAAAAATAAACACACAACACTTAAAGTAAGATAAACAAATAAAAAGAAAATTCAGCGAAACAAACTAATAAGACCTTGGTGATTAGACAGTTATTCATAGGCATTTGCAGACAGTTCTATATGCAAATCCTGAAGTTTTCCATTTATATCAGGTGCGTTATACTTTTTGATGATTCGGCGATTACGACATGACAACAGAAAATACAACAAAAATTTGCAATAACGATAATAGCAATTCCTTAATTTAGATAGGTCATTCTTCTTAAGCAAAATGTAAATACCTGAAAGGTACAAAATAGCATGGTCAAAGAAAACAGAGTACGGCGAACAATGCACGAATATTGTATTATAATTTGTATGTCTGTATTTATCTTCTGTTGTGATGTTTTAACTGTCTTAATTAATAATTTCGGAGACCACACTGCCTTTCCATGACGATAAAATAAAAGTTCAAAATAGGGACAAAATCCTTTTTAATAGACAGTGTGTAGAAAATTCACAAAAAATACCAGATATTTTGGTCACATATACAGTGACCGTCATCAGTAGTAAAACTGATGACGGTCACTGTATATGTGACCGAAATATCTGGTATTTTTTGTGAATTTTCTATACACTGTCTATTAAAAAGGATTTTATCCCTATTTTGAACTTTTGTTTTATTGTCTTAATTAATGTTTTTCCGTTTAATATTTCTTTCTTTGTTGTGAATATAAATGGAAAAAAAGTATTCAAATAAATTACTTGATCATGTTATGACCTGAAATTTCCTCATATATTGTTGAAACACTAGGATTAACATATTTTTTTGGAAATCAAAGAGATAACTATAATCCTGCTATTGTTTCACCTAATCGGCAGCGGTATGGACCATTATTTTGAATGCTTTCGTATATTTTTCTCCGAGCCTCTGCAAGGCTTATACTGCTTTACTTTAAAGACAATCAAAGGGACATTGAATATTGATTTAGTTTATTTTTTGCTCCTTAATTTATGCACAAAATACATTTAAGTCGATAAACTTATGTTTTCTTTGCTTGTAGAACGCAGCACCGCCAATCCCCCCTGCTTTTAGAAGTCAAGCCCCAAGGTAGTGCTTTTCCCTCCTTGTATCCCTGGCCATGGAGCTTTCCGAGGGGTAATAAAGTATCGTATTTCAAATCTGTATTCATTGGTGAATAAACTTACTTACTTTAATGATCCTCCTGTGTTGTCTTATTCTAACGGTATCAATGCCATTTGATATTTTATGTATAATGTTTCTACCACAGTCTATCATGGCACTTCTTCCTTCCACTCCTCCCCTCTGCGGTCTTTTGTAGCTTTCAGTTTTTCAGGGCAGAAACATGGATACATTGAGAAATATATCCAGGTACAGTTGCGGCTTAATGGTACACACCGCTATAGATTGTCGAAGGAATGTAGTGATGGAGACCCGTAAAGCGGGTAATTGCTATCTAAATATATCGAAGAGCGTGGTTTCTCATTGAACTTACAATATTAAAACTGTTGTTTTTTTTGGGGTTTAGTGGAGGGAAAGGTACCTAGGTTAGGTTACGTATTTAAAATATGGTATGCTATACCCCCACCCCTCCTAATGTGCAAATAAATAGCCCAAATTTGTTTCTAAACTAATATATATTAAACCTTTTTTTATCTGCATTACCCAAACTTGACTTCTTTCGTGTGTACCATTAAGCGCAACAGTACCATATATCCTTTAGATACATGATTTATCCATTGAATACTTTTAAAACTGAACATACAACTTATAGATTCTTTGTCTTTTAGAATTCAACGGTTAGAGTTCTCTACGCTTATAGTAGTCAGGACCCAAGTAGCAGTGATTTTTTACCACTTGCCTATCATAGTGCAGACTTCAGAGACCACAAAAGTCTATTATTAGTTGGAAGACCTAAAAAGATCCAGAAGACACAGGACCTTCGGCTGTGGGAGCTAAGAAATAACAATGTACGTTTTATTTTTAATATATCTTATATCAATATTATTAAAAAAAATGAAATCAAGAACAGCCATCTTTGGAAACTGGGTTGTTTTAAGCTTAGGCTAAGATTTTCAGGCTGATATTCTATGGTCAGAGGTTAGGCCTAAAGTTGGGCGAAACATGTGTTACTTGGTCATAAGACTTTTACCATATGCGCGAAGCTAGTATTTAGAGGTTTTTTTGGAGTGTGGGAGGGGGACGTGGCTGGAAGGCGTACACAATTGCGACAATCGGTGTATCGGTGCCTAACGATTATTAAACTTTGTGGTCCTCTAATAAAAGAAGGACTCCTGATTAGGAAAATGATGAAGATATTATGTAAGTTTAATAAAAGGAATATGCTTATCTTTCTGTGGAGTTATGCATAATCCCAAATTGGAAGAGGAATAACTATGAAAAGAGATAAGCCATCACTGCATTTATTTATGGGTTCAGTTCGGCTATATTAAGATACCTAACTGCATCTTCCTTGCATGACAAAACGATATTAAATTAGAGAGACCCAAATAAATTGACTGCTACCTCTAAGGCTACTTTAGATGTTTATATTATGCAAGTGTATCCATCTGAACCTAACAGATCAACTTGAAATGACTTATATCTAAACGATGCGAGACGTTTGAATACGTTATTTCATTTTTGAAGGGAATAGTTTTATTCTACGATTTGCATGGGATGCATTAACAGTGGTGTATTTCATCCCATTTATGTGGATAGTACCCATGACTGGTTTGCTACCCTAAGCATTGTTGGTTGTTGGCCCAAGGTGGTTGGCTCCATCCTAAGCATTATTTTATTTTGTGGCCGTAACAGTACGATTGGAGGTGGTAAGTAATTGCAGTGGCTATGGGTATTTATTGAAAGGACCTGCTATTAATAAGCTCTGGGCTCTCTCCTACGGTTGTATTTTTGGCTGTATCCTCCTATATTTTCACTTTACCTCATTGGCCTGCGGCCTATGTAATTAAGAACATAATCGTTTGTTTGTTGTATATTTAAACTTTATCATATATTTCGTGAACCCATTAAAACGGTCCAAATTTGTCCATAATGGGAGCTTCATTTGTATGGGGTGGGGAGGGAATAATTCAGAGCTGCAAACATATTGGGTAATATTACGAAAATTATATGAATTATAGGGATAAATCGTATGTTTTATACTTTTTTTACTGTATTTTTTATTCAGCGGAAAAAAGTGATAATTTTTTCATAAAACTGATATTCCGAATGCCGTATAGAATACATTAGAAAGTAAGCCCGTACCGCAAATTTCTGCACAAAAAACTACTTTGTGCCGTTTTAAGGCTCAGAGCCCAGGATTCTCCCTTCCCCCTCTCATTGAACTTACTGGACTAAGCTGGTATTCAGGATAGAGCCTTTGGGAGTTTTGTCGCGCCAAAATGAGGGAGACTGGGAATAGGTGTCTATAATTTTGCCTCTATTTTTATAATTATATCCTGCTTATGGTTTCTCTTCTAAATTTATAGTTAAACTAAATTAATTTTTTAATGCTTAATATTATCATAAGCTATGAAGTGTCATTTATTGTTCGGTTTTATCTTTAACAGAATCGAAACACACCCTTGAAGCAAATATACACCTCTTTCCATGGACTTTAGTAGAGCTCTGTTTATGGCCTCAGAAACAGTCTTATCACGAAACAATTTTTTCTCTCGGCTTATCTTATTCATCAGGAGCTTCCTTCTGAAATAAGTTCATAATTCATAAAATAGATCTTATGTTGAGCCTTGGGAAGAACTATTTTGTCAGTGCCTGTCAGGGACTAGAGATATTGTGACTTTTTATGATTTAGATCCATTAGTGTTGGCTTCATTACAAAATTCTAAAGGTGTTCATAAATTATGAAGGAGGAAGTCGTGAATGCTAATGACAGGTTGGTTTACAATCTCTAAGGTTATCAAAAATAGTGCCTTAGAGGTCAGCAGCCGTCAGGTATTAAACAAAACAATGGTTTGACTTAGAACCTGTAAGATTTCATATCGTTTTTATACTTTTTTTGTTATGAAATACAAAAACAAGTTTTTCAGCTGGAAGTAAGGAGCAACATTAAAACTTAAAACGAGCAAGAATTTTTCTGTATATGAGGGGCATAGCCCCTTCCTCAACTCTCGCTCTGTACGCAAAAGTCTTAAAAGTTCTTTAAAAATAATTCTCATTCAAATTCAACCACCCATGTGTTTGAACAGTTTTTCTGAAAGAATTGTGACAAAAAGTCAAGTTTTAGCATAAAGAGCGAAGGTTGAGGAAGGGCCCTCCTTATATACACAATTATTTCTTATTAGAATAGGATTTTATGTAATATCTTATTTTTTTCAAAACATTCCGGGAAATCCTGTCCCCCCCCCCTCTTTAAAATTTTCCTTTGAAAATTTACTCCTCGCAGACAATAATTCCTGTGAAAAATCTCCCATACCTCGCTGAAAATTCATCCCCCGAAAATTTCCGTAGATTTCCCGATGACAAGTACTATATGTAACAACTGTCAAATTGCGTAAATTACAGCCCTTTCCCCTGGGACTGGGGGTCAAGTCATCTTCAAAGGCATAATTATTGGACCTGTCAACTATGCTGAATAAAATGGCTATCTCAAAATTTTGATCGGATGTCTTTGGGGAAAAAGGGTTTTGGAGGAGGGCTAGCTGCCTTTCAATATTTTGTTCACTTAAAAAGAGCAGTAGAACTTTTTATATCTGTTCAAATGAGCCTCTTCCGATCTTCTAGGACCATTGGTTCGATGCAGTCACCCTGTGAAAAACAAATAAACACGCATCCATGATCTTCTTCTGGCAAAAATAAATAAAATTGAATATTTTCGTAGATATGAGCTTGAAACTATTCGATAGGGTTATCTGATATTCTGAATCTGATGATGTGATTTTCATTAAGATCGCTGGACTTTTTTGGAGGTATTCTCTCCTTTTTCTAAAATCTGGCAAATTTTCTCAGGCTCATAACTTTTGATTGGTAAGATTAAGCTTAACAAGTTTTATATATTTGGAATCAGCATAAAAATTAATTTTTTGTGTATCTATTGTTACGAAAATTCCATTTTTGGAGTCTTAGGTTGCTATTGAGCCGAGTCGCTCCTTCTTACAGTTCGTTACCACGAACTATCTGATTAAAAATAAACCAAAACAGTTTCACATTATACAGTCTTTATTGAAAATGGTGCTGCTAAGACCCAATGGTCTGTTTTTTTCTAAGTAGAAAATTTTGGAGGAATTCTCGAAATCCGTCAACTCGGAGGGTAGAGAAAACGAAAACAATGCTTACCCTGATTTTACTTACATTCGTTACAAGAAACTTTGGAAAAGGAACTTGTAATAACTGCAAGCAAGGGTGTCAATCGGTGGATGGCAGCTTATCCTTTATTTTTTCCCCTCTCTTGTTTTTGAAAAGTACGTTTTTGGTATTTTCATTGAAAAAAAAAATACCCTAGATGTTGAAAATATCAATTTGTATGTCTTAATTATTTTTAAGTGGGACAAATCCCTTAACCCCCCCCCCCCCGCCACCCACCTCGGGTACTTGTATGATATAGCCCTGACCAGTCAAGTTGTTCTTGCATTGACGCATTGTGGAACCGTTTTTTTTTCGTTAGTTTCTTTCAGCTTAGCGTGAGACAAGACAAAGAGAAGTGACAGAATAGATGGGAAATATATAAATTGGGGTATATATTTGCACATTAGGGGGGGGGGAGGTAAGGTATCTGGATAGTGTGAAGTTAGAAAACAATTCTTACTTCATAATATGCAGAATAATTGTATCTAACACACTTGGCATGAAGACCCGCTACACGTCACCCCACCCCCACCTTAATGTACAAATATATAGCTCAAATTTGTTTCTAAAGTATTATATTTTGTATCGTACTTGGGTATGTTTCCTTAGGATTGAGCGTCAGAGAAATAAGTTCTACTTAGACGAGGGACTATATCCCACAATACCCATTTCGTGAATCGATGCTCCTTTTTGCGATGATTAAGTGCAAATTAAAAAAAAATCTGGTTGAGCAACTTGGGGGAAGTTGGGTCATAGTCGACTCCTATAGATTAACTGTTTATTATTGGTTTTGAAATTCCAATTTTTTAATTTCTTCTTGAATAATTACATTATGTTGAAATGTAAACATTATGACATTCGGCGATTTTGATTTCGCCGCTTCAAGACTAAAAAGCTCAAGACATGTAATATAATCGAATGTCATCTTGTCATTAAACGCCAGCTTTAAAAACGCCAGATTTCTGCCATTTCATGGTACTTATGTCAGGGTTATAGCCCCCTGACTTATACCATAGCAACCTTTTTTTGTAATTAATTAAAAAAAAACTTTCCACAAAATAAGTTTTTCAAAGAAAAGTAAAGGACTCCACTAAACCAAAAATGAGCAAAATTAAAATCAAATAATCTACCAAGCGTGAAACTACCACAACTCAGCATCGATAAATAAATGAAACCCAAAACGAACAGAAATTACAATAAATAACTGAGTCAAACTCAAAACGAGCAGAAATTAACATGAGTAGGGCTTAAAATTCCTATGCCTTCCCAAGGCCAGAACATAATTTGAACTTTACTGAAAAAATATTAATGTTTTTATTTTTGTAACTTTAATAAATCTCAGTATAGTACTAAATATCAGTATAGGATCTATGTATATTAAACTGACAATGCACATTCATTTGTATTTCTTTAGTAAAGTGCAAATTATGTTCTGGCCTTGGGAAGGCATAGGGGTTTTGAGCCCTACTCATGTTAATCTCTGCTTGTTCTGAGTTTGACTCAGTTATTTATTGTAATTTCTGTTCGTTTTGGGTTTCATTTATTTATCGAGGCTGATTTGTGGTAGTTTCACGCTTGGTAGATTATTTGATTTGATTTTTGCTCATCTTTGGTTTAATGAAGTTCTTTACTTTTCTTTGAAAAACTTATTTTGTGGAAAAAGTTTTTTTTAATTAATTTCTGTTCGTTTTATATTGACATAGTCCTTTCAGGGAAAAAGAAAATAATACTTCAAATCTTTTCATTTTTTTAAGACTTTATATTTTCGCCTGCTATTTGTATGCTGGAGAAAAATTTTCAGCAATTTTTAACAACATGCACCATTTTAAAAATCTGGACACAATTAGTAGCGTTTAATTTAGTTTCATACCTCCTCTAGTTGACCTGAAATAGAAAACTCGATACAATTCGCAAAAAAATATGTTTACTTTCTTTGATAGCTTGGATACACTTACGCTATTTTGATTTGGTCAAATTAAGAGCTCAAGTAGCCCCGAAAGTTTGAACATTATGTCCTCAGTCGTTCTTGGGATACTGCTGAGATGCCTTATTGGGAATTAGCATTAGCACAGTGCATTTTGATTTAATCTTAAGGCAACATTTAGTTTTTAAACATAATGGGCAAATGGGAGGGTATGCGTGGGAGCGGGACTAGGTGCCCTCCAATCAATTTTGACTATTAAAAAGGGCGTTAGGCCTTTCTATTTTAAATCGAATGAGCCCTTTTCGAAGTTCCTACGACAACTCCTTCGATACGAAGTGCCCTGGTCTTAAAAAAAAAAAACAATAATAATACACATTGTACCCACATTGATCTTTACTATAAAATGTCAAGCCTTCCAATCACTTTCGACTATTAAAAAGGGCACTAGCCCTTTCAATTTCCAATCGAATTAGCTCTTTTAGAGTTTCTACAACAACGATTTCTATAAACACCTTATATGCCCCCAGGGCCTAAATTACAACCCTTGCCTTGAGTTGTCTTCCTCAAAGACCTAATTTCCAGAACTTTCAACTACGTTAAACAAAATGACTATCTAAAAATTTGATTGGATTTGTTTGGGGAAAAGGTGGGCATGAGAGAGGGGTTAGTTGCCCTCAAATCACTTTCGACTATTAAAAAGGGCGCTAGCCATTTCAATTTCCAATCAGATGAGCCCCTTTTGAAGTTTCTACGACACCGTTTTCTGTAAAAACCTTATATGCTCCCAGAGCATAACTTGCAACCCTTGCCCTGAGGGCTGTGGGGTGGGGGGGGGGGGGGTTGTCATCCTCAAAGACCTAATTTCCAGAACTTTCAACTACGTTGAACAAAATGTCTATCTGAAAATTTTGATTGGATGTGTTTGGGGAAAAGGTGGGCGTGAGGGGGGTTAGTTGCCCTCTAATCACTTTCGACTGTTAAAAAGGGCACTAGCCCTTTGAATTTCCAATCGATGAGCCTTTTTGAAGTTTCAACCACAACGCTTTCTATAAAAACCTTATATACCCCCAGGGTATAACTTACAACCCTTGCCCTGAGGGCTGTGGGCGAGTGTCCTCCTCAAAAAACATAATTTCTATATGGAAATCAACTACGCTGAACACAATGGCTATCTCAAAATATTGATTAGATGTGTTTGGGGAAATGGTGGGCGTGGAAGGGGTATTAGATGCCTTCCAATCACTTTCGACTATTAAAAAGGGCACAAGCCACTCCCATTTCCAATCGAATGAGTCCTTTCCGAAGTTTTTACGACAACTCCTTCGATACGAAGTGCCCTGGTCTAAAGAAAAAAAAAAAAAAAAAAAAATACATTTTGCCAACATCATTCTTTACTTAGGCAACGCGATTGCGCTGCCTATGACTAAACTATTTTGTCTTTAGTATTTATATGCTTCACCAGGTTGAAGACAAGGTATTAAATAAGTTTATTTGCTTTATATTAGACGTACATTCGGACTTCGTGTCATTATTTTTATTTCTTTATTTGTGGAAATATATCGACCTAATTTCTCTATGGAGCTTCTCCCCTAGGGGGTGCCCACTTTCCGATACCTTGTGAATATCTCAGAACACCATGTGTGCTCTAAAGCTCTAACACACTTGGTACAGTTTCCGCCACACTTGGCAGGCGTTACCTGGTGTGCGTGAAGTCTGAAAATGCCCCCCTCCCTTTGCTGATCCCTTTTTGGTAATATTAAATGAATTGTTAATACAAAAAGGAAAGTTTCTGGTGTTTTGTATATTTTATTAGTATTGCCCTACCTATATTTAAGTGGAACATTTCTCATTAATTTTTTCTTTACTTAGCATCACACCTATAACAATGCCTCTCAAAATTACACTTCTTATAGTCAGTCAATTAACCTTTTCTGAATGCTCCATTATGCTCCTTATGTAGTCAAGTGTTATTAGCAACAAACATTTATAAGAACATCATTTATATCATTGCTTGCTTTTAAGCTATGTAATGCCTCGAGACATATTGAATCTGGGTTACCTCAGCTTCATCAATCGTAATTTTTAAATCTTTGTTCACATGAATTGTAACAATCTTCAGGGCCGTAAAACAGTCTCCAATACCGTGAAAACGGTCGGTTCGAGGCTAAGAAGTTCAGAAATATGCCACATACAAATTTATTGTTTTTCCTTTTCCTTATTTCTGTGTGGTGTTTAGTATTTTGCTTGTGTTTCTCAGTTTTTGATATTTTATGCTATATTTTGTAGATTAGATAGTGAAATACTCTGTACGGGTTTAATCACTGAATAAAATCATTCATTCATTCATGCCACATACAAGATATAAATTGGAAGTGAAACATTCATGTACGCTTGTATGTTTATGTATATTTGGTATCATAGCTGGATACAAACTGATGACAGGGATAATACCCTATTTAATTTGATCTGATCGATTTCCATCTTTTAAAAATTGAAAAACTATGGCTTGAAAATGTATTTTCGTTTCATATATTCGACCTCATCCCAAAAAATCTTCGGATAAAGTGCCAGGATATGTATTGCAGACTCACGTCACTTATAACCTCCAGAATTAAGAGAGGTTATGGGGGATATTATTCTTGCCTTCCTCCCCATATATCTGATGGACCTCTCACAAAGGCCGTACCCAGGGGAGGGGGATTAGGGGTTTGAACCTCCTCCCCCCGAAATTTTTTTCCGACTCGTAAAAACGTAACAAAAATGAATATAGACAAATTTTTATGCGTTTTTGAGGTCCCCCCCCCAAAAAAAAAAAAATCCTGGATACGGCCTTGCCTCTCACTGACAGTTAGAAAATGTGTGCCTAAAATACACTTTTGAAGCGTTCATTAAACTTAATAATAATCACGATGGTATCGAAACGTTATAAATCATGAAGAAAAACGTTACGATAACATATTACAAATGTTGAAAAAAAAACGTTGAAAAAAGACAGAGAAAAAATATACATAAATATAGGCCTGTAACAAAATCAGAGGACTTAATGAAATTTGATCATTTTCTATTGACAGTGGAATCACCGCTTGGCTACATGCTTAGGTGGCGTTCAAGGTGAGACTAATAGAAATAAATCATTATTACTCTGTTCGAATAAGTCTCCCCCTTTAATTTGAAAGCAGTTGACAACTGAACAAGATATGAAATATATGACAAAATACTCCAATTTTGGACCTGACATATATCTGTCAAGAAACTTTAACCCAACATATAAAGGGAAATTACACTTACAGTTTATTTACTAATCCTATAGTTTTTTAATGTAAAAAATGTCAATTCCTGATTACAGCGTCAGCTTAGATGCAAAAATAGTGCAAATTATTCAACTTAATAAACTCTGGGGAAAAGGATTATGCTCGGTGTTTTTCCAATCAAACAGAACAAAAAACCTTGAAAGAATTTATCCGTATGATCGAAGGCTAAAAACAAATCAAGGTAGCCTACATTTATAAAATGTAAGTTCCTGATTGCAGCAGCAGCTTAGATACAAAAATAGTGCAAATTATTCAACTTAATAAACTCTGAGGAAAAACGATTATACTCGGTGTTTTTCCTGTCAAACCGAAAAAAAAGCCTTGAAAAAAATTATCCGTATGATCAAAGGCTAAAAACAAATCATGGTAGCTTACATTTATAAAATGTAAATTCCTGATTACAGCGTCAGCTTAGATACAAAAATAGTGCAAATTATTCAACTTAATAAACTCTGGGGAAAAGGATTATGCTCGGTGTTTTTCCAATCAAACAGAAAAAAGGACTTGAAAAAATTATCCATACGATCGAAGGCTAAAAGCAAATCAAATCAAGATCATGGTACTTATATAATTTTTGATTAAGTAGCTGAATATATGTTCAACTAAATTGATATAAGATAATGACAAAAAATTATGGCTTGATTTTTTTAATTAGCCTATATTATCCAAAAATAGCCTAAATAGTCTAAATTAATCTTGAATATATTATGCTATAACGACCGTTATAATGTTTTAGGTGTCGATTCCAAATGGAGAAGAGTCCTTGTTTTGGTGCAAGATTTTCAGCCTTCCACGGTTGGAGAAACGGAGCCATGTCGTGGGGGTGAGATTCTCATTCGGATGAATATTATTTTATCAAATTAACTGATAGCGGTGTGGTACCTTAAGATAATCACTAATAACAGCGTCATTAGTTTGTGAAGGACGGCTATTTATTTATGCTGCGGATAATATTGGTGACCCTATGTAAGAACAAAATAGCGTTGTAATCGGAAAGAAGACGTCTGGATATTAACATAGATGGACGTAAGAAGCGTTACATAAAAAATAAAAGTCTTAACATTAAGCGTAATGTTAAGTCATACGAGTGCAATGTGAATGGTGGTTAATGGTTTGCCGGCTATTTGCATCTGAATATCCAAATCTATACATAGGGGTGATCCTGTATCCAAA
Source organism: Artemia sinica (assembly GCA_027921565.1). Lineage (NCBI taxonomy): Eukaryota > Metazoa > Arthropoda > Branchiopoda > Anostraca > Artemiidae > Artemia > Artemia sinica. Next base: position 77,627,294 of record CM051259.1, on the reverse strand, counting down.
TTTTCTTTCATTTTATCTATTTTTTTTCAGTTACTTTATAACTCTAAGGAAACTACAGGGGTTAAATTTTTGTCTCTCTTTACAACCTAGTTTGTTATTTAACCTGGGTAGCCTAAATAAAACACAGCTTTTACAAAGTTCCAAATCTCAAAACCTTTAAGGGTGAATAAAAGGTAGGAGAAAATCCTATCAAATTTATTAAGAAAAAAAGATAATACTTGCAGACACCTACTCCTAAACCTTGGTTATCGTTTTTCATTCTGTTTCTTTCAAGAGTGTTCATTTCACTAAAAGGACTTTAGTGAACTGCAAATGGGCAAAGTTGACATAATTTAGTGAAGAGGGCAATTTCCAACCGAGAGAGTTAACTGAGGAGGACAATTTTAATTGCCTCAGTTTTCTTAACTTGTAATTTTGGCAAAAGGTAAACAACCATGTCATGGCACGCTTCAATAGGAAGAACAAGTCCGATTAAATGTCGTTCTCTGGCCTGGTGCGTTGTTTTGAACGACATCCTTCATAAGTTATAGTTGTCAAGTCTTAGAAAAGAACTGTCTTATATATCTATTGTTTATATTCTGCTTATTTACTTGGGTCTGTGGTCAGGGATAGATCTAGAGCAAAATCTTGGGGTAGGCCCATATGACAAAGGCGCCAATGAGCAAATCTTGGGGGGGGGGTAATGTGACAAAGGTACCTATATTTGACCAAATTGACAAATTTATTCTAAAAAAGAGTAAAAAAGAAAACGAAAAACAGGTTAAAAGGGTCCAAGAAAAATCTTGGGGGGGAGGTTCTCCCCGGCCCCCTTGAATCCTTCAGTGCTTGTGGCAGGACTAAGTCTTTTCCGACTCACCTGACATCTGAAATTCGGATGTTTCGTGGGAGTTTGATTAATCATTGGCTCTGCAGGCCCATGGTGGCTGTGCTTGCAGTCACATCACTGACCCAGACCCCAATTCAAAGTATTGGCTCTAAAACTTTCTACCTTTGGATGTCAATGAAAGGCGAGGGCCTATTATACCTGTTAAGAAAAATAAAAGGTCACACTTGCAGATACCTAGGCTACTCCTGAACTTTGGTTACTGTTTTTCATTCAATATCTTTCTTGAGTTTTCGCTTCACTAAAAAATGCCATATTTTTGTGGAGAAAGTAATTTTCAACCTAGAAGAAAAGATACATTGTCTGAGCTGTCTTAATTTTTATTTAGGAACTAAGTAAACAATCATGTCGTGACACGCCCCAATATGAGGAGCAAATTTAACATCCGATTCAGTGTCATTCTCCAGGATCTTATGTGTTATTAAATAAAAAAAACAAGTTTTTTTAAACTGAAAGTAAGGAGCGACATTAAAACTTAAAGTACCAAGGACACCAAAATGAAAACACATTTAGCCCTCTTAATCTATTTTAGGTCTATTCATACCTGAAAATCCGGGTTTCCTACGAGTTTTTGTTTAGCTGCTATTAGCATTTTTAGTTTGAATAAATTCGCAAAACAGTGTTGTCAATAATAAAACAACGATAAACTTCGGAGCTGAATAATATTAGCGAAAACTATTTCATACGAATCCGACACTGTTTTTCATTTGTGAAAATTCAAATTTACAAAATCTGTTGATTGTTATATATATATTAGTGAAAATACATTTTGTGAAAAAATATGACCTCAAGTTCAGAAAGTGACTATTCTGATGTGTCAGAAAATATAAGCGCTAGATGGTATGCAAGATACCATTTCAGGATACTTGTTCCAGCTAGACCCCGACGCCGTGCCGGCGGATCGACCAAACGCCGCCGACGAGAGGCTTGGCGCCACCGAAGTGTCGTAATGCCAACGGCGCGCTGCAGGCACGCCGCCGCCGACAGAGGCGGCGGCGTTCGGTCGATTTCAAATTAATTTTGCGGCAATTCTTTATTGCGTCAACCGCAAATTCGGAGCTTTTCCTTCTTGTGTGGTTTAGTATTTCGATTTTCCTGATTAGAAATCAAGCAGGGCTTGTACTATCCCCGAATTTTCGGGTATTTCCCCGAAAATCTATGCGTCACCCCGAAAAAAAAATTTGGTTCCCCGAATCCCCGAAAACCACGCAATCACGGTGCCACCCCTAGCAATTTATCACCAGTGACTTTCCCTGCCAAATATTACTTGGCATACCATAATTCTTCACTACTCTCTTGTTCATTAATTTTCGTCTCTTTTGTTACTTTGCAATTTGTACTTGCGTCTCTTTTGTTACTTTAGACAGATGCAATTGCCAATATTGCAATATACACAGTTCTTCATATGTTGAGAAAAAACAGGATAGTCTTTATGAAATGAGTTCAAATCATTTCGAATGCAGTTTCCCAATCGCTATTTCTTACATCGTTTGTAGTCAAGAATTTTATTTTCAAGTTGAATCCCAAAAAAAACCTTCTATTGTGACAAATTTAGCTATAGACTAAGCTATGTACAAGGTTTGGGAATTAAAGATTGAACTGGAAGTTACCTAAAACATATGATTCAAAAATAAATTGTAAATTATTGAATATAGGAGGGGGGATAGGGGGCTATCATTTTTAAATGATAATGCCTCATTTTTTTATTGAAAGCGGGGATGCCAAAAGGTTAATTATTTTTTTCATTTAAAATGGAGACAGAAGAAAATGATATCAAATTCCCTAGGAAACCATTGAAATGTTTTGATAGACCCAAGGCCCCCCATTAGGACTTGTTCATTGTCTTGGGTATTTTGCGACTTCTCATAGGCTACTGGCCTAATTTGGCTTTTATGTGTGCTCCCTTTTAATTGTATTCTTTGGATCTTATTGAATGCCACGGCAAATCTATGACTCAGTTTTCCAATAATTTGAGGTATATCTGAGTAATTTTGACATTTTTGTTGTTGTCTTTGTACCCCCTTACTCATACCCTCAATTTTTTTCAAGGAACACAAAGCTTTTTAACGTTATTTTGCATGTTTGTTTGAACCATATAGTGACCTAGTTAATTATTAAGTAACTTATTTTTCTAATGAAAGCTGAGACAGAATCCTATGAATGTGGTATCCAGAGGGGGGGAGGGAAGTAGGGAAGTATTACATTTAAATGATAATATCTCGAAATTTTTTTTATTGAAAGCAGGGATCCCCAATTTTTTTTTCTAATTTAAAGCAGAGACGGTATTTTATCAAGGTGGTATCCAGAGAGGGGGGGGGAGTAGTGGGCTATAATATTTAAATCATAATACCTCGATTTTTTTTAAAGAAGGGGTGCCAATAAGTTAAATATTTTTGTTATTTAAAGCACAGACAGTATCCTATCAAGATAGTATAGAAGAGGGGGGGCATAGGGAGCTATTATATTTAAGTGATAGTACCTTGATAGTACCTGTTTTTAATACAAGATATCTTTTTAAGAATCCAAAAGAGCACAAAAAAAAACAATCAATATCAAAGTCAGCCATTTCAACTGTTTTAAATGTGATAGGCAAAGGGCATTATAAAAAAAATTAAGCTTCTAAGTTCAAAGCTATATTCAAAGTTTTCTGATTAGCATAATTTAATATTAAGATGGTCTGGCCTAAAAAATAAGACACACGTATAGTCAGAACTCCATTGCAAATCCATATATAGCTAAATTTATAAAGACCCCCCCCCCTCCCTCCCTCCATAATGGTGAAAAATATACCCTGAATTATAAATCAACACCATATTTTTGGTATATAGCCTAGACTGCAGTTTTCAACAAAATTTAGCGTTTCAGCACAATTCAAAATAATGAGTATTTTTCATGCTCTTTTATAATTAAATAATCACTTTACAGGGACAATTAATTTTGAGCCATGAAGGGGCTAGAAGACTCAGAACAGCCCATAGAAACCTAGTAACCCTATGCTCAAAAATTTGCTTCTTTAAATAACTGGCTAAGGAGAAAAATAGGTCATATGTAGCTGACTGATGATTGAAGCTGACTTAGGCTATATATTTCCATATTAGGGGGGGGGGGAGTAAAGCATAGGCTCGTGGTATCAACTTCAAAGTCTAATAACCATAATAATTTATTTATTATGAAGTAACTAAGCAAGAGTCTTTTATTCAGGCTCATCACTAAACAAAATATAACCCAGTTGTGCTGATGATCTGTATCTGGTAATTATGTCAGTGATTCCAATCCTCAAAATGTAAATGGGGCAAAAATAACCAGTTAGCCATGATAAAATAAAAAGTAGCAAAATAGAAATAAGAAGGTATTTTTCAAAGTCTAACTGAGGCAACTGCTCCCCCCTCACATAATTGGCACCCCAAAATTATGTGGCCTAATGCTGAATTAGAATAAACAGTGTACAATGGCAAGTACAAACAATACAATAATATATTGTATATGATTCATACTACAATAATATATATTACATAATAACAATGACAGATAATGATCTAATAGTATTGATTTATTTAATCAACATTTGTCATTCAGAGAAGCCATGACTCTCTAATTTTGTTCTTAATATAATTCCTGTTTTGTTCCACTAAATTTTTTTTGGTACTGTTCTAATATATGGGCAACATGCAAGAATGCAACTTGAGAAAAGCCAAGAACAGATAACATTACCCAGTAATTTCCTATCTTATGCTCTATAAACAAGGGGTTTCTCACTCCAGGAACTATATTCAAGCTTTAGTTTTTGGGGTTTAGGAGGAAAAAGGTACCTAGGTTAGTTTAAGTTATGTATTTATTATATGCTATTGCTTTACCCCCACCCTCCTAATGTGCAAATATACAGCCAAAATTTGTTTCTAAACTATTATATTTTTATCCTATTTTGTTTTATTTCACTAGCATTAACCAAACTTCACTTCTCACATGTTCCCCAGATATTAGAACAGTACCTTTTTTTCCTGCATTGCTTTAGTATAACAGTGTGACATCCTTTTCACTAATAAATACCCATAATTTTTTGAACGCCTATAGGATATATGTTCTGAAAATTCAATCGATTATTATTATTGTTGCTGGTCTGCCTGTGAGTATTTGATGTTCATATGTTAGTCCTAAAACTCAGCTGGCCTTGCCTGAGACTATAGGCAGGCAGACCTTATGTCACTTGTTCACCTGCAAATCCAGGCAACTTGTTGGGTCAACTAATTTTGATTGAATTTTGTGTTAGTGTAACTGTCTGAGCTTATAAACTGGGTTGCCTGTCTAAGACTTTAGGCAGGTAGACCCTATGCCACTTGTTTGCACACAAGGCCAGTCAACTTTTCAGTCAACCAATTTTCAATTAATTCTGTTTTAATGTAACTGTCTTGGCTTATAGATTGGGTTTTCTGACTGAGGACTGCAAGTCCAGGTGACTTAGTGGTCATGTTAATCCTAAAACTTGGTCAAAATGCCTTAGACTCTAGGCGGACAGGCCTACTTGGAAAGTCTACTTGAATTACAATAGAGATGACTAAGATTTTTGGGCTGACTCACAACAGACAATGTCTATGGAACTTGCTGATGAAGAAGCATCCTAAGCCTAATTTTCCTGGCCACATAAATTCTCAAGGTTGACTAAGTTTTAGGATTGATATGTGACCACCAAGTTGCCTGAACTGCAATTGGAACTATGAAAAGCCATCTGTATGACTTTGTTGTTTTCTCTATGTATCAGTGGGGTAATGTAATTTCTTTTGTATGACATTTTAGTGGATCATATATTAAATAAGAAAACCAAAAAGCATTCTGTATAACTTTATTCATGTTTCTCTATAATAATTTGATGTTTAAAAAGTCACAGAGAAGACTTTATATCATTCTCCATGTTTAAAGGAAACACAATAGGCTATTGCCTATTGTTTTGATTTTATAGTGCTTTGTATATAAGAGTAAATGACAATATTTGTTGCTTAGAGTATAAAGAACCAATGACTTTAATAGGCCTAGTCAAACAGTGCTCACCAAGTAGGCTAATTTGTATTTCTAATATAAAAAAAGAATAAAAGGTATATGCTACTATTATATAGTAACTATGAGGTAGATTTATATCAAAATATTCAAGCAAATCACACAGCCTACTAGGTGTCTTACCTTAGCCTACATAAGGTAGGCTATCAGTGGAAGTTATTAGGTCTGCAAAACTACCAATAGGGTAGCCTATATATTGATACTTTCTTTTAGAATCATTAATGTTTACCTTTACACTGCTTCATGGTTAAAAGATCCTGGAATGCCAAAAATCCTAGTAACATCAAGACTAGGCCTAGTCTAGCCAAGCTCTTTTCAAGAAGCATTCCTTAAAAGTATTTTTCAAAGAAAAGAGCTTTGCTGAACTTGGTTCCGATTTCTGTTTTACCAGAACATACAAGAAAACAACACTTTCTAAGGCTATATGCTGATTTATTTTTTTTTGGTCATTTTCTGCTGTTTAACAGCACACGTTCTTTATTTTTGAAATTGGCCACGAACTTGCGTATTGGAATACATTATGTGAACAGGCGATCTTTCTCCTTAAAAAATGAATTATCGGTTTTTTCACACTAATTTAAGACGTATATGGCTGTGTAAGTTTGCAATTGACCAATTTAATGAATTAGTTTTCATTTTAGGTGTCCTTGGTACTTTAAAACGAACAGAAATTATTCCGTATATGAAAGGGGCTGTCCCCTCCTCAACGCCTCGCTCTTTACGCTAAAGTCTGACTCTGTCTCACAACTTTATTTTTTAAACAATAAAAAACTTTAGCGTAAAGAGCGAGGCGTTGAGGAGGGGACAGCCCCTTTCATATACGGAATAATTTCTGTTCGTTTTAAGTTTTAATGTCGCTCCTTACTTTCAGTTTAAAAAACTTGTTTTTTTATTTAATTTCTGATCGTTTTTTAGTTAATGCAGCTTTTATTTGCATAAAAATTTTACTTTTCTTTTGCTAAATGGATGTCTTTACAAATTAACTTACGTAACTAACTTCTATATTCGTATATTTTTCTTCTAGCAAAAAATACAAAGTTGCAGATTTTTGCAGATATGAGCTTGAAACCTATGTAATAGGGTTTTCTGATACGCTGAATCTGACGGTGTGATTTTCATTAAAATTCTTTCACTTGTAGGGGATGTTTCCCCCCTCTTTAAAAAATCGAGTAAATTTTCTCAGGCTCGTAGCCTTTGATGGGTAATACTAAACTTAATAAAATTTATATATTTAGGATCAGCATTATAAACACATTCTTTTGATACATTTATTGACATCAAAATTTCGTTTTTTAAAAGTTTCGATTACTATTGAGCCGTATCGCTTGTTTTTTTATTGTTTTTTTTTATTACATATATGTTATTACTTATATGAAGTGGTTCTCCCCTTAGTCAATACCACGCTCTTTACGTTAAAAGTTAAAAAAAAATTGGATTCACAAACCCCTGAATCACAAAGGCCGTTTAATTAGAATAGATAGCTCTTTTGAAAGCACTAAAAAAAAAACTGTAGCGTAAAGAGCGAGGTATTGACTTGGGGGAGAACCCCCTCACATACGTTATAATTTCTGTTCGTTTTAAGTTCTAATATTCCTTCTTACATTTCAGTTGAAAAAACTTGTTTTTTTTATTTAACTTCTGATCGTTTCTTAAATAATGCTTGGAAATCCGGCGCCCCCTTCGTAGAAATGTCCCTTACCCCAAAGAAATATCCTCCACGGAAATATTCTCCTGAGTAATCCCCTGCTCTAGCCCCCCCCCCTCCAGAAAAAATCCTTCCTGAAAATGGTTGTATACTTCCCAATAACCAATAAATAATGCTGGCAAGTCCGGCGCCCCCTTCATGGCAATTTCCCTTCCCCCATGAAAACTTCCTTCATGGAAAGATCCTTCCATATAGCCCCCGACCCTCTCCTTCCCCCACCTACCAGAAAAAATCTCCTCTGAAAAAGTCTGTATACTTCCCAATAACCAATACTATATGTTAACATTGAGTAAAGTTCATAACTTTCAGCCCTCCCCCTGGGGGCTTCGAGGGATTAAGTCATCCTAAAAGACATATTTATCATATTTTCGACCATGATGAACAAAATGGCTATCTCAAAATTTTGATCGGGTGACTTTGGGAAAAAAATGAGCGTGGGAGGGGGCCTAGTTGCCCTCCATTTTTTTGGTCACTTAAAAAGGGCACTAGAACTTTTAATTTCCGTTCCAATGAGCCCTCCCACGATATTCTAGGACCACTGGGTCGATACGATCACCCCTGGGAAAAAAAAACAAAAAAAAAAAACAAATAAACACGCATCCGTGATCTTTCTTCTGGCAAAAAATGGAAAATTCCACATTTTTGTAGATAGGAGCTTGAAACCTCTACAGTAGGGTTCTCTGATACGCTGAATATGATGGTGTGATTTTCATTAAGGTTCTATAACTTTTAGGGGGTCTTTCCCCCTTTTTTCGAAAATCAGCCAAATTTTCTCAGGCGCGTAACTTTTGATGGGTAGCACTAAACTTGATGAAAGTTATATATTTGAAATCAGCATTGAAATCTGATTCTTTTGATATATCTATTGGTATCAAAAACCCGTTTTCTAGAGTTTCGGTTACCATTGAGCCGGGTCGCTCCTTACTTACAGTTCGTTACCACGAACTGTTTGATTCCGAGTCAGTTTCTTTTTAAGTTAGAAGAGATAACGTTTGGAAATGAATATTCCTTAATTTTTCCGTAAACTCTAGTTCAAAATTCTCGTCAAATCCAGTCTAAATCAGATGCTTACTTTAGCCTGCAAGGGTTTCCATGACAACTTCTATTCTTTAACATTGTAAATATTACTCCTTCAACGGTGATTTTTCATTGTTTACTCAACAAGAAAAATTTTTAGAGAGAGAAAAATTAACGAATATTCTGATCACACGCTAGAAAAACCTAAGTTAATTTGGAAGTTGCCAAGAATGGACATGCCTATAATGTTTATGATCAAAAGCAGTGAAAATCGGTTTAAATCTACCTAACTAAAAGTTCAGGTGGGATCTGCCAAAAATGAGTCATAATTGCCACCTAGCAATCCTTGGATCTGATCCAATACTACCAACGGTTATTATTATTAAATAAGGGAATTCTCTTAAATATCAGGAATTCGGGAATTCCCGCGAGTGTATGGGGAATTTGACCATATGTCACGAATTCGGAAATTCATATGAGTGCATAGGGAAGTCTCCCAAACAATTCTATGAGGGTCCTTCCCTTCAAAGACTTTTAAAAACTAAAATTAGTGAAAGCAAACTAGATATTCTTTTGACAACTGAAGTTCTCAGACCGCAATGCCTTGCCACTAAAAAAAAAAAAAAAAAAAAAAAAAAAAAAAAAAAAAAAAAAAAAAAAAAAAAAAAAAAAAAAATCCAATTTTTCTGTTGGAATTATGATTTGCTTATTGAATTCCAACAAATTATTGAAATTTATTCTAACCATGGTTAGAAATAATAATCAAACAAAGAAAGATGTAACAAAGACGAGGAACATTTTTTCTGCTTCTGAAAAAATTAGAAAAAGTACAGGTATTTTGGTTAAAGCCCATTCATAATGAAATTTTGCTAATACTGAGATTTAACTAGCACTAATTTGAGCCAATCGGATTTTATGGGAATTTTTGATTATCTGAAAAATTCTTATTGACTCAAATTACCGCTAGCTAAATCAAGGCATTGGTAAAATTTTGTTGTAAAATGGGCCCTCAAGCATTTGTTAAGACGCCTTAAGTACAAATAAAAGGAAAAAAAGAGATGAAAACCGAAATACAAAAATTCTAGAGTTGAGTTATCGACACATATTGAAGCTGAGTCTTCGCATATTTTCAACAAACAAAAAGCAATTTTTCGGAGTGGCGAAGGAAAAACAAGGTTGAATAGAATGAAAGTGTTTCAGTATTCGTGGAAAGATTTCATAATTGAATGCTAAAACGCATATTCACCTGTCTGCCTCTTCGTGGAGGTTATATCTTAATTATTGATGTTGTTAGTTGCGTTCTTTCATAATTATTCTTTGTTTTTGGAATTCGTTTTTCAACACCTTCTTTGACTTCTCATTGATTAAAGTTTCGTGTTTCCTTTTTACCGTATTTTTGTTTTTTCTTTTTCTCAATTTTTTTTACTTATCGTTCCCTCTAATTTTATACAATACATATATATATATATACATATATATATATATATATATATATATATATATATATATATATATATATATATATATATATATATATATATATATATATATAATATATATATATATATATATATATATATATATATATATATATATATATTATATATATATATATATTATATATATTATATATATATATATATATATATATATATATATATTATATATATATATATATATATATATATATATATATATATATATATATATATATATATATATATAAATGAAACCTTCTTCTAGAACGATTAGCGGGTGCCTTAGTCTAAATTTCTGCGATTTTGATGCTTTATTCACTGACTGAAAATGTTCCTCTCTTTTATTTTGTTTTAAAGTATCTGAACTCCTTTCCTCGTGGAGGGAGTTATTATGCACGTCCTACTCTCCCTAATACTTTGGCTTGCACACCTATGGGTATATGATATTCTATAATAGTAATTGCACTGTTTCCAATGCTGGGAGATAAATTATAACAGTTTTTTTTTTTTTTTTTTTTTTTTTTTTTTTTTTTTTTTTTTTTTTTTTTTTTTTTTTTTTTTTACCAAAATTGTAATATAGGAGATAATTTGGTACCACCATAAAAGTAGCTTAATTTTTTTCGGCATCGAAAAGAGACCAACAAAATCAGCAACAAGAGAATAATCTTTGCTATTTCGTGTGGTAAATATGCATTCATTTTCTTTTATGAATGTTCCCCAATGAAGTGACCGGAAAGCAATTTTGAAATAAGTAAAACTAGGCCACGTATCACAATTAGAAATGAACGAATAAGACGAAAATGTACCAATAAATGACGAAAAATTTTGTTTGTGCCATGAAATTCTCAAATGTACCGCTTTGTACCAAGACCTCTAAATTGTACAAAAGCTGTGCAATTATACCTCGTTGGCAACACTGGTGCGGTGATGCCATTGCAATGAGCCAAATTGCTTTTCTTGCGACAAACTTTACCCAAAACTTAAAAGGAAGAAGATTGCAGTTTTATTTGAGCGCTGTGGATAGCAATTTTCAATGCGAGCATTCAAAATTATTCTTCTAGAAATGTAAACGGCGATGCCTGTAATTTGTAATTTGATTTATTGTTGTATTGCATGGTTCTTTTGCGTCCAATGGCGCCCACCTCGCCTGTGGTTTTTCGGTCTAGTGTCCAGGATACTTAACCGCATTTGAGCAAGCCGCTCACTTGCTCTCTTCACCACAAAATTATGTGTATAAGTAATTCCTCTTGATATATTTTCTCAGTCTCAAAGTAAATATTGTGTTTCTAACACCGCAATTTTCCGATGGAGGATTGGAACAAGCATGAACAGATACTAAAGAAAACATAATCAACTCTGAAAAAGATAAAGAGCCTGTTGTATCCATACAAAAAAGTACCGCCTGTCAAAAGTATTCCTTTTTTCAAAGACAGTCCCATCTGGCAAATATCATTCACTGTGAGAATTTGAAAGGAACTTTCAGTTTTTGCTCTTATGTCATTTTGATTTATAGAGACCTCAAGTAAAGCAATATCGTTGAGAAAAATAAGAGATTTGAGAAAGCCATGTAGATGGGTTAATTACCTCCTGTCTGCAACACGAGTGTACATTCATTTTAAGAACTGAAACAGGGAGAACAAGAACTTTTATACATTCTGTGTTTTACTTATCGGCCCATATTCTTGCTGCAATATAACGTGAACAAGATAATATAGCAACATAACACCGTAACTGCCAGTAATTAACATTAAAAATGTATTAAAACTACTTCATTATAAATATTTCAGTCTGCAATCATTTTTTGGTTTATTATTTTTATTGATTTATTACCCATGATTACTTGTATACAGCCAGATTTATCACGGTTGTTTACGCGTAGATGGTACAGACGGTTCACAACAACAGCAAAAAAATGTTCTGGTTTAGTTAAAAATTATTGCAGCTAGAAGCACGTGCATATTCAGAAATTAATTTTTCAGGGAGTCGGGTAAATTCGCCAAAATAGTAAAAACAAATAAATGTTATAAAACAGGGGTCCTCGGAACCTGACTGCCTGAAATCCTAAGTTTTTCCAAATTTCTAGCCTCCTACTACTCAAATTATGAAATATTTTTTTTTATTATTTCCCCCTAAAGTAATTTCTGCGTACGTACCTGTCTACAGGCCTTCAACCAAGAAAATTTAATGCCTATACAAGCCTGTGAATTGATATAATCACAGTCAAACAGTTTTTAATTAATGAAACAGTTCGTGGTACGCCTCAACGCCTCGCTCTTTACGCTAAAGTTTGACTTTCTCAGTATTCTCACAACTCTTATTTTTTTTTAAACAATAAAAAACTTTAGCGTAAAGAGCGAGGCGTTGAGGAGGGGACAGTCCCTTTCATATACGGAATAATTTCTGTTCGTTTTAAGTTTTAACGTCGTTCCTTACTTTCAGTTCAAAAAAAAAATTGTTTTTTTTTTATTTAATCAAGTAAAGAATGTTTGTGTTCTGAATATCATTACTTACACAGTTCTTTTTCCTTTTACAATTCCCGCGCTAATTTGTCTTGTTTATTTTCGCTAACAAGATATAAGGCTTTTTTGCTAACGAAGAAAACGGAAGTGAGAAAATCTGTTTTTCTCCTGCATCTAATCAGCCTACATTAGGTCGGCAAACACATCTTGGTCTTACTAGTTGTGGGTTAAACAAACATAAACTCATTTCCGGGCGCGTACTAATGATATTTACTCTACTGTTATTTTATACGGGATCCAAAAACAAGGGATAATCTTCTAGAATGTTGGCAAGGATATGGGGATGGCTTGTATAATGACGTTTCTTTATATGACAATAATTCGTCCATTTAGTTAAAATCTTGAATTGAAAAATATTAACATAATGCTTTTGCTCTGGTGATAACAAATCATTTTTATCTAGGAGCTAATAGCATATTTTTTAGGTAACAATAATAACCGGGTTTGTTTATAAAAGAAAGCGTAAATACCCAGATGCTATAGCTTTTAAGGGACTAATCACAATTCAACAATAAAAAAATTCAAGGGAAGTAAGAACGAAGAAGGAGAACGAAAAAAAGACGAAGGGACTTTGACTTACTCGACCTCAAACACCAAACTGCTGAAAAAAAATAATCGAAACATCCACATAAAACACTGCCAGCCATCTCATTTCAAAAAACAAAGCAAAAAAGCAACAACTTAAACGGCGCCTCATTATGCCTAGGAAATACTTTTTGAATAACCGTATGTTATAGGTTGTTGGAAATATCTACAAGAAAATATCAATGACCCGAGATTTGCATGAATGTACGTAATCCCTTCCCTTCATTATACCGGCCTGGCCTGGCCATTTTTCATTTGACGGGATTGTAGGCTGGGCACAGTAATTCTGTTAGCATTAGTAATTCGGCTGTGATAATTAAAAGGGTGACATATGCCATTTTGGTCGAAAATGAGTTATGTGACTGTCATGGGTAAACCCAGCACGAGGAATCGAATGGTGAAGTCAGAATTCTCCTATCTACTACCGTTGCGAAGATAAAAAAGAGACATACGCCACTTTTGGACGCGGATCGCAGCTGGGCCAAAAAGGAGATACGTGCAGAGCACATGTCTCCTTTTCGGCTATAATAATTAAAAGGGTGACATATGCCATTTTGGTCGAAAAATAAGGTATGTATATGTAGGACAAGGTGGTAACCGTAGCACGGGGAATCGAATGGTGCCGTCAGAATTGTCCTATCTCGTACCATTTTGAAGATAAAAATGAGACATACACCACTTTTGACCTACCTCACATCCGACAACTGTGATAATTAAAATGGCAACATGTGCCATTTTGATCGAAAATGACTTATGTATGTGTTATGGGTAAACTTAGCACAAGAAATCGTATAGTGCAGTCAGAATTGCCCTATTTCTTACCGTTACGAAGATAAATAAGAGACATACGCCACTTTTGGACGAGGACAAACTTTGAAGACTAAAAAGAGACATGCACCACGGACAAACATTTTTCCGTTTTTTGGCTCTCCTGAAAAGTTACAAAAATGGCGTATGTCGCCCTTTTAATTATCACAGCCGAATTGTACTTCTACTATTACTAAAACTCACCTTAGGTCCAAGCCGCCTGAAGCCAACATAGCTATGCACGCTCCTCCTCCATCCCAGTTTATTCTAAGCCTTCCTATTTTCACCCTCCCAAGAAACCAAAAAAGAATACGAAAAAAAAAATCCACCATAGTATCAGGATTTTGAATACATTCCATTATGGAAAACCTTCTTTTTTTTGCGTTCTACAGTGTAAAAAAAAAAAAAAAAATAGTAGTAATAATAGATTCTTCTCAAATAAGGTAAGATAAAGTCTTGAGCCTTAAATGGAAATGAATTGCAAAAAGACTTTACTTATACATAGCTGAGTTGGTAATCTTTTGACAAAATGTATTTTTTGTTGTCACCAATTACAAGATCAAACAATAGTTTATCAATTTTAAACATTCTTTGTTAGCAAGCAGCTTAAGATTTTAAACTGTACATACCTAGTTTTTTTGTGGATAAATGCAATCAGTATCATAAGTAAGATATTTTTCTGATAAAGCTGCAGACGCAGGGTTGTCAACTGCAGCAAAGTAGCTTGTTTCTTTAAGGATGAAGATTCGCCCAACGATAAGAAAAAACAACATGGAAAAAATCGCTTAACAAGGTAGACTGCATTAGCCTCCTCCCCATCACGCGTAATTTTAAAACATTAATAAGATTGTCGCTGTTCGATCCGCTATAATCTTGTGTCATGGGACACAAGTTATGTGAAACACGTGACTAAATAAATTATCCCCCCCTCATCATTACACCGATTGCAAAAACTCTAGAATAATTCTTTCTTGTTTTGCATTGCCCCCTATTATGTTAATTACAAAAAACCTTTATGGACGACGTCCCCTATCATCATAAAAAAAAAAAAAAACATTTCAGGCTAAAACATTTCAAGTCTAATTTCTAACTAACATCGTGGACTAACAATTTTCTTTTAGTGGAAACTTAAGTGTTAGCAAATAGAAGTTGTTGGGTAATAATTTTTAGAAACTGATTACGTGGGAAGGGAATTCCAAGAAAACCCATACCTCAGACCTTCGACCCTCCTGTTCCTCCATAGATACCTAGGGCATCTGCAATTAGGCTACAGTCTTCGTTGTATCCTGCTGCCACCAGCCCATCTTCCCACCCGGGTGGCAGGAACGTGTTAAGAAAGAGGAGGACTGGTACGTATGGCATAGGATGCTCATGGTACTACCCCATCTTCTTGATTCTGCAGGCTGCCATTGGAAGGCTGACTCGAAAGTTCTAAGGTACCCCATTCTGAAAAATACAAAAAAAAAAAAATACAAGCCTTGACAAAAAATCAGCCTAGTCTCATACTTATTTTGAAGATATTTGTTGGAAACTAAGAAATATTCCCACTCATGGATTCTCTATCAAAGCTTAAAGCGTTGAAGCTATCCATCCTGCTTTGCTGGATTATCAGTTTTTCAAGATTGCGTTTCAAATTTTACCACAACGATGTGATTTGCAACAGGAAGTCTTCAACTATTTTAGCAAACAATTTTTTGCTATCTCGGAGAAACCCAATTATCAGTATATTTTGTTAGCTTAGAATGTTGTGGGCACCTGAAAAACGGCCAATATCTTGATAACTTTTATTTTTATTTTTAACTTTTATTTTTATGTTTTCGGTTCGGTGGGGTTTCCATTGCTAAAAACGTTAAATGATAGACGTCAAATATAAACGTTAAATATAACAATATTTGTTTTCCTCTCTTGGATATATTGCTAAGCAAAGGATTCTTGCACAATCAAATTGGCGAATGATCTTTCATTTATCTTGGCTATTTTGATTTAGTGTGTTTATTCCTCTTGTGAACTTCAAAAGGCTAGATTTAGTTTTTCTTTTCGTTTTTATTTTTTCTGAGCACTGAAGACGACTTGGCGGAGATCCTTGTCGAAATATAAGCTTATTTTCACTTCATATTGTTCCACTGTCTGACAACTACCCTCGTTTTTTTTGCTGTTCGATTCTATTTTTCATTTTTTTTTTCTTCTTTGTTTCATACGCTCTCGTGGATGACCCAGTGTTTGCAATTGTCTCGTAGCATATCCCCATTTAAGTCACTCTTATATATATAAAATACGTAATTTAGATTTGATCATAATAAATATTTCAAGGGAAAGGGAGATCGACTGAACGAGGCTCTAAATTGTCTTACCAATTAGCTATCTCAGTCGGAAGTATGTCACTACTTTAGTAAAATATGCTCCGGCCCTGCTGTGAGTTAAAATGAGCACAGAAAGCAGCAATTTGTTTTTTTTTGCTTGCTATTGTCAATGATTGGTTTATGAGTTCATTAATGAGTGAAAATATGATCGCGGTTGGACATAAATAATGCTGAAGAATTTGTGTCACTTAGTCAGGTTTTTGGTGGTCAATTTTTAAACGAATTGACTTTGCCACGAGGGGGGATCTGCAAGAAAAGCATAACATTTCCTGTATTTCTTATGCAAGAAAAGATTCTGCTACAATAAAACCTTTAAGGCTATTTGGGGGATGGGAACTTCTGCTGAGCAGAGGTTTTAAAGTTTAAAAGTTACATTAGTTAAGTAAGTAGTTTATATTGCCGCCTCGCGTTTCATTAATTTCCCAAGATATTTATTATTGAAACAAATCCCTTTTTGGATTGGGAACGATTCCTCCAAGGAGAATAAGAAGAAAATAGGGATATTATTAATAATAGTGTCTTAGGGGAGGGGGTATTGATCCCCTTAGATTTTTGTGCCCCCTAAATTTTGAAAAATACCCTCTTGGGGATATTTTCATTGTAATATGCCTTTTTCGTATTTTCATTAAAAAAGAAAATCGGAAAAACTGCTGAATTGCACCCCTCTGGATTCTGAAAAATATTTTTCCCCTCCCCTACATTTTCATGAATTGACGCCACTGCTTGATAAGCATTTCATCTATTTTGAACTGAGTCTAAAGATATCCAAATCTTCGCCAGACACCCACTTAATTATTATTTTTTGGTTATTACGGTACCTTTTAGATTTTTGGTGTGTTACATTTTTCATATTCTTTCTTTTCGGTTCTTAAACATAGGAATAAAACATTTCATGTGAGAAAATTGCTTTAATAAAACATGGTCTTTCAGAAACTAACCGCTCTACTGTTATTTGCCTTAGAGAGCAAGCTGACAGTAATGGAGCAAGAAAGGAAAGGAGGGATGATGATTTATTTTCACATGAGCATGAAGGTAAATGATTGTCAAGGATAATTTAGGTAAAGGTGGTTTGATGGCCAAGGAAAATAATTCGAAAGATGCAAAGGTGAAATTCTGTGCCAGCGGTGGAAACAGAGCCTTGAGCATCAAATTGACTGAGCATCTTTAGTCTGCGCTACAAAACAATGGCGCTATAGACCCGATACAGTACCAGTCAAACAGTTCGTGGTAACGAACTGTAAGTAAGGAGCGACCCGGCTCAATGGTAACCGAAACTCTAGAAAACGGCATTTTGATACAAATAGATACATCAAAAGAATCACATTTTAATGCTGATTTCAAATATATAAGTTTCATCAAGTTTAATACTACCCATCAAAAGTTAGGCGCCTGAGAAAATTTGGCTGATTTTCGAAAAAAGGGGGAAAGACCCCCTACAAGTTATAGAACCTTAATGAAAATCACACCATCATATTCCGCGTATCAGAGAACCCTACTGTAGAGGTTTCAAGCTCCCATCTACAAAAATGTGGAATTTTGCATTTTTTGCCAGAAGAAAGATCACGGGTGCGTGTTTATTTGTTTGTTTGTTTGTTTGTTTTTTTTTTTTTTTTTTTTCCCCAGGGGTGATCGTATCGAACCAGTTGTCCTAGAATATCGTGGGAGGGCTCATTGGAATGGAAATTGAAAGTTCTAGTGCCCTTTTTAAGTGACCAAAAAAATGGAGGGCAACTAGGCCCCCTCCCACGCTCATTTTTTTTCCCAAAGTCACCTGATCAAAATTTTGAGATAGCCATTTTGTTCAGCATGTTCGAAAATATTATAAGTATGTCTTTTAGGATGACTTAATCCCCCTAAGTTCCCGGGGGGAGGGCTGAAAGTTATGAACTTTACCCAATGTTAACATATAGTATTGGTTATTTGGAAGTATTAAATAAAAAAAACAAGTTTTTTTAACTGAAAGTAAGGAACGACGTTAAACTTAAAACGAACAGAAATTATTCCGTATATGAAGGGGGCTGTCCCCTCCTCAACGCCTCGCTCTTTACGCTAAAGTTTTTTTATTGTTTAAAAAATAGAGTTGTGAGAAAGTCAAACTTTAGCGTAAAGAGCGAGGCGTTGAGGAGGGGGACAGCCCCCTTCATATACGGAATAATTTCTGTTCGTTTTAAGTTTTAACGTCGTTCCTTACTTTCAGTTAAAAAAACTTGTTTTTTTTATTTAATTTTTGAACGTTTTTGAATTAATGCAGGTTTTGATTTTGGCTCACCGTACATGAATAATTAAAACAAAATTTGCATATTATATTTGGTTAAATGGCTTTCTCGAAACTTGTTTAATTTTATTTACGAACGTTTTTATTAGTAATAAATATACGTAACTTAGAATTAACTTACGTAACGAACTTCTATATTCATAAATTTTTAACACGTATATTAGGGGGTTCGCCCCCTAGTCAATACCCTGCTCTTTAAACTATAGTTCGAATTTTTTTTTTCCAGTTCTTTAAAAATGACCTCTTAATCACAATCAGTTGATCAGTTGAAAAACTTGTTTTTTTTTTTTATTTAATTCCTGATCTTTTTCTTTAATAATGCTGGGAAATCCGGCGCCCCCTTCATAGCAATGTCCCTTCCCCCATGAAAACTTCCTTCATGGAAAGATCCTTCCATATAGCCCCCGACCCTCTCCTTCCCCCAACTACCAGAAAAAATCTCCTCTGAAAAAGTCTGTATACTTCCCAATAACCAATACTATATGTTAACATTGAGTAAAGTTCATAACTTTCAGCCCTCCCCCTGGGGACTTTGGGGGATCAAGTCATCCTAAAAGACATTTTTATCATATTTTCGACCATGCTGAACAAAATGGCTATCTCAAAATTTTGATCGGGTGACTTTGGGAAAAAAATGAGCGTGGGAGGGGGCCTAGTTGCCCTTTATTTTTTTTGGTCACTTAAAAAGGGCACTAGAACTTTTAATTTCCGTTCCAATGAGCCCTCCCACGATATTCTAGGACCACTGGGTCGATACGATCACCCCTGGGGAAAAAAAAAAAAAAACAAAAAACAAACAAACAAACAAATAAACACGCATACGTGATCTTTTCTTCTGGCAAAAAATGGAAAATTCCACATTTTTGTAGATAGGAGCTTGAAACCTCTACAGTAGGGTTCTCTGATACGCTGAATATGATGGTGTGATTTTCATTAAGGTTCTATAACTTTTAGGGGGTCTTTCCCCCTTTTTTTCGAAAATCAGCCAAATTTTCTCAGGCACGTAACTTTTGATAGGTAAGATTAAACTTAATGAAACTTATATATTTGAAATCAGAATTAAAATCTGATTCTTTTGATGTATCTATTGGTATCAAAATCTCGTTTTTTAGAGTTTCGGTTACCATTGAGCCGGGTCGCTCCTTACTTACAGTTCGTTACCACGAACTGTTTGATACAGACGTTTTCAGGGGAGATTTTTCCTGGTAGTGGGGGGGGGGGTCAGGGGTTATATGAGAGGATCTTTCCATGAAGGAAGTTTTCATGGGGGAAGGGACATTGCTATGAAGGGGACGCCGGACTTCCCAGCATTATTTAAAAAAAAGATCATAAATTTAATATAAAAAAACAAGTATTTCAACTGCAACAGCAGCAACATCGAAACTTTAAACGAACAGAAAATATTACATATATAATTGGGTTCACCCCGTAGTCAATGCCTCGCTCTTTAAGCCAAAGATTTTTTAGTACTTTCATAAGAGCTATTTATTCTAATTAACGGCCTTTGTGATTAAGCGGTCATTTCTAAAGAATTGGAACAAAATTTTAACTTTCACTTAAAGAGCAAGGTATTGACTAGGGGGTAAACCCCCTAATAAACGTATTAAAAATATATGAATATAGAAGTTCGTTACGTAAGTTAATTCGTAAGTTACGTATATGTATTACTAATAAAAACGTTCGTAAATAAAATTAAACAAGTTTCGAGAAAGTCATTTAACTAAATAAAAGTAAATTAATATGAAAATTTTGTTTTAATTATTCATGTTCGGTGGAGCCAAGATCAAAACCTGCATTTATTCAAAAACATTCAAAAATTAAATAAAAAAAACAAGTTTTTTAAACTGAAAGTAAGGAGCGACATTAAAACTTAAAACGAACAGAAATTATTCCGTATATGAAAGGGGCTGTCCCCTCCTCAACGCCTCGCTCTTTACGCTAAAGTTTGACTCTGTCTCACAACTTTATTTTTTTAAAACAATAAAAAACTTTAGCGTAAAGAGCGAGGCGTTGAGGAGGGGACAGCCCCTTTCATATACGGAATAATTTCTGTTCGTTTTAAGTTTTAATGTCGCTCCTTACTTTCAGTAAAAAAAACAAGTTTTTTTTATTTAATAAAGAGAAAAAGAGAAATGACTGTCCTGTACTTCCGTGTTAAATAGTGTGCTTTACTTAAATTGATTTATTTTTGTGATGTCGCTAATGGTGCAATAAAACAATGTTTTTATTTTCACTCTCGGTGCTTGATCTCCAGTGGTCTTGCATTCTTATTTAGCCTTAGATAGAGTTTACCCTCTTCACCATGGCTGCATCGTTAAGCAATATCTCTAACATATCTTTAGAAATCAAGCAACTACGTTGGTATTTGGGGGCAGGGCTATAATAAAAGAACAAATTTTGTTGAATAAGAAGTACCCAGGAATTTGCTGAAACTTAAGATTTCAGGGGGCCCAGGCCACTCTCCACCTGCTGACGCCCCGGCTAGAGATACACTTCAGGTATATCTCTACAATATTCTCCTTTCACTTGTTCTCGCTCTATCGCATTAACTTACCATGAAAAAAAAATGTTTTATTTCGGTCAGGCTAATTAAGCAGCTCTTCTTAATTGGGATCAAATAAAAAACAAGTTTTTTTTTCAATTGAAGGTAAGGAGCCAGGGCCGTATCCAGGATTTTTGTTCAGGGGGGGGGGTTACTAATTTTTTGACTTTTTTTTGGGGGGGAGGGGGGTTACTAATTTTTGTCTCAGTTTTCGACTAATTTTACTGATTTTTACCTAGGTTTTACTAATTTTCGACTTATTTTCGAGTCGGTCAAAAATTTTCGGGGGGGGGGGGGTCAAACCGGGTAACCCCCCCCCCCTGGATACGGCCTTGTAAGGAGTAACATTAAAACTTAAAACGATCAGAAATCATCCGTATGGAAGGGGTGTTTCCCCTACTCAATACCTTGCTCTTTACGCTAAAGTATTTTAAAACTTTAAAAAAGCTTCTTAGTCTAATCAAACAGTCTTTGAGTTTCAGGAGTCGTTCTTAAATAATTAAGACAAAATGTCAAAGTTTGGCGTAAAGAGCAAGGTATTGAGGAGGAGGCAATCCCCCTTATCTGGACCCAAGTTGCACTTGCGTCCAGATTTGTTCGCATCTGAGCGTGGCATTTTGTTTCATTTTCTTCGATGATAAAGGTATATTTATCCTTTAACTGTTTAAAAAGAGAAAGAAAGTATGTTTAAGCAAAAATTCCCACTTCTTATCAAGGCCGTATCCAGGGGGGGGGGGGGTTACCCGGTTTGAACCCCCCCCCCCCCCGAAATTTTTGACCGACTCGAAAATAAGTCGAAAATTAGTAAAACCTAGGTAAATATCAGTAAAACTAGTCGAAAACTGAGTCAAAAATTAGTAAACCCCCCCCCCCCCAAAAAAAAAAAAAGTCAAAAATTAGTAAAACCCCTCCTGAACAAAAATCCTGGATACGGCCCTGCATCTTATTGTACTACCGTTATTTAGGTTTCAATCCACCATAACATTCCTGTTCTTTGAAAATTGTTTCAATTTTTAGTGGGAGCCTGTATTCAGCCATGGGGGTCAACAACACTCAGTACATCATATGAGGATTTATGAATGTCACGGAGATCATCAAGCTTTTGATGCAATTGCTAAAACACCTGGCGCTAAGTGCTATGAACCGGATAATCAACCCCTGTTTTTCAACTGTAACAGCGTTGTTGCTGCTTGGACCACTGGCTCAGAAGTAAGTACATACCCCTTTTAACAACATAAATTCCACCAGCCCCACCTTCTAAAGTGGCTGATGTGCTGCTAGTCCCGTACGAGGGTTTGCAAACTTTCAGAAATTACGTACACCAGTTGACGTATACCAAGCGTGGCAGAATTGTTCCAAGCATTAGGAGAACTGTACTAAGTGTTGTGGGGACTTTGCCACGCATGGCGAAACTGTGCGGCACACGTGGAACTTCGAGGTGTACATCAGGTGGCCGAAACTGGATGGACCCTTGGTGTTTTTACTTAGTCCAAAATCCAGGCTGCATTTGTTTTTAATGGCATTTGTTGTACATGCCTCTGGGAACAATTCCAGGTGGATATGCTGCAGGCTGTAAAAAAGCCTCTTATCAAATAGTTGTACTCCCCGGGTGTTTTCCCGTTTTCTTTTTGTTCAAACTGATAAAATCTGAAGTTTGAGTGTTCTTGGTCTGGGGGAAAGTTGAAATTCTAAATATTCAAATTTTTTTTTCGATTTTAAATTTTTATTTTCTACGTACTACAAAGACATTTCTTTAGACTGGTTGAAGTTTGTAATCTCTAAGTCCTCAAACATTTATTTTTTATTTTTCATTTTTCTACATATTTAAAAAGATGTCCCTTTAGACATGGTTACAAATTTGTATGATCTATTCAGTTTTTGCTAACTCTTAAAAGAAACTTACATAAAAAAAAACAACAACAAATGGTCACTTGTTGGGAACTCTTATTAAAGTTGATCCCAACTAGAAACCATTTGTTTCCAGTTTTCTGTTTGTTTCCAGTTTTCGAGAGATTCTCTTTTAAAGAATTTTTTAATGGTTCTAATTCGCAAATCTGAAGTCACTGGAAGCAATATATCCAAATTCAGTGGAAATATTTTATCCCATTTAGTTGAAAGAAAAACACAGTAAAAAAAAGAAGTTCATTGATATTCATAATTTTGGAGTCAGTACAAGCAAACTGGTTTATTAAAATCACAATATTCAATTGCTGTAAATTTTGTTTCATTTTGTGCCCAAGAAAATGAAAAAAAAAACGGGGCCACTTTTTTTTTCTTTTTATAAAGAAGAGAGCTTTTTGAGACATGCAAACTCCATACATAGCAGGTTATCAGTTTTTTTTCTCGTAAATAAAAGCAAAATACATAAGTTTTTGAATTTTGTAGACTTATTAGCCAGGTATCCTTATAATGGATTTTAAATTATGTGAGAAATATTATTGTTGGAAACAGTTTGGATCTGTCAAAGAGATTTTTAATTATTAACAAGTTTAAGGCCATTTTTTAAGTCTCTTTGTATGCCGAATAAAATCCAAATGAATACACTTTAAATTTCGTAGGCCTAGTAGATACCTTTCGTTACAATAACTTCAAAATCGTATTCACACTGTTTTAGTTCAAATCTCTTTGGCTGTGGCAAAAATATTTGTCCTTATTTAAAAGTTTAACTGATTGTTGTAAGTCTCTTCAAGTCCCAAATAAAACAAGTATATAAAGTTTGAAGATAGTAGGCCTAATTAAGTGTCACTGCGTCTTAAATAAATCACAATAATTAAATTTGAATTTTCTTAGGCTCAGTAGACATGTCTCCTAATAACCTACTGATATTGAAATTATATGAAATGCTTTAATTTGAAACGTTTTATTGAATTTTCCTTTCATGTCGCTTAGTGGGATTAAATCTAATTTCAAGCTGATTCTGGATATATAACTAGAAACAAATGGGTTCTAGTTGGAATCAACTTTGAAAAAAATTTGTTTTATACAACATATAAAAAACATTTATTTTATAAGAGGATTCCATGAAACATATTTAGTGTGTTATCTTTGTACAAGTGGTAAGCCAAAACTGAATAAAGCATACTTTTTTGTACCCCTGTTTGAGGGAAAATTCTTTCGCTATGTAGAAAAAAATAATTTGAAAATGTGAAAAACTTTGAACGCAAAAAACTGTGGTAGCTTCTTGCAGGGGGTTAGCTTGGGAATCCCTGCCGGAAGTGGCCCCATGATACATTATCTTGTCCCCATCAGCTCATCACAAAAACATGCACGGCTTCTGCACGGTATCTAATATAGTGTAGCTGGGAACGAATTAAACATTAGACAGAAATATATTGTAGTAGGCTATAGTTAATTTATTTGAAATTCAACCTTTCCTGGCGTGCATAACAATATGAATCCTTTTAGGATGACAACTTTCGTTTTAGAACACAATTAGTTACTCCCTTCAGTATCCAATTGCTGCTGCGTCAACCATGGCGACGATAAAAAGACGTAGGTGTTGGTAAATGGTCTTATCTCATTTACAAATACAAGAACAATTACTATTCTTAATGTAATTAAATCCAAATACAGACTTTATAAGGTCCTGGTACCTCGTTTCGTCACCAATGGCGGATCTAAGACTTCAGGAAGGGGTGGGGACAAAAATTCACATGATTTTTTTCATCAAAAGGCTTATATAAATGTAAGTAAAACTATGCTCATTCCTAGGGGGGTAGGCCTCTCCACACTGCATCCTCCGCCGTTTGCAACAACAACAACACAACAAAAACGTAACAAAAAGAGGCCTACAAACCTGTGAATGCCATAATATGATCCATATATAGTAAATTGATGGCCCCTGGTTTCGCATACGGCACTTGCCCAGGGCCGTATGTACCGCATAGGTGGCCTCAGTTTTGAAGTTTTTTGTCCTCTGCATATTCCTCTGTGTGTAACCACTGTTAGCATTAGTTTCTGCTAATTGAGGTAGTAAACATTGCTCTTGGCCAGTGAAATTTATAAAAAACAACAACAAATAATTGGAAACCAGGGTTCTTCACCCGAAACCGAACCCTTTGCGTATTGCCCCTGCGTCACCAAGTCTAAGGAGTGAGAAACTAGCTGAAAATGTATTATATATTTATATTTATAATTATATATTTAATATATTTTTGGTTTCCCGGCTAATCCTCCACTCTATTTTTCAAACGTAATTAAAAGTCTTAGAACGATTGTCACCGGTAAACCCAGAAAAAAAACAACAATGTTTTGAATTTGACTTTCAACGAAAATCTCTAAGTTGTTTATGTATTTATATTTATGATTTTGGAAGTGGACAAGAAATATCTCTTGGTATGGAATTTAGGCTATACCTGAATGATGGAAGCAGAATTATCGCGAGCGAGCCCCGATTCTGGTACTGAATCACTACCAGAAATTGTTAATCGAGACACCGAACCCCCATCACCAGGATCAAGTGTTAAAACGTCTAACTCTGTAACATCAAATGCCAGCTCATCTCGCTGTTCAAGTTTGACAGCAAAGCTAACCTCATTTGCAAGTAAAACAAAAGTAAGTCCAGATGAGTAGATCAAGCGAACTTTGAGAGCAAATCCGTCTGTTCGTTCGGTAAGTAACTCTGGAAAAAAGATCAGATCGTACAGTACCACAACAAGAGTCAATCCGCTTAGCCTCTCATTGAGACGTAAAAACTACGCAAGAACGAAGAAATACAAGCTCTGAAGAGACATCAAGCATTTTGAGTTGTGATGAATCGAGGCATGATACCTCTCTTGGACTTGAATCCGATTGCTGGGATGAAGAACAAAATTGGATTCTCCGATTCGATAATCTGCTAAGGCAGCCATCGCTAAGAGGAAGTACCAGAGGTTGTAAAATTAGCACAGTTAAAATGCAGTGAAAATTCACTTATAATTTTTTTAAAGCAAAATTCGCTCTATTATAGCCCAATTGCATAATTTAGCCTGATTATTTCTGTAATTTGGGGTAGGTTAAACCAAGAAAACTTGGCAACCGTGATCTACATGCTTTGAGCCTCTTTCTGACTTGCAGTTTCTTTAATACTCATATCAAACAGTTCGTGGTAACGAACTGTAAGGAGCGACCCGGCTCAATGGTAACCGAAACTCTAGAAAACGGGTTTTTGATACCAATAGATACATCAAAAGAATTATATTTCAATTCTGATTTCAAATATATACTTTTCATCAAGTTTAGTGCTACCCATCAAAAGTTACGCGCCTGAGAAAGTTTGGCTGATTTTCAAAAAAAGGGGGAAAGACCCCCTAAAAGTTATAGAACCTTAATGAAAATCACACCATCATATTCAGCGTATCAGAGAACCCTACTGTAGAGGTTTCAAGCTCCTATCTACAAAAATGTGGAATTTTGTATTTTTTGCCAGAAGAAAGATCACGGATGCGTGTTTATTTGTCTTTTTTTTTTTCCCCAGGGGTGATCGTATCGACCCAGTGGTCCTAGAATATCGTGGGAGGGCTCATTGGAACGGAAATTAAAAGTTCTAGTGCCCTTTTTAAGTGACCAAAAAAAATGGAGGGCAACTAGGCCCCCTCCCACGCTCATTTTTTTCCCAAAGTCACCCGATCAAAATTTTGAGATAGCCATTTTGTTCAGCATGGTCGAAAATATGATAACTATGTCTTTTAGGATGACTTAATCCCCCGAAGTCCCCGGGGGGAGGGCTAAAAGTTATGAACTTTACCCAATGTTAACATATAGTATTGGTTATTGGGAAGTATACAGACGTTTTCAGGAGGGTTTTTTTCTGGTAGTGGGAGGGAAGGGTGGGTCGGGGGTTATGTTGGAGGATCTGTCCATGAAGGAAATTTTCATGGGGGAAGGGAAATTGCCATGAAGGGGGCGCCGGACTTGCCAGCATTATTTATTGGTTATTGGGAAGTATACAGACATTTTCAGGAAGGATTTTTTTTTCTGGAGGGTGGGGCTGGAAGAGGGGGTTACTCGGGAGAATCTTTCCGTGGAGGATGTTTCTTTGGCGTAGGGGACATTTCTATGAAGGGGGCGCCGGATTTCCAAGCATTATTTAAAAAACGATCAGAAATTAAATAAAAAAAAAACAAGTTTTTTCAACTGAAAATAAGAAGCAACATTAGAACTTAAAACGAACATAAATTATAACGTGTATGAGGGGGTTCTCCCCCAAGTCAATACCTCGCTCTTTACGCTACAGTTTTTTTTAGTGCTTTCAAAAGAGCTATCTATTCTAACTAAACGGCCTTTGTGATTCAGGGGTTTGTGAATTAACTTTTTTTTTAACTTTTAACGTAAAGAGCGTGGTATTGACTGAGGGGAGGACCCCCTCATATACGTAATAACATATACGTAATTAAAAAAACAACAAAAAAACAAGCGATACGGCTCAATAGTGATCGAAACTTTTAAAAACGGAATTTTGATACCAATAAATGTATCAAAAGAATGGGTTTAATATGCTGATTCTAAATATATAAATTTTATTAAGTTTTGTATTACTCATCAAAGGCTACGAGCCTGAGAAAATTTACCCGATTTTTTAAAGAGGGGGGAAACATCCCCTACAAGTGAAAGAATTTTAATGAAAATCACACCGTCATATTCAGCGTATCAGAAAACCCTATTACATAGGTTTCAAGCTCAATCTGCAAAAATCTGCAACTTTGTATTTTTTGCCAGAAGAAAAATATACGAATATAGAAGTTAGTTACGTAAGTTAGTTTGTAAATTACGTCATAACCAAATTTAGAAACATCCATTTAGCAAAAGAAAAGTAAAATTTTTATGCAAATTTTGTTTACTTATTCAATGACGGTGAGCCAAAATAAAAGCTGCATTAACTAAAAAACGATCAGAAATTAAATAAAAAAACAAGTTTTTTAAACTGAAAGTAAGGAGCGACATTAAAACTTAAAACGAACAGAAATTATTCCGTATATGAAAGGGGCTGTCCCCTCCTCAACGCCTCGCTCTTTACGCTAAAGTTTCAGTCTGTTTCATAACTTTATTTTTTAAACAATAAAAAACTTTAGCGTAAAGAGCGAAGCGTTGAGGAGGGGACAGCCCCTTTCATATACGGAATAATTTCTGTTCGTTTTAAGTTTTAATGTCGCTCCTTACTTTCAGTTTAAAAAACTTGTTTTTTTATTTAATTATTACAAAAGACGATCAAATCACTTGTATATTTGGTCAAAATCAAGCCGATTGCGCAAAACGTGAGAAAACCCAGAAAAAAAACAATTATGCAAGGCTCTCTACGTATTTATTTTGCCTTTGCGACTAACGGCGCTTGACGGATAATAAACTCCAGAGTACAGGGTTAGTAAAGGTGGATTCAGGGGGGGGGGGGCTGGTTGTCCCCAAGCTTGGGTGCAGTTGATGTTTGAAGTTGTTAACTCACATGCATATGAATCTTTTGGGCAAAATAGAGTCTTCGACATTCTAACCGCATGTTTTTTTGGGTTGGAGGGGTAACATTTTAGATTTGAGGCAAATAAAACGAAAATGTGAATTATTTTAAAAACATAGCAAGTTATTTGGAAATTTTGGGAAGGGGTGGTCCTGGAGCCCCTTGCTCCCGCTTATGAACCCAGTGGAAGGTAAAAATTTGCTGAGTTTTGTCAAAATAATGGCATCCGTGCAACGACTGCAATTTGTGGCTATCAACACTACTGCATCAGCTTACCCGTTACTAGATTTTACCTATTTGATTTATATTGACCCAAACCACACCAAGCATTAGCCCCTTCGTAGCAAAGTAAAGTAATAACTTGATCCTGAAATTTTGGGCGGCAGAGTTTTTATTTCGAACTGCCTCTAAATACAAGTAATTCTATCTCTTATCGAGGGTATATACCCCAACAAACGACTCCAGAGTGAATAAAAAAAGATAACTCAAGCTACTATTCCTTTGTCTTTTTAGCAAAAAAAAGAAACAGATAAAATTTAGCCTAGTCGAGCTATTTGGAAGCAAAATTGCATTCAAAGCAATTAATAATTTACAGTACCCTTAGGATCTTGTCCTGCAAGTCTATGAAGTTTAAATGAACGACAGAGCAGATCTCTGAGGTTGGTCGAAGTGATTAACGAGCCGCCATATTGGCTACCAGGAAAACCGAGAAAGATTAGTATATCTTGATAAATGCTGGTAGAGCAATAACATTTGTTTTGTAAATATCTTTTTTATTTATGGTATCTAAATGTAAAGCGTTTGCTGGAAATGGATATCTTAATTGGTTTGATAAAATGTAATGCAGAACCTAGCGAAATTATGTGTCTTAGTAAACCTAGTTTTCGTGTAATCGCTGTCCAGGGGTTGCCTACTCTTGGCTACCTGGTTTATATTTTGGAGCGCCACTCGATCTGCCACACGATGTACACTTTGCTTAAAAACAAGTTAAAAGACTTTAAACTGCTACAAGCAGATAAGTGATGGGGTGGTATGAGCTAGCAATTACTTTTCCAGGCTTTCATTCTAGATTAATTCCTGGAAGTTCTAGCAGTCTAGCATTTACTAGATTCTAGTGCAACAATTTTGAGCGTAAGACTTTGGTTGAAATATCTTTAAAGTAGTGGAAAAAGTCGCTGCAGTCAAAAAAAAAAAGAAAAGAAAATGATTCTGCGAAGACAAGGACATTCAAAAGATAATTTAACTCTTTGAAACATTGCATAAATATATTGAAACCCATGTCAATGGTTCCACTTTGCGGGATTTATTAAAATTTCGGATTTTTGTACTTCAGAAGGACTTCTTCGAGGATTTTGGAAATCCAAGATTTCTTAGGATTTTCATGCTTTTTTTAGCACTTTTCTGAATTTATTTCTGACTTCAGCAATAATGTAAAATTGAGGGGTAAGCAAACATAGTAAAAAAAGGGGGTAGATTTTTCGTTATTCATATTATTGACTTACGAATAAAGTAAACATACCACTAGATGCCTTTTTTATGCTCTTTCCAAATAAAATAATCATTTTTGTTTGAAATGAATTTTACCCCCACCCCTATATATACCAATTCAGGGTATATATTTGCACATTAGGGGGGTGGGGGGAAAGTTTAAACTTACCTCTCATTTACGTCAGAAATAAAATTTACCCCCACCCCCCTAATGTGCAAATATATACCATGAATTGGCATGTATAGGGGTTGGGGTAAAATTCATTTCAAACAAAAATGATTATTATATTTGGAAAGAACATAAAAAAAAGCATCGAGTTGTATGATTACTTTATTTGTAAGTCAATTAGGAATAACGAAAAATTTACCAAAAGGGTACTTGTATGATATAGCGCTGACCACTCAACAAGTGAAGTTAGATTAATCTTAATGGAATATACCTAAATATTAAAAAAAAACATAATACTTAGAAACAAAGTCTGGCTATATATTTGCACATTAGAGGGGAGGGATTACAGTACAGTGGATCTGCATGCAAAATGTGGTAGGTACTATTAATCTGCATGTTATTAAGTAAGAATTGTTTTCTAACTTCACTCTGTCCAAATAATTTACCCCCCCCCCCCCCTAATGTGCCAATATATAACCCAAATTATATATTTCCCATCTATTCTGTCACTTCTCTTTGTCTTTACTCACGCTAAGCTGAAAGAAACTAGCGAAAGAAGGTGGTTCTACAATGCGTCAATGGATGGACAATTTGAGTAGTTGGCGCTGTATCATACAAGTACCAAAAAAGAAACAATAAAACAAATATTATCAGTTGCCATTTACTGTTTCCGATCTGCACTTCTTCTTGTGACGTCTTGTGGCGTAAAGAGCATGTAAGAGTTCGCCATAGTATTGAACTACTACTATAGCGGTTTGAACTACTATATGAACTTCAGATTTTGGCAGTCTTTATAACAACAGCCAAAATTTGAATTTAAGAACGTCAGTTACCATATTTCGCCCATTCAAAAGAAGAATAAAGGTAATTTGAGACTAGTATGCAGGGATTTCTATCTTGGTTTTGTATTTAACCCAGGTTAGATTAGAGAGACTTGTGCATCAAGCTTTCATCTGCCAATATATACTAAGACAAAGTTTCAAGTATAAAATGCTTTGGAGCAAATTAGTATTAATTTTCACTTTGGAATTGAATTCTCGCAGTTTCGATCTGCTGTTTTCGTAGCACCAGGGCGACGTTAAAATCGAAAAAGAACAAGGATAAGTCCCAAATCTTGGCTTTATATGTACAGCTGTGGTCAGAGTATGGCCCAGGCATGCCCCTATTGGGTGTTTGGAATATACCCAAAGGCATTAAAAATGAAATCTAATTGTCGAAATTGGTTAAGTGAAAACTTCCACAGCCACATATATCTTAAAATATTAGGATAAATTGGGTATTCAGTTTTTGACGAAAAAGACCTCCTTGTGCAATTTTTGGCAGTAGCAGGCACCAGATACAAAAAAAGTAATATGGGTGGAAAATCACAAAAAGCTAGACCACTGGTTCCCAACCGATTTTGGGCCATACCCCACCTAAATATTTCTAAAATCCTGATGCCCCGTTGTGATATTTAAATTTTGTTACCCAAAATTTTACGCGTATTTACCTGAAGAAAGTTTAAAAGGCCATCAACTTTTGTATCTTTTTTAAATTTTTCCTCTAGGTGTATTTTGCGCGAATGAAAATTTTTGTCTGTATGCAACACTTTCCATACAATGCATTTGGTCGTTGCAATACTATCATGACTCTGTTTTGCTCTTAAATGTATATGAATTTGACATCATTTACATGAAAAATGTTTTTTATTATTATTAAGGGTCTAGAGTCAGTCGGTCTTGTCAGTCGAAGGGTGTACGTCTTGCCCATGATCCACCAAAATATTCCCATGTCCCACCGGTAGGGCGTGTGCCCCGCGTTGGGAATCACTTAGCTAGACATTCAAGATTTCAAGCCTCACTTGTCGTGAGAAACGCTATGTATTTCATTCAAACTCAAAATTCATTCACTCGGAATTCATATTACCGTGAATTTCGATTTACGGCAAAAAAGTTTTACGACATACATAGCTAAGTATAGTTGCTACTTAAATTGGGTGTGGTTGATTACCCTGTGCTAAAATTATGTCGAGAATGAAATATTGAACCAGTGGGTGTGTTGGAACATGCTTCTGAGATAAAAAAAAAGAAAAAAAGAACATAGATCTCCAAGGTTGACTTAAATTGCGCCAAAAATAATAGAATTTGATTAAGGAGAGCATTGTGAGTATACAAAAATGGCGAATAGGGCGTCTATCTTCCATACTTCTGCTACTTGAAATTTTAATTCAATGACCGCAAGGAATTTATTTAATTTTTTTCAAGGAAGGACGCGCTTTATGAATAGTCAAATTAGGTTTTAGTCCAAAATGTGCCATTTTTCATGTTTCCATCGGGATCTGGCCTGCCTGATTTGAAAAACGTCAAAAAGCTGAAAAAATCTGAACATATTTTTGACCAGTTTCTGTTCATACTGTGAGATAACAACCATTCATTGTTGTTATTAAGGTTTATGTCCTCATGCCAGTTTTAATACGTTATTTTTTTACAGTCAGTGGCGCTTCTAGGCCTGGGCATGGGGGATAGCTGCCCCCCCCCTGGTTTTTCTTATACCTGACGTTAAATTCCTTTTATTTGTATTTTTATACTCCTGTTAAGGTACCTTGCCTTTCTCAGATTGATTGCTAAAACCGCTACTGTTTGCACTCCTCTGTTTTCAATGTTTGAACACAAGAAAATAGTTAGCTCTCATTCCATAGCTGAAATTAAGCATTAGGCTATCTATCTAATGAACTATATTTTTAAAGTTTGATTTGCCTCAAGCCCTGTAGCGCCATCCCCACTCCCCAGGGTACGACCCTGAACAGAAGCAATTTTTTGCAACAGTAAAAGTTTATATCAACAAGGTGGATCGATTTTGTTTTTATAGTAAGCGTA
This sequence comes from Artemia sinica, assembly GCA_027921565.1. Taxonomy (NCBI): domain Eukaryota; kingdom Metazoa; phylum Arthropoda; class Branchiopoda; order Anostraca; family Artemiidae; genus Artemia; species Artemia sinica. The sequence goes on along the minus strand of CM051259.1, from coordinate 77,594,136 downwards.
AACGTTTAGTTGGTATCCTGTTTTCAATTTGGATCTTGTCATTTTTTTTATTATTTATTACTTATTCGGCAAGGATTTAACGGCAAGGATGAAACTGTATATTATATTTCATTTCATCCTAGTTTATTTAACATCTACATACATACATTGCTTGTAAAACAGAAGCGAAATCAGTTTCAAATCAGGCTATTTTTTGTCGATTTGACAGATAAAATTCCATCTAGAAGCACTATTTTTCCAATGAAGGCTGGCAGTGCTTCATTGGAAAAATAGGCTGGCAGTGGTTGCATGTGTTTGTATAAATGTGTGCTTTTCAAACATTTTGTAGTCAAGTTAGAAACTACTTTGCCCATGCGTCAGGATTGGGCTAATCTGACAATAACATTAAAGATTTTCTATATTGTTTGTTAAGTTTTGTCGAATAAACAGTGGTTGTAATTTTTAAAGGTTTAAAACGTTGAAATTGTACCACTTTTTGCTGATACTGTAGGCAAGACTGTATTCAGAGGGGAGGGGCTAGGGTTTTTTACCCACCCCTTCGAAATGTTTGTCTTACTTGTAAAATATAATGAACATGCATAATGATAAAAGCACATTTTGATACGTTTTGTAAGTTTTGTTTTGTATCCCTTACCCCTCCCCCCCCCGAAAAAAATACCCCCACGAAGAAAATCCTGGGTTTGGCTGTGGTTGGAGGCAATGGTCCCAGGGAGAAACGTAAGGAAAGACCTCGCTTATTTTGTATTCTTTAGAATTTCTTGACCCTTCTTTTTTTTATTTACAATTAGAACCGGAAGTGCCCAAAATTTTAGAATTAAGATTATCGAATAATTTTTTTATTTATATTATTGGTCCTCTCCCGAAAAGTTGTTGCTGCGTACGTGCGTGCTGAGAGGTACTGAGGGGAATTTGTATATTTATCTATTTCTTGTCTTTGGGCTCATATTTGAAGTTAATTACAAAAATATATATAAAAAAAGGATTATGTGAAGCAGTTATTTATCCTGTTCATATTAAAAAAAAAGATGGCTAACTAGTTTAAGTTTTTCACTCATTCCTGCATCTTGGTTTATTAATTCTGTTTATAATACTTCCGCCTTTATAGTTTTTGATAATTCAGTGTATCTTTTTGTCAAAGCCACAACGTAACGCCCTTTCAAATACAGAACGACAAGAATTATCATTTTAATGCAATAATTATGGAAACTTCTCTATTTACATGTCAAGAGCTCTACTTGGTCATTAAGCTCACAAAGTTTTTTTTTTGCTAATAATGCTACGCGTTTTTCATATTAGACCCTACAGATATTAATTTTTAGTGTTGGGCGATAATTTGATTAAACGATATATCGATATTTTTACTTTCGATATTCGGTAATTGATATATCGATTTCGATATTTCTGATCAGTTTTTTTTTGCTCAGATTAACTTTAGGTTTTGGTAAAATTCAATGACAAAATTTGTAATTCAAGAGTATTTTGCACAGTTTGTTTTTAGTTGGAACTAAATTTTTTTAGTTTGCGCAATAATTATAAAGACACTTCTATTTACATGTCAAGAGCTCGGCTTGGTTATTAAGCTCACAAAGTCTTTTTTTTACTAATAATGCTACGCGTTTTTCATATTAGACCAAACAGTTTATAATTTTTCTTTCATTCTACCAGTAAAGGTTTGGTAGTATTTAGATCTGCTTTTCTACTACCTGGTTGATTGCAGTGGCGTAGCTAGGGGGGCAAGGGGGCCGGCTGTCTCCGAGTGCAGCCCCTGGAGAGGGGGGCATTAAACTGAGGTTTTATTTCACGGTGGAGCGAGGGAAACCGACATTGTCCATGGGTGTTTAAAGCCCTAGCTGAGCCTCTGGTTGAGCACCAACATTCTTGTTAAATTGCATTGTTGTTGTTTACAAGCTTACGTGTTGTAATTTTTTTTCTCTATTATCTTATATCTATTCAGATAATAAGTCGAGATAATAAATACTATACGCTTATATCAAGGCCGTATCCAGGGGGGGGGGGGGGTACCCGGTTTGACCCCCCCCCCCTCGAAATTTTTGACCGACTCGAAAATAAGTCGAAAATTAGTAAAACCTAGGTAAAAATCAGTAAAATTAGTCGAAAACTGAGTAAAAATTAGTAACCCCCCCCCCAAAAAAAGTCAAAAATTAGTAAACCCCCCCCCCCCTGAACGAAAATCCTGGATACGGCCCTGGCTTAATATATCAAACCAGCGTAAAAAAATATCATCCAAATGAACATGCGATGTTATTGTGTCAATAAGTTTTGATCTGATCACGTATTTGAATATAAGATAGCAGTGGTGTCAATTCACGAAAGGGTTTGGTGGTGACAGTTTGTATTTGTCAAAACTTTGGGGGATGTAAATGCTGTTTCTTTCAGTTTTTTCATGTTTTCAGGAAAACACTCCCAAAAAGGTATTTTTCGAACACTAGGGGTAAATGCCTCCTGTCCCTGAATTAACACCACTGAAGATACTTGTTAATAAAACTAACTGTTCATGAATCAAACTGACTGGTTTGAAAAATACAGTTCCGGATTATTGATATCCGGACTATCACGACAATCGGGAGATAATTCCTTTTATCATAGGGACAAACAAAAGCCTATCCCTATCCGTCAACCCCCTAACAGCGTGACAATTCTACAAATGTCAATATGGTAATCACATAACAATCAGAGATGATAATCTACTGTGAGTTAAATTCCATAGGGGTTATCTGGTGGAGGGAAATAGTTTCTGCTCCGCCGTCACCCATCAGTCAGTTATGTGATATCGCATTGACATCGAACCAGCTGCTGATATGTGACATTATTTGGCTTGAACTATAAATCATAAACTCTGTCAACGAAAGTTCGTCTCTTATATAAATTGAAAAAAGCTACTGTCATAATATGAAATTTTATTGATGCATTCTTCAAACTGTCAAGAGGATTTATGTTGATTAATGAAGCAAAAAGGAGAATTCGTCGGCATGGGTGACGACGAGTTTGTCAAAAGCAATGTATTTCTTTAGATGAATGGAAATGGTAAGGAAGAAATCAACCAGAGCGATCTTCATTAGGTAATATGTTGGTAATTAGGTAATACGCCAAATGTAACTAACAATGACAAATTACTATAACTAATTAAAAATAAGATGTCACAGGCAGTAGTTTCAAAGAACAAGCAATCAAAACACTCAGAACAGTTGTTGTTGTATTACTTTATATAATTGTCAATGTTAATAAAGTCCAACCAAAATATAATCTGAAAACAGTAACGTGGTGCTATACGACGGATACCTGGAGTGTCTTAGAAGAGACAAGAACCTAACTTGGAGCCTTAATATGTTTCAGATAATCACAAGACTATGTACTTTCTCTGTTTTGTTCTATGCCTGAAGGCAAGTGAGTATTTCACATTTTACAGGTTGTAGTAAGCTTTATTAAAAGATTGCGAATTTTGTACGTTGTTTGGTAAAATAACCTTTTTTGTCTCACGGTTGGAGTTACCCGTTGAAACTGTCCGGATTTCGTTTTTTGGGAGGGGGGCAGAACTTTGTGTTTGGGAGATGGAGACCGACGCTTTTTCTCTGGTCCTCGCAAAAGAGTATACGCTACGATAGGTTCATTTCTGTTTTATACCTGCAGTCTGATCGTTCGGGCTAGTTCGATTAGAAAACTCCTGGAACCAAAAATGGATTTCTTACCAATAAAATTAAAAATGCAACCTCTTTTAATAAACTTAATTTTTTGCCCATTTCTTCCATAAACTTTGAAATTTCATTACGACAGTCAAGCTACTATTGATAATGGTGATGAAGGAAGGGCAAATAGGCATATATGCGCATGGTATTACTGAATTGCAACAAATTCAATAAGTATATTAATTTCTTCTATGAGTAAAGTTTCAATATCCATTAAATGTTTTGTTTTCTAGGGATTTTACTTTCCTTTAGAAGCTGGCTATCCGTTGGACCCTGTCAATGGACCTCTCCACTTCATGCTTGAGACCCACTTTGATAAACCCAGCACCAACAGATATTCATTAGACGGCACTGGGATAAGAATGATTTACACTCCTATCCTAAGGTGAGCTCTTTATATCTTCCCTCCCTTTTTTTACTGTAGTTTATTGTTCAAAGAGGATGTTTTCAGTTTAACTTTCTTTTTTCTTTTAATGTTTTCTTTAATAGTCTATGCATACATATGCTTACATGCATATGCTTACATGTATGCTTACATAGGTATACATACATATGCTTACATACATTTACATATGCTTAGGCAAAATCTGACAAATGAAACTGGGGTTTATTTGTGCACTTACACCTGTTTCATTAATTCTACTCAGGGATGTCAGTCAACTGCAATAGGAGGGAGGTTCTAGGCATGTTCTTTGTCTGAGGTTGTCGACTCAGCTTCACCGACGTTTATTGCAGGATTGACACTGAAAATCCATGGAAGAGAACGAAAACCCATGGCATGATAAAATCTACGAAAATATGGCATAATCCATGGGTGTCGCAAACGCACCTCTACTTAGCTTGGTTGTGAGGAATAGAAACAGAAACACTTTCTTTGTCCCATCACCCCAATGTTTAGCAGCCCTTTTAGAAAAGAAAAATACAGCCGTAAGACCCTTTATTTTTGCGGATTAGCCCATTATCTGGGTATATTGTCTGGAATACCAGGACGATTGTATCTTTTTTATTGTCAACCGTAAATTCAAAAGATTAAAGACCCAACTCTTAAAAAAAGACTTAAATGGCATTTGAATATTCTTTCAGTTAAATGTAACGATCTTCATTCCACCGCAGAAGACAAATTACATATTTTAATAGGGCATCACAAACTGCATAACTGATATGGTCTTATAAGAAACTACTGGGGGCCTTTACTTAGATATTTCTTTATCCAAAAACCCAAGCTGTAGGCTAATACCATTTTCCATATATCTTAATTAGCAATACATAGGTTATATGGCACGATTTTTTCATGTCTGAGGTTGTCGACTCAGCTTCACCGACGTTTATTGCAGGATTGACACTGAAAATCCATGGAAGAGAACGAAAACCCATGGCATGATAAAATCTACGAAAATATGGCATAATCCATGGGTGTCGCAAACGCACCTCTACTTAGCTTGGTTGTGAGGAATAGAAACAGAAACACTTTCTTTGTCCCATCACCCCAATGTTTAGCAGCCCTTTTAGAAAAGAAAAATACAGCCGTAAGACCCTTTATTTTTGCGGATTAGCCCATTATCTGGGTATATTGTCTGGAATACCAGGACGATTGTATCTTTTTTATTGTCAACCGTAAATTCAAAAGATTAAAGACCCAACTCTTAAAAAAAGACTTAAATGGCATTTGAATATTCTTTCAGTTAAATGTAACGATCTTCATTCCACCGCAGATGACAAATTACATATTTTAATAGGGCATCACAACCTGCATAACTGATATGGTCTTATAAGAAACTACTGGGGGCCTTTACTTAGATATTTCTTTATTCAAAAACCCAAGCTGTAGGCTAATACCATTTTCCATATATCTTAATTAGCAATACATAGGTTATATGGCACGATTTTTTCATCAGATGAAAATAATTGAATCACCGTTAAACTGCAATGGCAGAGAACTTCAGATCTCTAAGGGTATCAATCAGAAATTTTTTCTGTTTGTGGCAGTCCTTCTCATGAAATACTTTTCTGTCACAAACCAACTTTATGAGGGTCCAGGAAATAGGATGAGAAGAACCAAAATATCTTTGTCTTTGATTGTATTTACAGCAGGGCCATATCCAGGATTTTTTCGGAGGGGGGTGGAGGGGGCAAAAAAGAATTTTTTTCGGGGGGGGGGGGTACAAAAGAATTTTTCAGGGGCTACAAAACGAAACTTTAGAAAACGCATCAAAAATTTGTTTATATTCATTTTTGTTACGTTTTTTACGAGTCGGACAAACATTTCGGGGGTTCAAGCCCCCTAACTCCCCTGGATACGGCACTGATTTAAAGTGTTCTGCTTATGTCGCAAAATTTCAATTTCTTTTTCGGTTCAAAACGAAGCATGATTTTAAGAAAAAGATTCTATACGTAGCATGTTGCTCATGCACTTCTTTAGTTAGACCGGGTTCCCCTAATCTTACACTATGTTATTGAAGGCACGTACGCACGAGGTACATACCTATTCGCCACACATAGGCACATTTCTTCAGAAACGGGAAGGTTTTATACAATTGTTTTTGATAGTTTTAAGCTGATTGACCATCTCAGAAATTTTTTTTATGAGATTTTGTTCGTGATATAGGACAAAATTCGCATTTTTTTTTGCACAAAATTATTAAAAAGCCCCCATGCTGTAGTGTCATATCTTTTGATCATTTTAAGAAGCATGAGCCCCGAGCATCTTCGTTCGGAAGATGCCTAATCCAGTATGGTTCTAGGCGAATACCCCCCGCGGAAAATACCCCCCCCCCGCGAAAAATATCCCCCCGTGGAAAATACACCCTCGTAAAATACCCCCCGGAAAATACCCCCGTAAAATACCCCCCCCCCCCCCCCCCAAAAAAAAAAAAACCGTGGAAAATAAGGCTTTCCAAATTTGAGAATTTTATTTGAGTTTTATTTTTTTAATTTCCGTAGGCGGATGGAATTTTGGTACTTGTGTATCATGCGCCACTCACTCAAGTTTACGCTGTGTAAAATTCGTGAACACACCGGTTTTTTTTTTTGTTAGTTTCTTTGTTACTTTAGAAATAAATTTGCGCTATAGATTTGAACATTAGGGGGGGGGGGGTAAGCATAACGGGTCTGCATGCAAAATGTGTTACAATTATTCTGCATATTAGATAGATAGACAAATAAGTGTATTTTAAAGCCAAATATACGGCCTTGAACACAGTAAAATAACATAAATGAATATAGTGAATGGGGTGTGTGTGTGTTTAACCCCCCCAAAAATGCCCTCCCCCACGAAAAATGCCCCTCCCCATAGAAACATACTCTGGACAATTCAATCCTGGCGAAGATTTACCCTGGACAATTACCCTTAACATCCCCACGCGTAAAATAAAATCGGCAAATAGAAAGCAAGACATAAAGAAATTACGTATATGAATTCCTGCAAATTCACCCAGCGTAAAATTTCTTCTTAAAATTTCATCTCCTGGAAACTATTTAAATTTCTCCCAGCCTCTATATTCATTTATGTTATTTTACTTTGTTCATGGCCGTATATTTGGCTTTAAAATACATCTATTTGTCTATCTGTCTAATATGCAGAATAATTGTACCAAACACATTTTGCATGCAGACCCGTTATGATTACCCCCCCCCTTCCCCCTAATGTGCTAATCTATAGCGCAAATTTATTTCTAAAATAACGAAGAAACTAACAAAAAAACGGCGTGTTCTCGAATTTTACACAGCGCAAACTTGAGTGAGTGGCGCATAATACACAAGTACCAAAATTCCACCCCCTACGGAAATTAAAAAAATAAAACTCAAATAAAGTTCTCAAACTTGGAAAGCCTTATTTTCCACGGGGGGTATTTTGTTATTGTTTTTTTTTTGGGGGGGGGGGTATTTTCCGTGGGGGTGGTATTTTCCGGGGGGGGGGGGAAACGCCGGCCACCTCCAGTATTGTAGGATCACTGGTTTGATTGGATCACCCCTGAATGTTTGAGTGCTCTCAAACATGTCAAATTTTCATACCAGAATTTTCATCAAAATTGCACCAGTGCTTGGGAGTGTTTTGATCTCTATTCTAAGTTCATGCCAATTTTGACACTCTATTGACATTCCAGACTTTAAGGGAAGTTTGAGGGTGAGGCAACACCACAGTTATTCTGCGGTGTAGTTTCTTTTCATTATGCCAATTCTAAGCTCGGCAATAAGGTTTTGGTATAATTTCATATAATTTCTATTTGTTTTTTTTTTATACGGGGTTTCATTTATTTTCGGTAGTTTTATTGATTTTGAGGTTTGATATAGCCCTTTCCTTTTAGTTGTAAAGCATTGTTTCTTTAATTATTGAATACGCTGGTCGTTGAGAGAGTGCAGATCTGTATTAATGATCCCAATTAATTTCCTATTGAAATCCTATTAAAAACAATGTACCAGCAATCCCTTTCAAAGATCAGTTATCATAATGATTAATAGTAAAAAAAGGAGAAAAGATAAATACAAAACCGGTAGCTAAATGTGTACAGCTTCATATGGGTGTTAAGAGAAATAAATCTGTCTACCTTTTCTTTTATCAAACAGAAAAAGGAAGAAAAGCAGATAACAGTAAACGTGACAAAAGGCTATAATAATATGACGCTGCACTTTAATCCGTAGGCACCTTAAAATTGTATGCACAAAACGTGGAGACGCTTGGTTACTTTTGAGTTATTACAGTTTTATTTTTCGCTAGTCAAGATTATTCATAGCCGTCAACACACATTTTCTGAGGGGAAAAAAATATTTATAAGGTGTCGGCAGGGGAAGGGGAATCACTGGAAACATGATTTCGGTCCCATTTTTATTTTCCGAATTGTAGCCTACAATGTAGGCCCTACATTGTTTTAATGTTTTTTTTTTTTAGCGTTTTGTCTTTCTAGGCAGGGGGTGCAGCAGGTCAAATTTGTGACCACTCCCATCCCTCGGGTGTCCATCTCAAGGTTGTATCCAGCTATAACATTTTTTAGGGACCGTCCCTTCCTGAACTTTAAAAGGAAAAGCTTACTTGTTTAATCGAAAAATTTACATTCCTAATGATAGATGTTTCATTAAATCTGAATATCCCCGACACAAAACGGGGGAAGTTAAATGGCTTTTCCAAGATTTCCGGGAAATTAGGTGTTGGCTTTTAGTTGTCTGTAATTTCTGTTTCTCTGGATACTTGAAATATGGAGGCTTATCTTAGTTTTGACAAGATTTTTTGCAGAAACTGAATTTCACCTGGGGGGACAAACTGAGGTCTGGATGGGGCAGTTTCCCCCTCCCCGAAAGCAAATTATACCCTGAACAGTAGATTATGGAAATATCATTGAAACAAGGCTTTGAAAGTGTGCTTTTTTCAGCTGTGAAAACTAGGGATGATGCAACCTATTTCATGCTTTTCTTTTCAATGACAATTTCATCGCTAAAAATTGACATTACTAGTTACTCTGCAGAATTTACTTTTGAGAATAATTTAGCAATCATAGATCACAATGGTAGATCTTTTACTAATACATATATGAAGTTACTTTTTATTCATATCTTCTCTTTTATCATTCAAAAGCCATTTAGATATTTTCTTTTCTTATGAGCTTGCTTTATCATTATATTCGTGGGGATGCCCACTTTGAAAAACCGTGGCGTAATGTGTGCCATACGTGACGCGAACAGGTGCACGGAGGCGGAGCTCGTTGCAATTCGAGATGTACACGAGGCGGGTGAGAGTTAAACAACCCCTGGAGCACATTAAAAATATAGTATATCTAAAGCATATAATTTGAAAAGAGACACTGCTCTTTTGTAAGCTTTGATAATATGACCTTTATACCTTTTTGTTACTGTCCCTAGAGGAGAGGCTTATTTTCATGTTTTCTTCGTTCTTTTGCGTTTCATAGTTTAATAAACAAGGTCGACAAAAAGACCCAAAGTTTGAGACTTTGGCCAGGGGTTCAGTTGGGAAAAGGAATTATAGTCATATACTCCAAAAGACGTTTTTAAGCATAAAACGAAGTATCTCTAAAAAAAAGAAAAAAAAAATCCTCACCTTTCTAAAATTATTTCCAAATTTTATTTCAAATTTGAGATTTTTCTAGGTTCATAGGGAATGTTAGTTTTGTTAAAAGTTCCATACTATGTACATTTTAGCATTTGTCCTCTCAATGGATTCTATTTCTTCTATTTAGACGGTGCTTCCTTCTTGTATCTGTGCTGGTGCTCCCTGTGCTGTAAAAACCAGCACAATTCTGTGACATCGTATAGCTTTAAATAACTTCACGTCAATCGTGGCTTACAAAAGATTTTATGAATGTACACAATATGTCTTTTGTATATTTTATCCCCTGTCTGTCCCAACTTCAATTCCATAAGAACTGCATAATTACATTTCAGATTAAATGAAGGAGATAATATCTTTGCTGTTGCTTGACATAATCGAGAATACAATTTATCTGTCCGCTGTGATTTAACCCTTCATTGAGTTCAAGAGATTTGATTTCATCTTCTTTGCCTATACCTTAAACCCTAGTTCTATGCTTGACTGGAAACATAGATTGCATATTAGGGGGGGAAAGCAATTCGACTTTTTAAATGATGGAATGTCTTTGATAAAAAATGGGATAAAAACAGTTTTAATGCATTTCTAAAAATAATGATATAAAACATAATTATTACTTTGTATTATTAAACAAACTCCAAGTTCTTTGAAATTTGAATTCATTTTGTTTGTTAAAATGGGTCTATTCATCTTTTCCCATTCATTTTGAAATGTCTTGCTTTAAAAAAAAATCGCAATGGTGTTTTTTTTTCAAATGGTGGCTGACTGAAAATTGGATGGACAAATGTGAAAATCCTAAATGATTTAGCCAAAAGCCAATGAAACTCGGATTAAAAAAAATGAGTCTATTGAAACATTTAAAGTTTTTTTTATGAGGAAGAAGTAGAAATTGAGTTTTCTAATCCATTTTTTAGGAACGAAGTGAATTTGTATAGATTATGTTCTGAAATCAGCAACTAGGAGTTGTTTCAATCTTCGAAGAACCACCAGAAAGCAAATTTTTTAGTATGGACGACCATAGCCAAACAGAACTTACTTGTAGTAATCTCGTGACTCAAAAACTTTTTATTCTCTGTAAACTTTCCATGTGTAAATGGACAAATCATCTGTTTTTTATTGGGTAGAAATTTGACAGAGCAACAACAGTTACGAAAGGTGGTTTTATTGACTTGAGAAAATGTTGCAAAATAAACCAGTGGAATCACAGCACATATTTTAAGACAGAACCATCTTGTTGTAATCTCTGTTTTTCTTTTTGGGTGTTCTTTAAACGAATTGAATCCTTTTCTGGGTGGTATGCATAGCATTAATGACATTACATTGATGATTATAAGATGATTAGTGTATGATGGGATACTTTTCCTATCAATCCCAATTTAGAAGACATTTTCTATACATGAATAAATTAGGTTCATAAAATTAGAGCTCTTTTTATTTTGAGTTTTAAATATATATCCAAATTTGACTAATATGTAATCGATCTGGTTCTAAGTCAATTTTGTTTGTATGACCAAAAAGGACAAGGAAAAAAGAGATACTGTCACCCGACGGTTCATACCTGAGGAGTGAATTGTCAATCCCAGATGGACAAAATAAAGAGCGATGCAATATATATATATATATATATATATATATATATATATATATATATATATATATATATATATATATATATATATATATATATATTATATATATATATATATATATATATATATATATATATATATATATATATATATATATATTATATATATATATATATATATATATATATATATATATATTCTGTCTTATCTATACTGTGGTTGGATATTTACATTACTGCTTCTTTACGTTCTTTCCGTTCACGGCTAGTTTCGGACTCCAGGTTGAAAATTACGAGAAAATTAGAGTTGGTTATTCAAAGACTTGTTGGTAACAGAGGGAAATGTAACAGTAAAGTTCAGTGCAAATTATTATTTTTTTGGTGAATATTCAGTTTTATAGATTTTCGGGTTTTCCCTTTTTTTAAAAAAAGAAAGATTTTTCTTCTAATCGCATTCAGCATTTCTGTTTCTGTAAATTTTTACTTTTTCTTTTGCCATGATATCGTAAAAGGAGGATGTTACATAAATTTGAAATCAATGATATATTTGGAAAAAATTTGCGATACTTACCGGTTATATAATAAACACTTGCGAATTTCGATCGCGAATGATGCGAACATGAGCCAAGAAACTTGTCAAGTAACTTATTCATACCAGAGAATTGGCTTTGGTTGGGTTGGAAAATAATGGGTTGTAGCTTTATTTTATTTAAGTATTTAGTTGGCTAGGTTAGGTTACGTATTTAATATATGCTATGCTTTATCTCCACCCCTCCCCCTAATGTGCAAATATATAGCCCAAATTTATTTCTAAACTAATATATTTTCATCATATTTTGTTTTATTTCATTAGCATTAACCAAACTTCACTTCTCGAGTGTTTATTATATAACGGATAAGTACCAAATTTGCTATAGCGAACAGACGGCTGTCAGATATTAACTTGAGTCAAAAGCGACCTTTCCATCATCTTGAGCCTTTTTTTTTGCTTTTTTTTTCTCTCTCTTTTGTACTTCTGCTTATATATATATATATATATAATATATTATATATATATATATATATATATATATATATATATATATATATATATATATATATATATATATATATATTATATATATATATATATATATATATATATATATATATATATATAATATATATATATATATATATTATATATATATATATATATATTAGAATGAGATTATCATCTCAAATCTTGTTTTTTTTTTATAGCTGTTTGGAAGAAGATGAAATTTCCTCATTATCTATCTAGAAGTACGGGTACATCCCAGGCCTGACGCAAAACAAATTTTCGGCGGGTGTGTGAGGGGGGTGAATTATGAAAAATATCAAAAATAGTGAAATTATAATAAATTATTTGAAAAATACTTCATGCGTGCCTGATGCTATTAGGGTAAAGACTAAGACCTTCCCAGGCTCCTAAGCTCCTCTGGTTGCTCCGTTGATGCATAGACGCATGTTTTATTCCTGAATATAATTTTTTATGATAAAAAAGTCTTTTTAGGCATCTTTATCTAATTTTTTTTTTTTACTTTTTTTTTATCTAACTAGGTCACTCATTGTCGCTTACTTTTATATTTTTACTACTTCAAGAGACAATTTTTTTTTGCAGGCCACATGACGCAGGACTGCTCAGTCTTGGTATGGATGTAACTTGGAAGCATCTCATACCTCCTGGACAGAAACGAGTTCTCTCACAAGCGCATTGCATTGCTGACTGCACAGAAAAAGGTCTTCCCCCACCTGGTGTCAATGTCTTTGCTGTCATGGGTCATACCCATCTATTAGGTTGGTAAATACTCTGAATTTCTTGATTATTTCCAGACATTCCTATACAAAGGGCTAGAGTAACTCAACCAAATCAGAAGCTAAAGTATTTTCTTTATCGACGTGATGAATCGTTTTAGGAGATGAACAATTTGGTTTTAGCGAAGGGAGAGGATACATAGACCAAAAGTTTTCTTTTATATATTTTCTTTTTCGATTAAAAAAAAAAACCTTTCAACCACAAGTGTTTGAATTATCATACGCCGATGGCGGCTGCTTTGAGATTTTGAAAAACTTATTTATTTTAATGGCATCAGTAAGTTACTTCCTTCAATTTTGCTGCTGTTTGCTAAAAAGTGCTATTTTTTGCCCCCTGACAAGGAAAATTTTTATTTTCATCAACTCCAAAAATACTTAAATCCCACTGAAGTTTAATTAAAATTAAGAAATTAGATGGATAAAAGTTTCTCTGAACTCGTACTAAAACAATGGTTAAGCTCTTTCAAAGTTACAGGAAGTTTTTCATTTTTTTCTATTTAGAATATTTTAAATAGATAAATTTTGATACGGGTTAAATAAGACCAAATATTAACACAAAGCTGCGTAAATTAAACAAGCAGATTTGGAGCTTCAAAAGCCTTTTGAAGCCGTACAAAATTTAGATGCTGATGAAAAAATTTGTTTTGTTTATTCGTTTCCTAGATAGGGTTTTCTATGTTATGGGGCGTAATATGTGCCCCATCCCCGGTATTTTAGGTTGTATTATTGGATTTACAAGACGCTAAGGCCCGAGCCACATTGTAGTCACACTTGTGCATCAAGTCAAAATTATGCACGATTGCAGCGCTAAAAGTCTTAGCATTCCGTTCTTAGTTAGGTAGGTTGAACTATGTTCCACTTCAAGCGTAGTCTTTGACTGACTAATCAGGTTAGAGTTTTAAGGCATTATTTTTTGAAAATAGAAAAGATGGAAGCTTGGAGCAGCAGTTGTCTAGCTGTATGATGAGTAATGCCCCAACATGTTTGGCTATTAGATTAGGATGACTGGATTTTTTATTGTATTAACGTGTTTTCCTCCAAATCTTCGTAGGCTGTCCTTGTAAGGTCCCTTTGGAATTTTATTCATCCCCATATATGCAAGTATAGTGGATACAAAACTTATGGCTAAAGATTCGTGTATCAGTAATTTTCGTAATTTAAAGGCTGGGCATTGTAGACTAATTGGTCACGTTAAATGACCCATTCACAGATCTATCCACATTACTCTTCAAAAATGCCAGGTTAGTATTGGAGGATTCTAATAATTAGGATATAGCCATTGGGAATCACTATATTATCGTTCGAGATAGCGCCCCTTAGGCGAAACAAGAAAAAACGCAAAGAAAAGAAAAGACGAAAAACACGAAGAAGCCCAAACGAGGATAATTTTCCGCCAGCAGAAAAGAAACAAAGAAGAAGACAAAAAAGGGAAGGGAAAAAAGTTAAATATAAAACAAAAATTAAGCTTTTGAAGTAAACTCTATCAAAACAGAGAAATAATAGTCATGTGCAGCCAGCGTGATATTAGAACGTTTTTATAAGAAGGTGATATTCTTTTTATAAGAAGGTGATATTACTAACTTTTAAAATTAATTTGTTTTAGAACTGTTACTTAGAAATAACTGCTATTGGTTATTTGGTCAGAAAACTTAGAATGCCACCAAATGTAATTGAATAAAAAAAAAAGTACTAGAAAGATGGTAGCCAGGTCGCTGTACTTGCAAGAAGAGACACACATTTCGTACCGAAATAGCTTGAAAACAGCTTTGCAAGACCTTGCACTTCCACTCAGAATGGTCTCTCGTGTGAAGTTATCCATGAACCCCTCCGTTGATAACTTTATAAGAAAGTTCACCAGAAACGATTTTAGGAAAAAAAAAATTAAGTTAAGGATTGAATAGTGATATATTAGGCCCTAAGTTTTAAGCGGCCTGGCACCGTGAATATTTTCATAAATAAACCAGAAAAGTTTTTTTTTTTTTTGGAAAATTAGACATAGAAAAGATACCTTTAGCCGTATTTTTATAAAATACGTATACTAAAAGGTATACTAAAAATAAAAGGTATACTAAATAAAAAATAAAAGGTATACTAAAAGATACCTTTTAGCCGTATTTTTGTATAAAATTAATCGTTAAGGTTACTTTGAAAAAATTGTGAGGTAAAACGTCATTTTGACCTTTGACATAAACGTCATTCTGGAAACCTCTGGAGCGGGACTCACCCATGAGCGGGACTCATCCATGAGCGGGACTCAAACCCACAACCTCCTCCACATTATTCAAAGGCTAGATAACAATAGGACATTGAGAAAACACGACGTGTTACAAAAAGATAAGTCAACACCCTAGGACCAACGGTCTTTTTATTACTTTTTCCCTAATGGGACCTAATTTCCCACTATTCCTGATAGTTATGGAGATCGAGGTTTAATGGTTATAATTTTCTCTATTAGCTTTCACAGCAAAAGCCTAATGTTGGGTGGTTCGCAGATATCATTTGTCTAATTATAGACCAACGTAATCGTTGTTCGATAGGCACAAGAGCCGGTCTGGCTGTTTCTGACCATTTTAAATCTAGTGAGCCCACCGCCTAAGATGGTAGTTGCAAAATGTATAATTATATCAATACATTAAGGGCCTGTTGCATTTTTTAGATCTACTTAAAGTGCTTTTACGATTAAAGTAACTCTAGGTTTCGAAGTTAAAAGAGCCTTAAAGGTTTTTCTAGCGTACGTTTGTACTTAACATATGCCCAATAGGTTTAAGCCTTTAGGAGCCATTTTTGTGCCATGTTAACTGTTTATATTTTGGGTTGTTTTTAAAACCGAAGCACATAATTAACTCTTAAATTTATGGAATTACAACGGTAATCCCTAGAAAAAGGATTTAACACCAAAGTATATGCAATCGAAATATGAATAATATTTCTGGAAGCCGATTTGACCAATTCTGTACTAGAATGAACGTCCGTTCCTTCGAGGCAAGCACAAACTAAACAATTTTAAGTTTTTTCCCGCCGGATGACTTGTATGTTAAAGTTAGAATCACCAGCGAATCTTACTATTCAACTACTTCCACTATCTGTCTTTTATACATAGTCCTATAAACTATTGAATCTATAGACTGGGATTTCACAGTGGAGGTCAACCAGATGCATATGCAAGGAAGCCCCTTCCGACATGTCAAGATTTTGAACCATTTTGGTGTTATTTTTTGTCTTTGCGTTTTAGTTCGACTCCTTCCTGGAAACACCTGCCCTTTGTAAAATTACTATAGACTCGGATTTCACATCCGATCTATCGGATATCCGAGTCTATAGATCTATAGACTCGGATTTCACAGTGGAGCTCTTACTTCTTTAAAAAAAAGAAAAAAAAAACAGAACTTACTGAATAAAAGTATCACTCGTGATCTTTGAGCAGGGTTGCTAAAACAGGTGACTTCGGAGCTTTGTCTCGCAACTGAGGTCAACCAGCTGCATATGCAAGGAAGCCCCTTCCGACATGTCAAGATTTTGAACCATTTTGGTGTTATTTTTTGTCTTTGCGTTTTAGTTCGACTCCTTCCTGGAAACACCTGCCCTTTGTAAAAATTACTTGCCATACTCTTGTCAAGAGAAACCGAAACTTTAAGAATTGGGAGTCTTGACTACAACATACCAATAAAAAAGTTTAAGTTTTTTTTGTCAAGTCTAGTTATGCAAATCAATAATTTTAGATGTACCCATGAAAAGTTACGTGCATAAGTGAAATTAAATAATTTTAGAAAAAAGAGTACGCCCCCCCCCCAAGAAAAAAAAGGTATAGAACGCCATGAGCTTCCCGCTTTCAAGAAGAACGCAAAATTTCATATTATTTTTGAGAAGAAAAGTCACGCTTGATTGCACCCTATTGATCCGTTTGATTGATCTCTTCTCAAGGGGAGATCATATTAAACTCGTGGTTGTAGACCATTTGGAGAGGGATCATTTGGGTGAAAAATTTAGCGTTCTAGTGCTCTTTTTAAGTCAATTCAGTTCATTTTTTTACGAGATGATATAACACATAACATTTATCCATGCCCAAAGAAAGACATAAAAGCACTTGATACTGGGTGACTACATCCACAACTAACAATTAACAAACAAAACTATTAACAAACGAACAAAACAAACAAACAAAATGGAAATAAATAATAATAAATAAACAACTAAATTATGACCAATCTCTAATCATAAAAAAAGAAAAGGAAAAAGAAAAAATCTATGAACCGAGACCCAAAAGAAAATTATTCGTTTTTCTCTTAAATAAACCAAGGTCCTCCTCCGCCCGAATGCTCGCTGGAAGGGAATTCCAAACCTTAGGACCCATGTAACTGACAGAAAAACCTGCTCTAGTTCCACTTCTGTATTCAGTGACTAGATTATCAGCATTGCGGGTACTATAACTATAAAGGGATTTATTTTCTCTGTAAAAACCATGAGAAACCTCAGGACTCATACAATTGCAACATGACTGATAGTAATCTATCATTTACCATCCTACTCAGCTCCCAGCTTTCACAACTTGCTAAGATTGGCCAAGAAGAGCACCGTAAGGTGCCCCAAAAGAATGCTGGTTGTGTCTACTGAGAGCTTTTATCCATATCAATTCTCGGTTCTCTTTGTCCATAACTTTTTTTCCTTTTGCAATCAATTTTTTTTTCACCTCTATAATATGTTTAGGGATAGCCTCCTTGCACCCTTGCTACCTCCATCCTCTATCAAATAGGGACTGTCTTGTTTCAGATGTCGCGGGGTAGGATAGTAATCTATCTTTCACCATGCTACTCAGCTCCCAGCTTTCACAACTTGCTAAGATTGGGCAAGAAGAGCACATATTTTTAATATCTCGAATTGCTCCAACTCCTTGTGTGACTTTCATTGCAACAACATCACTATGTCGTTTCCATGAAAGATTGTAATCCAGGTAGAACCCAAGGTATCGCGTTTCGTGCTCACCTACTCTTGAATATACAAATAAAACTAGTTTTTTTCAATATTAACAGAAAGTAAGCTTAAACTAGTAAAAATATGAAAACTTTTTAAAACGTGATTAGCCTTCAAAATCAAACTATGTAAACACCGACTAAAAAATGTTAATGCAGTGTCATTAGCAAACGAGGTAAAACAAGAACCTGGAAGTTAAAGAATCATCGGATCAACATACCAAATACAGTAGAGGACCAAATACCGAGCCTTGTGGGACCCCACAAGCTACAAGAAATGTGGCAGAAACGATATCATCGATCATAACATTAATAAACATACCATTCAAATAGCATTCAAACCATTTTAAGCATGATCCTTTTATACCCATACATTCCAATCTTCGCAATAAAATACTAAAATCGACTGTATCAAAAGCTTTTTTAAAATCAAGGAATACTGTTAGGGGAATTTCGCCCCTTTCTAGACATTTTTTTTACGAAATCAATGAATAGCAGCATGACTAGTAGAGTGGCCTCTCCGAAACCAAACTGCGTTTCACTTAATGGGCCATGCTTCGTAAGATGACCATAAAGGCGTTGATAGACCACGTTCTCAAGTATCTTGGAGAACAACGGAAATATTGACATTGGTCTCCAGTTACCCATATCTGACTTCAAACTTCCTTTGAACAGAGGTATTACTTTAGCTTGCTTCAAGGCATCTGGCAAGTAACAGAACAAACCGCGCAAAAGCATGGTGATCATTTCTGCCCTTCTTTTTGTCACGTAAAAAACAATTTTGACCTGAATAGGACCAAAATGTCATCCAGCAAAATGCCGAGATATACAAAGGGGGTAGCTGTGTCGAAAAGTATAGCCGTCGAGTTTCAGAGACAGTGTTGACGCGCAGTGGTGCATTTAGCCCTAAACATATTGGCAGTCCACACAAAGCATTTTTTTTTTTAAATACTTCTCCTGCATATTTTTGCTCTAAAAATCTTCGGCTCATTTAGTACCGAATTTCCAGGCATATGGTAAAGCTATTATTACTCGTTTATTCAGTAATGCGTACAGTAGATGTGTACACTGGCTATTTGTGATGAATTAAATAGATCTGTTTTTTTTTTTTACATAAAACCTTAAAAATGTATTTTTAGTACAAAATTTTCTAACTCTCCAGAAAAGGCCCCTTGGGTAAATACGGAAGAGGGGAATGAACCCCTCGCCTACCTTCGTTAGAAAGAGTCTATTTGGACTAAACATGTAATATGGGTGCTGAGGGGGATGAAAGTGTCAAAACATTGTGAAATAGAGTGAACTTTAGCACATATAGCGGAGGTTCGACTTCGAGAAAACCTTATTTTATTGGACAATAGAGGTATTACATAAATGAGTCGCTTTTCTCAAACACTTGTTACACAAAAGTCAAACGTTAGTGTAAAGGGAGGGGGGTGAGAAGTGTGACAAAGTCTCCTTCGGATATGATGCCAAAAATGAACGGAAATGGAAAAAAGGTTTCTTTTAAATGATAGTAAATGTCAAAATGAAAAGCTGAAACGGACGGTAATTCCCCTCATATATAGGATACCTTTTGTTCGTTTCACTTAATTTTTAATGTCACTCTTTAGTTTCATTCGAAGAAAAACTTGTTTCTTTTTATTTAAGTTTATGTCACAACCGTACAATCCCTATGAGACTTTTGTGTGACAGATTTGTCATTAAACACAAAATATCCAAATGGTCAGGATTAGTGATAAAAAATATTATCATTTTTTGTAATTATTTTCAAGCTTAGTTGATATTTTGTTTATACCAAAAATACTGTATGTTTAATTAGGATGAGGAGGAGCGTGCGTACCTGTGTTGGCCTCAGGTGGCTTGGTGCTGCGGTGAGTCGTTAGTTGTGGTAGTAGTAGTGGTATATGTTTAAACATTTTGTAACAGAAAGATGGAAACACATAATGACGAATGGTGTTTTATCTTATTCTTTTCTACTTTTTTTTCGGATAACAGCTGTATGCTGTTATCCGATCAGGTGAATGAGATGGATTATAAATTTGTCTAATTAATAAAATATTTCTGACAAAAGAAAGTGTATTTAATTATTTTTTCATTTACCTGTTAGAGTGACAGTGAAAGTGCAACTACAAACAAGTTAATGGTTCGTCAAACAGGGGAATTGAATTTTTAATCACAATTGGGTATACGTAACCTAGAAAAAAGAGTAATGTTTTAATGCCATTAATACATGTCTTAAAATTTTTAGTCTTAAATATATTATAAGAAGCTGAAAAGCCTGTCGTATGGTAGGCGTAAAAAAAGAACAAAAAAGAAATGGGACATAGTATTTTGTGAGGAATGACAAAAAATTGGGGAAACCCATAATTTTAAGGCTCCTTACGCTCCCCCACCGCAAAACGAAAGCTTTTTCATAAAGTATCAACTCAATCCTTTTGCTGGGCGACAACACAGGGTATAATTACCTAATTTCTATTTTAATTCCTCTATCACTGTAAAAAAAATTGCTCTAAAGTTGACAAAAATTGTTTTTAATGTTTATCAACAAAAAAAATTGGAATTTCAACAGTTGAAAATTGTTGGAATTAAATGTTTAGGGCCTTATTAAAATTCCCTAATTATCATTGAATTTTCAACTTGTGGAGTAACAAAAATATTGGATTTACAGACCCCAATCGAAATTTCTCTCTTTTTTTTTTTTACTGAATTAACTGTAAAATAAATATATATGGTGATGATTCATTAACGGTAGCAACCCTGGATAACATACAGTGAATATAAGCGGTATGTTATGCAACAATTCATATATGAATTATATTTGATTGCCATATATGGCAATAATATCGGTTGGTTATAATATCGGTCAAACTGGTCATAATACCGGCCAGGAACGGTCCTCAATAACTGGTTCTTCTCCCACTCGGTGGTTAACTTTTCCACTCTTAATCAAGTTTAGTGGAATTGCCAGTTTCCAGCGAGACCTGAGTAATCATAAACTAGAGAATTGACCTTGTTAAATATGAAAATGTAATTTCAAACTTCCTGTCTTCTATTTATATAGAAATGGCCCAAAAAGATTGATTCTCTTTTATTAATACACTGTAACTATTGCATAAGCCCTCCGAGATTACAAAATTCCTGTAATATTTACATAAATGTAAATGAGTACATAAATTTTTGTGTCTACATAAAAATGTTTATACATAAATTCATTTTAATAGGCTACATAGTCAAGTTTAATATGATATTCAAGGAATTTCAATCTACTGTTGAAACCCAAACCATTTTGATTAATAAAACCTATTTACGTTTAGAATTACATACTTTTTTCTACTGAAAAGTATATAAATCTTGATAATTTCAGCAGTTTGTTGGACTTCAATCACGAATCACAGTTTCAACAAAAAAATGGATTTTTTTTTTACAGTGTATAGCATCCATAGCATCACGATATAGTTTTAAGATTAGCTATTGATGGGAGGGGGGGGGGTCTCGCCGACACTGTCAATTATGTACAGTGTATTTTGAGTGCAGTTCATAGCGGGGAGATATGCCATACTTATGATTGCCTCAGTTGTAAAATCCTTGGTATTGTTTCACAACCAGATTTCAAAAAGAAATTCTTTATTTGCTATCGACGTCCATTCCCATTTTAAATTCTTTTTTAAGTGTCTTGAATGTTCTTATCTAAAAACGGAGTTAGCTTAAAGGTTTATGTGTTGATTATGGTAAAATTTTGAATTTAGGTTTAAATTTTTAATTTACTTAAATTTAGTGGACTTTATTTAAAAGTAAGGTAAATAAATATTTTTTGGCCATTGCTTTCCAGGGGGAAGTCTTTGGACCAATCTTGAAGGGGCATCCTCTTTATCTATCCCGAGTGCAGGTTAAAATCCCCCGTTTAAAATCCTCAGAAATTGCATGATTATAAGCTTTCTTTTTCTTTCAAAGTTTAGTTAATAACTAAAATTCGCCAGAATCCATTAAGGGATCTATATTCTGGACACATCTTAGAATTATTTTTTCTAAGAACTACAATGCTCCGCTAGGAATAAATATATGGGCAGAAAACCTTGGATGAGAGTTTATATAGGCCTTTCTCTTTTCCCCCAAGTCTTAATTTAGTTTCCAATTTCTTAAAAGTTAGAGAAGGGACGAATGTTATCCGGAAGATTGTTCATGCTTTATGATCTCGTTAGTTCTCCGATATGACCCTTGTTTCTAAGGGCTATTGTTATACATACGTACCAAGATAGACAAAACTACATGTTTTGGAATAGCGTCAAACGATAGAGCTCATATGCGCGAGCGTGAAGTAACACGTTGATACAATGTTAACTATGAATTCTGAAATTACGATAAAATTATGAAAACTTAAAATTAATGATCACTTATTTTATATTTGCTTCTTCTGCAAAGGAAAAAAATGGTACTTATGTATTAGACAGACAACACACGAGAATTGGATTGCGAAAAACTAGTCAAGCAACATCTTTAACAAGACAGTTCTTTTGTCTCGCTAGGCAAACAGGGGTTTCTCACTCCGTGAACAATATTTAAACTTTGTTTTTTTGGGGTGGGGTGGGGTACAAAAGGGTACCTAGGTTAGGTTAGGTTACGTATTTAATATGTGCTGTGCCCCCCCCCCCCTGATGTGAAAATATATAGCCCAAGTTTGTTTCTAAACTATTATACTTTCCTCCTATTTTGTTTTATTTCATTAGCATTAGCCAAACTTCACTTTCGAGTGTTTTCTGGCTAATACATAAGTACCAAAAATAGTAGAGTTCCAAATTCAGAAATACCCGACTATGCGCCACCACAGAAAAAAAAACAGAAAATGTAGAATTATTTCCATGAATAAATGAATGAATTGAATGAATTTGTCAACTCGACAGCCAAAGACTGTAATATTCATAGAGATAATTGGGTTGTGGGATCGTTTTGTTCATTCTGAATAAGAGTAATCAGATTTCACTTTCCATCTTCTATTATTTTTCGTTAGATAGATGTGAACTTTTATGTCACTTTTTTAACCATTAGGTTAAATTATCTATGAATAGCAATTGTAATTTGTATCAATATTTTTGTATTCTTTAGTAAAATTGCTGCTTGTCTTTTAATATCCTAATATCTTCATTTCCGCCATTATTTCCAATTTTCCAGCGACAGATGCGCTAGAACACTTTCTGGAAAAACAGTAAAAATAATAGAAACTTCCGAATAAATTGGGGCTGAAATATCTGAGCGAATAGATAATTTTAATTAAGGCTTATTCACAATGAGACTTAACAAATGTTGGACTTCTTTATAATGAGAATGATTTTCATTGACGCATTTTGACTATTTCTGATTAAGAATTTTCACTATATGATAAAATTCTGAGAAAAGCCGGAACTAAATTTGAACCACATTGCTGTTTCTAGCTAGTTCTGGAATTTAGGAAAGTTTTGTCATGAATGCGTCCGGTAATACAAATCTCAGCGTTACCTAAATCTTTTTGTACCTTTTGTCGGGATTTCTACAAAATTTGTATTTAATTTTATGCATGAAAGCAAGATACATAACCATTTGCGCAACATATGAGATAATTGCCAACTACACAACTCATAAATGTTAGAATTCCATGTGTAGCAAAACTGTATAGTCTATTAACGAAAGCTTCATAAGATGTCTTGGCTGCTAAATTTATTACTCATGCTATAGGATGATAACCCTTCTTAAGTTTATACTGAATTATTGCTTTCCCCTAGTTAGGAAGCATTTGTCCTTTTTTTGTTGTTGTTGAAATTCACAGCGAACCATGAGCTGAACAAACTAGCGGGGTGTTATACAGCTCTTTCATTACGTTTTCAGTACAGTGTGATAAGACCACACTGTCACTTTGACTCTTATTGTTACCTCCTAGGGATTTAAGCAGAGGAGAGTATCCATGTCGTGGATAGTTGTGCTTACGAAATTCAGTAGCTATACCAACTATACATTTTCCCAAACATTATGTTCCTATGAAAGCGCTACTTGTATCAGTGACAAAGAATTGGTAAGGCAGTATTGAGTCCACCTTGCTTTTGAGATTGCTCTGGGCTACACTGAAGAATTTAAGTTTCTTTGACTCTTAAAGTTTGTATCTTTTGACCGGAATATTTTTTTTTTGTGGCATTTTTATGCATTTCACCAAATAGGCTTGCCTTGATCGTCCGAAAACTAAAATTGTTATTATTTGTTTGATCATTGGGAAATTTCGTCCACTTATTTGTAAACTGTAAAGTATATGTAATTTCGTCTGTTTCAGGTCGAGAAGTACGCCTTCGTCACATAAGGGGAAACAAAGAACTCTCGCCTATTTTAGTAGATGATGCTTATGATGTAGGGTATCAAGAGTTCCATGAACTTAAATCTCCAGCCAGGATCTTACCGGTAAGTGAAGTAATATTATTCCTTCTCTCTTTTAATTTGGAATGGAATACCCAGTGAATTTAAACTATTTTCAAATACACGTAGGCCTAAAGTTTGGCTTTATTTGAGACGTGTGTTCAGTGGCGGATCCAGGGAGGGGCGAGGGGGGCGCGCGTCGCTCCCTAACGTAGGCTAAAGTAGTGTAATTTACTTAATTAACGCCAGTTTGCGTTAATTAAACTTGCTCCTAACGCAAGTTTATCGGATCAACCTATTTTGCCCCCCCCCCTACAAAATCCTGGATCCGTCCTTGCGTGTTTTGAATGGTAGATGCGTAATACACAGTCAGGAAAAAAACTACGCAACTCTGCTAAAGAAACTGCTTGGTTCTTATATTATGGCATTGACAAACTAGACGGATATTGCAGTTAGAAAAAAAGGGCAAACAAACATAAATGGGTGGGATATATACCCCCGTCTGTCATATCTCATACTCTTTCTAACAATTCACGGGAATTTTTAGGTGAGAACGTGGCTAATTCTTTACTTGGTTGAAAAGAGGGTGTCTCTACAACCACTTTGCGACAATCGGATTTTTAATATGAATCTAAACTCTTCCATAATAATTTGCTGCTGCCTGTGAGATTTATTTTCGGTCGCTATGAATAAGACAAGCAAAACAATAATAGTCCCATTGTTTACTTGGTTTTTGTACTTGGTCACTACCAGTGCTTTTGCGTACAGTCTTTCTTCGCTCACCTTTATTTATGGCATTTTGGTCTCTAAATAGTAGGGCACAGTAGCCCAAGCAGTGAAAATTGTTTTCCGACACGTAATTGGAGTTTTCGCTCAATGAACCCTTAGAGTTTTTAACAAAAAAAATTTCTATAGGGTCTCTAGTTGCTCGTTTATATAGGCCTACTAGGTATTATGTGTACGTATTTGCAAGTAAAATAGCTAAAACCCAGGGCATTTTTTTACAGTTTAAAAAAGTTTGGAAGAATGGGAAGGTAAGTCTGCGAACCAAGATTAGAATATTGGAACTACAGTGATGACAGTGGTCAAGTATGGGTCTGAAGCGAGAGTGCTCCGAAAAATGGAGGCATATTTGCTATATGTTTTCCAGAGAAATTGTTTACGGACTGTTTTGGGTACCCGACTGACTGACCGTATCTCAAACAGTAGACTCTACAAAAAGTGTGGATCAATCTCGTTTTTTAGGGCTATAATGAGAGAAAGGTTGAAGGAATGGCTAGGGCTTGGTCTGCAGAAGAAGGATGACAGATTGCCAAAGATTGTCCTTTTCGACCAACCTTCTAGGGCAAAACGAAAAGCAGGTCGTCCCTGATTGGTGTGGGAGGATTTCGCAAGGAAAGACTTAACGGATTTGGGAGCTTTCTGGGAGGGTGTAAAGAGGGAGGCTTTGAATAGATAAGGCTGGAGGAGGAGTGTGCGTAGCTGCGTTGGTCTCAGGAGGCTTGGTGCTGCAGTGAGTTGTTAGTAGTTGTAGTAGTATTTACGCGCACTGGAGTTTTCGTAGTGAATTATCGGTGAATATAAAGAACATAGATGGTAATTTGAGTTTGTTTATTAAGTTTTTAATATTAGCCTATATCTAATCTTATTTATATTTTTTTTTCACTGAAAATTTTTTTCGCTTTATTATCGCTTAAAAATGTATATAGTTTGAAATTATGCGCATTTTTGCTGATCGATAGTATTATTCTATGTCGGTGAGAGTGGTCACTTTTAAACTAACTGTGCCGATGAAAACAAAATTTCATCCAAAAGCTTCGTGGATTCTTTTTTTACTTTTTTTTTGTTATAGAGAGAATGAGATGTATTCATATACGTGGCATCGAATAGCCTAATATCTTACTGCAAAAAGAGGCAAAATACGTTAAGACTATCAAAACATTGCAGTCATTGCAATCTAAATTTAGCACTGAAAACGCTGTCCTTCTTTCGTTTTTCAAATGCTGATCGTATAACTCGTATAACATCATCGTATAACATCGCATTAATCGTATAACAGTCTTCTGTTGGTTGCATCGAAAGAAATTATTTTCGCTGCTATCCCTTTAACTTTTCTTAAAGAATGCTCATCGCCGTAATGACAGCTTTGCGTTTTCTAGAGGCTGTGTCTGACTTGTAATGACCTCGTTATAGGGTCAAAATTGGGCTCTTGGAAAGCTGTTGCAATCTAACTTCTTGAAACTTTGATGAAACTAATTTTTTTTATAGCCAAACCAAGAAACTTTGGGGATTTCAGAAAGCTAATGAAAAAAGCCTAATTTTCTTTTTATTCATTTTAAAAGACTTATTTTTTCCTCTCTAAAATGGGTAGTTCCTATTTACAGAAGATAATATTGTTGCCAATAAATAATATTTTTTGTCTTGTAAAGAAGAACTATTAAGAGCTAAAAGTGGGCAGAACAAAAATTTAAAACGCTGTTAGTATCACATATTAGGAATGGCAAAGACAACATGAAACCACAGAAATAAAATAGATAGAACAAAAAGGGTAAAAGTAATAGTCATACTATCAAAAAAGTTAGCGACATTGTTGGGATGTTACAGGCTGCTAATGGATCTTACGTATACAGGGTGTTAAGTTCATTTTAACGGTGCTGTATACCTGGCAAATCAAGCAGCTATAAGGGATTTTGGTGGTATATCTTCATCCAGCTTTGGGGGTGATTAAAAAGATGACCTGTAAGCAGATCCGGTGCCCCTTTACATGGGCATTAACGGTGATTTTATATGGAAACATACCAAAATTATGAATATTGAAATTCTAAGAGAAGAATGACGCAGATTTTGTCTGGAAATGTTTCGGCTTCATCGGGCATTTAATTACTTTTTTCAAAAAAAAAAATAATTTCAGCTATTGCTACTGAACTGCTTGACAAAAATCATCATTATTCCATTTTTATTAAATTTGTCGTTTCAGATCATTTACAATTTATCGTATGAAACTATAGATTTAGATTATGAAAAAAGAAACACTTAACGCCATTGGGATGACTTTCGTTACCACATTTTCGTTCCTTGAAAAAATAAAATAATATTTTTGTAATTCCACTTATACAAAACAAAGTAAGACTATAGTTATATAGTGTCGATAGATTTCTGGGAAGCTGAAAGTTGAAAAATTAGCTTTCCCAATAGTTGTTCAAATTGCGTTTTTTTATATATTATTGTGTAGAAACAACTGATTATGACGATTTTTTGAAAAGTTTCTCCGGAGATGGCTGATATTATTCACTTGAAACATATGTAATGCCAACAGTCACACATAGACCCCGGCGATGAGGTAATACCGGCGGAGGTGGGGCCAAAAACAGCAGTGGCGGTGCGCCGCCGTCGCACCGCATGTAAGGTTTCGGCAGTGCGCCGGCGGTAGGATGTCGGTGGTGCGCCGCCGGCGCGATAAAAGTTGACCGCAAACATAAATCAATGTTTTCATCAGTCTTTCTCAAATCACAGCTTAAATTTACAAATTTACTTTCTCTACTCATTGACAGTACACTTTCATGGGATACTCCACCTAGTAGCTACTAGTACTAACTAAACTGTCATATTCTTGTAAAAGTCTCTCACCTCCCTTCACACTCCCTTTTGTAATTTTTTAGAGCAGCCTTATAATGTTCTATAAGATCCGTCTCTGCTTTAAATGAAAAAAATAATTAACATTTTGGCATCCCTGCTTTCAATAAAAAAATTCAAGATTTTATCATTTAAATATAATACTTCCCTAACCCCCCTCCCTCTGGAAACCACCTTGATAGGATACAGTCTCTGCTTTAAATTAAAAAAATAATTAACTTTTTGGCATCCCTGCTTTAAGAAATAAATAATTTGAGATATTATCATTTAAATATAATACCTCCCTAACTCCCCCTCCAGATACCACCTTGATATAATACTGTCTCTACTTTGAATAAAAAAAAATACTTTTTGGTATTCCTGCTTTCAATAAAAAAAATTCAAGCTACTATCACTTAAATATAATAACTCCCTATACCCCCTCCCCCTGGATACCACCATGATAGGATACCCTTTCTGCTTTAAATAAAAAAAAATTAACTTTTTGGCATCCCTGCTTTCAAAAAAAAAAAAAAATAATAATAATAATTAAAGATATTAGAACGATGAAAGATGAACGAAGAACGATGTGGGCAGGGCACAATGTGTTTTTTTTCAGCCGGGAACTTCGTATCGAAGGAGTTGTCGTAGAAACTTCGAAAAGGGCTCATTCGATTGGAAATTGGAGTGGCTAGTGCCCTTTTTAATAGTCGAAAGTGATTGGAGAACTACTAGCCCCCCCCACACCCATCCTTCCCCTAAACACATCCAATCAAAATTTGAGATATCTATTTTGTTCAGCGTAGTTGATTTCCAGAAAGAAAATATGTTTTTGAGGAGGACACTCCCCCACAACCCTCAGGGCAAGGGTTTTAAGTTATGCCTGGGGGCATATAAGGTTTTTATAGAAGGTGTTGTCTTAGAAACTTCAAAACAGGCTCATTCGATTGGAAATTCGAAGGGCTAGTACCATTTTTAATAGTCGAAAGTGATTGGAGGGCAACTACCCTCCCCCACGCCCATCATTCCCCCAAACACATCCAATCAAAATTTTGAGATAGTCATTTTGTTCAGCGTAGTTGATTTCCAGATAGAAAATATATTTTTGGGGAGGACACTCCCCCACAACCCTCAGGGCAAGGGTTTTAAGTTATGCCCTGGGGGCATATAAGGTTTTTATAGAAGGCGTTGTCGTAGAAACTTCAAAAAAGGCTCATTCGTTGGAAATTCAAAAGGCTAGTGCCCTTTTTAATAGTCTAAAATGATTGGAGGGCAACTAGCCCCACCCCACGCCTATCATTTCCCCAGACACATCCAATCAAAATTTTGAGATAGCCATTTTGTACAGCGTAGTTGATTTCCAGATAGAAAATATATTTTTTAGGAGGAAACTCCCCCACAACCCTCAGGGCAAGGGTTTTAAGTTATGCCCTGGGTGCATATAAGGTTTATATAGGTTTTTATGGGCGTTGTCGTAGAAACTTCAAAACAGACTCATTTGATTGGAAATTCGAAGGGCTAGTACCCCTTTTAATAGTCGAAAGTGATTGGAGGGCAACTACCCTCCCCCACGCCCATCATTCCCCCAAACACATCCATTCAAAATTTTGCGATAGCCATTTTGTTCAGCGTAGTTGATTTCCAGATAGAAAATATGTTTTTGAGGAGGACACTCCCCCACAGCCCTCAGGGCAAGAGTTTTAAGTTATGCCCTGGGGGCATATAAGGTTTTTAAAGAAGGTGTTGTCGTAGAAACTTCAAAAAAGCTCATTCGATTGGAAATTCAAAGGGCTAGTGCCCTTTGAATAGTTGAAAGTGATTGGAGGGTAACTAGCCCCCCCACACCCATCATTCCCCCAAACACATCCAATAAAAATTTTTAGATAGCCATTTTGTTCAGCGTAGTCGATTTCCAGATAGAAAATATTTTTTTGAGGAGGACACTCCCCCACAACCCTCAGGGCAAGGATTTTAAGTTATGCCCTGGGGGAATATAAGGTTTTTATTGAAATCTTTGTCGTAGAAACTTGAAAAAGGGCTCATTTGATTTGAAATTCAAAGGCATAGTACTCTTTTTAATAGTCGAAAGTGATTTGAGGGCAACTAACCCCCCTCTCACGCCCACCTTTTCCCCAAATACATCCAATCAAAATTTTTAGATAGCCATTTTATTCAAGGTAGTTGAAAGTTTAGGAAATTAGGTCTTTAAGGATGAAAACCCCTCCCCCCACAGCCCTCAGGGCAAGGGTTGTAAGTTATGCCCTGGGGCATATAAAGTTTTTATTGAAAGCTTTATCGTAGAAACTTCAAAAGGGCTCATTCAATTGGAAATTGAGGGCTAGTGCCTTTTTTAATAGTTGAAAGTAATTGGATAGCGACTAACGCCCCTCTCACGCCCACCATTTTGCAAAACACATCTAATCAAAATTTTGAGATATCCATTTTGTTCAACCTAGTTGAACGTTCTGGAAATAAGGTTTTTTAGGATGATAACCCCCTTAGAGCCCTCAGTGCAAGGGTTGTAAGTTGTGCCCTGGGGGCATATAATGTTTATATAGAAAGTTGTTGCATAAGTCAGAGGCAGCACGGTCGCGCTGCCTAAGTAAAGAACGAGGACACTCGAGAACGAGACAAGAAACGGGGACTAAGTAAAGAGGAGGACACTCCCCCACAACCCTCAGGGCGAGGTTTTTAAGTTATGCCCTGGGGGCATATAAGGATGATGTTGGCACAATGTATTATTTATTAATTTTTTCCTTTAGTGCAGGGCAGTTCGTATCGAAGAAGTTGTCGTAGAAATTTCGAAAAGCGCTCATTCAATTGGAAATTGGAGTGGCTTGTGCCCTTTTTAATAGTTGAAAGTGATTGGAAGGCGACTAACACTCCTCTCACGCCCACCATTTCCCCAAATACATCCAATCAAAATTTTGGGATAGCCATGTTGTTTAACGTAGTTGAAAGATCTGGAAATTCGGTCTTAGAGGATGACAACCACCCTAACAGACCTTAGGCTAAGGGTTGTAATTTATGCCCTGGGGGCATATAAGGTGTTTATAGAAAGCGTTGTCGTTTCCAAAAGGGCTCATTCGATTGGAAATCGAAAGGCCTAGTGCCCTTTTTAATAGTCGAAAGTGATTGGAAGGCTTAAAAAATTTTCATAGTAAAGATCGAAAAATAATGAATTATTTTTTGTTGTTGTTGCTGTTGTTTAGACCAGGGCACTTCGTATGGAAGGAATTGTCGTGGGAACTTCGAAAAGGGCTCATTCGATTGAAAATAGAAAGGGATGATGCCCTTTTTAATAGTCGAAAATGATTTGAGAGCAACTAATCCCCCTTCCACTCCCACCCTCCCACGCTAACCCTCCCATTTCTGCACTTAAAATTTAACTAAATGAAAATTGCGTAAGTGTATCCAAGCTATCAAAGAAAGTAAACAGATTTTTTGCGAATGGTATCAAGTTTTCCATTTCAGGTCAACTACAGGAGGTATGAAACTAAATTAAACAGTACTATTTGTGTCCTTATTTTTAAAAGGGTGTATGTTGTTAAAAATTGCTGAAAATTTTTCTCCAGCATACAAATAGCAGGCCAAACTATAAAGTCTTAAAAAAAAGAAAAGATTTCAAGTATTATTTTCTGTTTCCCTGAAAAGACTATGTCAATATAAAACGAACAGATTTTAATTTAAAAAAACTTTATCCACAAAATAAGTTTTTTAAAGAAAAGTAAAGAACTCCATTAAACAAAAATGAGCAAAAATAAAGTCAAATAATCTACCAAGCGTGAAACTACCACAAACCAGCATCGATAAATAAATGAAACCCAAAACGAACAGAAATTACAATAACTAACCGAGTCAAACTCAAAACGAGCAGAAATTAACATAAGTTGGGTGCCAAACCTCTATGCCTTCCCAAGGCCAAAAAAAATTTGCACTTTACTGAAAAAATACAAATGAATGTGCATTGTCAGTTTAATATACATATACTGATATTTAGTAATCAAAATGTTAATATTATTTGATTTATTAAAGTTATAAAAGTAAAAACTTTTATATTTTTTCTGTAAAGTGCAAATTTTTTTCTGGCCTTGGGAAGGCATAGGGGTTTTGCGCCCAACTTATGTTAATTTCTGCTCGTTTTGAGTTTGACTCTGTTAATTATTGTAATTTCTGTTCGTTTTGGGTTTCATTTATCTATCGATGCTGATTTGTGGTAGTTTCACGCTTGATAGACTATTTGATTTTATTTTTGCTCATTTTTTGTTTAATGGAGTTCTTTACTTTTCTTTGAAAAACTTATTTTGTGGAAAGGTTTTTTTTAATTAATAACGTTAAACAGCTTAGTGTTCCTTGAAAAAAACAATTGAGGGTATGAGTAAAGGGGTTCAATGACAACACCAAAAATTTTGAATTCAGATATACCTCAAATTATTGGAAAACTGAGTCATAGATTCGCCGTGGCATTCAATAAGATCCAAAGAATCTAATTAAAAGGGAGCACATACAAAAGCCAAATTAGGCCACTCGCCTATGAGAAATTGCAAAATACCCAAGAGAATGAACAAGTCCGAATGGGGGGCCCTGGGTCTATCAAAATATTTCAGTGGTTTCCCAGGGAATTTGATATCATTTTCTTCCTTCTACACTTTAAATGGAAAAAATAATTATCTTTTGTGCATCCCTGCTTTCAATTAAAAAATGAGGTATTATCATTTTAAAATGATAGCCCCCTATCCTCCCCCTATAGGCAATAATTTACAATTTTTTATGAATCATGTTTTGGGGTAATTTCCGTTTCAATCTTTAATTCCCCTACCTTGTATATACCTTAGTCTATAGCTAAATTTTGTCTCAATAGAAGGTTTTTTTTTTTGGGGGGGGGGAATTTTTCAGAAAGAAGATTGGATTTTCTTTAATCTATCAGGCGTTCAACAGTTGTGTATTAAACATTAAGAAAATCTTATCTAAAAACAGCAAAAGAAAACAAAATTCTGCAAACTTACGATTCAGCTGTAGTCACAATCTGTCGACTATCAATTTCAAAATCCAACTGAAGCTGTATAGTAGTGAATTCGTTCTATTGAACTTAAAAATAAAATTCTTGACTAGGAATCATGTAAGATATAGCAATTAGGAAACTGCATTCGAAATGATTTAATCTCATTTCATAGAGACGCTTCTTTTTTTGTCAACTTATGTAGAACTGTGTATATTGCAATTGCATCTGTCTGGTTTTTTTTTTGCAAAGTAATAAAAGAAACGAAAATTAACGAACAAGAGAGTAGTGAAGAATTATGGTATGCAAAGTAATATTTGACAGGAAAATCACTGGTGATAAATCGCTAGGGGTGGCACCGTGATTGGGTGATTTTCGGGGATTCAGGGAACCAAATTTTTTTTTCGGGGTGACGCATAGATTTTCGGGGAAATACCCGAAAATTCGGGGATAGTGCAAGTCCTGCTTGATTTCTAATCAGGAAAATCGAAATACTAAACCACACGAGAAAGAAAAGCTCCGACTTTGCGGTTGAAGCAATAAAGAATTGCCGCAAAATTAATTCAAAGTCAGCCAAACACCACTGCCTCTGCCGGCGGCGGCAAGCCGGTGGCGTAGCGACACTTTTGTGGCGGTCAACTGGGCCTCTTGCTGGCGGCGTTCGGTCGATCCGCCGGAGTGGCGCCGGGGTCTAGTCACAGAACAATATTTGGTTCTGATTCGTAACCCGTATTGAGCTTATATGAATTAAATAAAAGAACAAGTTTTTTCAACCGAAATTAAGGAGCAACATTAAAATTCAAAACGAACAGAAATTATTACGTATATAAAGGGAATTGTCCCCTCCCCAACACCTCGATCTTTACGCTTAAGTTTTTTAGTACTTTTAAAAAAGCTTCTTATTGTTCTAATTAAACGACCCTTGTGTTTCAGGTGTTGTTCTTAAAGAATTGGGACAATCTTTTGGCGTAATTCGTTATAATTTTTAAGGTTGCTCCTTACTTTCAGTTGAAAAATTTTTTTTTTTTATTTACTTTCTGAGCGTTTTGCAATAATGCCGAGAAATCTGGCCCAACTCCACGGAGAAATCCCCCTCCCCGCGGAAATATCCTCTAGACAGTTCAATCCCGGTGAAAATATACCCCTGACAATTACCCTTAAAACCTCCACGTGTAAAATTGAGACGGAACAGAGAAAGCAAGACATGTAAAAAGAATTTTGTTTAGGAATTCTGGCAAATTCCCCCAGTGTACAATTTCTCCTGATGAGTTCACCCCCTGGAAACTTCTCTTCCCATGAAAAATTCCCCCGTGGAAAAACTCCCAGCAGAAAATTTGCCCCCCCCCATATGAAAATGTTATACATACTTCCCAATAACAAATACTATGCGTAAACAATGGGGAAATTTTATAACTTAAAGACCTTTCCCCTGGGGCTGTGGGTGGGGGGGGGGGTCTTTAGTTATATCCAAAGGCGTAGTTATTGGGCCTTTCAATTAGAATGAAGAAAATAGCTATCTCAAATTTTGATCGGACGATTTAGGGAAAGAAGGGGTGGGGAGGGGCCTAGTTGCCCTCCAATCTTTTTGGTCACTTAAAAAGGGAGCTAGAACTTTTAATGTCTGCTTGAATGAGCCTTGTCACGATATTCTTGGTCGATACGATCACCCCTGGGAAAAAAAAACTACAAATAAACACGCATCCGTAATCATTCATTCTACAAAAGATTTTTTTCGGGAGGGGGGGGGGGTACATAAAAATAAAATAAGAAACGCATTAAAAATTTGTTTATATTCATTTTTGTTATGTTTTTTACGAGTCAAAAAACCTTTTTTTTTGGGGGGGGGGTTGAACTTCCTACCC
The DNA here is from genome assembly GCA_027921565.1 of Artemia sinica. NCBI lineage: Eukaryota > Metazoa > Arthropoda > Branchiopoda > Anostraca > Artemiidae > Artemia > Artemia sinica. The sequence continues at coordinate 77,559,141 of CM051259.1, read as the reverse complement.
CCTGGATACGGCCTTGATTACAACCATGCTTAGTTATCAAACATACACTGTATAGACTAACGGTTGCTACTTACAACCCTTACGGGGAAGTATTCCGCCTCTGATTGTGACGGTCAATGTCAAAAAATCTGTAATTCTATCCCCTTTTTTGGACACATTAAAGTTGTCGTTCGGCCAAGGCCGTACTTTCAATGCTAGAACTTTATCATGTCACCCCATGTCAGATGTCAGAGTGTCATTGTACAGTGGATTGCTATCTGCTATTACTTGATGACCAAGATTTCCGGTCATTTTGGTGGAATAAGAGATGGTGCGATTACAGCGTCAGACTTCGTTTCTTGAATGTGGCGGTGAAATGCCCATCGCAACATATATTTTTCCAGGGTCTATTACAACAAGATCTTGGTACTGTCTTTTGGTCTAAAATTATCTAATTTTGCGTTGAAGCACATGCATGAAAATCGATCTGCAATAGTTTATTCTAAGCAGTAGAAGCTTCGTGCACGGCATAAGCTGATGACTCCCGTCCCTAATGATAGTTTTAGTACTCGTTGTAGCTGGCCAACACTAACCCCAGAGATTGGGAAAGTAAGAGGGCTATTTATATCCTTGGCGCACGCGGGGGAGCCTTCGGGTCTACTCCTCCCCCCTAAATCTTGTATTTTCTTGGATTTCTGGGCACTTCTCGTTCCAATTATTAAGTAATTTATTATTATTGTTGCTTCCCCTCCGAAACACAATTTGCTTGCGAGCCTGACTGATCATTCTACATTTTCCTCTTCAATTGAGTGCCCAGAAGAACTGGCTGAAATTTAAACTTCAAATCCTCACAACCTTCTATCAACACTCTTCGTTTCCCTGACATAAACCGATATTAATGACGGTTATTCAGCTTCTTGATATTAACTATCTGATTTCCAAATGAGGTTATGAAATTTTGGAATTCCAAAATGAGGTTTCCCAATTGATGAAGCCAAAATTCTTGCTTTTTTCCTTATGTGAAATCTGTCAGTTTATTTGGGTATATTCGAACAAAATTCTTTTCTTGCATTAACCATAGGGATGTATTGCAAGAATGCGTTTACAGATTTATCTCAAGTTCTGTGAATTTTCCAATTTTTTCTTATTTTCCAAATAATTCCTATGTTTTCGTGTTTTCTCAAATTTGATTATCTACATACTTTATTTAAAAAAAAAAAAAAAAAACAAAAAAAAAAAAAAAAAAAAAAAACATGACATTTATTCTAGTGCTCAAGTTATCTTTCAAATAGACTAATTTATTTAAGGTTCAACTCTTGAGAAAAATTTGAACGCAACCAGAAAAAAAAATTGGAAATTTGACCCTATTCCCAACCCTATCTTCGCAGATCCAGCTAACGGCTCATTTAATATTTTCTCGCATAGAGTGATATAAATCAATGAAATGAAAACTGTATTACTCTTTCTCATCTTACATTTAATGGCCTGGAAATGCACATGGGAGCAGTATCTACTCGGTTCAGGAATCAAACATTGAAGCGTATTTATAAGTTAAATCCTTCAAAGTCCCCAGTGAAATTTGATCCTCGTATTGGCTCAACTTTGTTCATCTAGTGTGTTAAAAGTTGAGATTTTGCTTGATTGCAATCTCTTTGGTTCCGGGGAACGGGAGTTTAAGGTGGTGTTTTCTTCAATTTCCACGATGCTTGTTTTTTGCGACTTCGCCTGTTTCTTTTGAAAGTTTTTTTTTTTTTTTTTTTTTTTTTTTTTTTTTTTTTTTTTTTTTTTTTTTTTTTTTTTTTTTTTTTTTTTTTTTTTACAATATATCAATAGCCAACTAAAAAGGTGAAACACCAACTGAGATGGTGTTTTCTACAATGCTATGATAGCTGCTTATTTTGACCCGAAATATGTCTTTTGAAAGTTTTGTTGGTCGGTATCTAACTGAAGATTTTCCTTTTAAAAGGTTGTTTTCAAGCTGTTTACCACCTAAAGTTTCCTCGTGACAAAAAAAGATGAACTATTTAAAAAGGTGAAAACGTGGCCTAAGGATATGGAGCAGCAACTTCCGTGATTTCACAATTTCTTGTCACATAGATGTTCTTTGTAAAGAAAAAACTCATAAACATCTTTCAGAGGCGAACATCGGGGGCGAAGGAAGGGACCATAAAACTTGACCTTCACATTTTCTGACCATATTAATGTTATCCAATAAAAAGAGGATGATGTGGTAAGAAAACAGAGCAGTACTCTTCTCGACATCGACTACTTCTGTTTTTTTATGAAACGAAAGTGTTGACACTTTTTATAAAGGAAAAATTAAGGGTGATGATATGGCAGCCTCCGTTGACTATCGTGGAACATGTAGGAAGTCTGTGGGCATAATTTAATGTTTCTGCATTAAACTTAGGGGTGCGATACATTGAGCAGCAGCGGTTAAACTAATTCATAGCCCTGACTGAAGGTCTATGATTCCCTAAAAACTATGTGTTACTTTTATTTCACATTATCAGACGCTTCCTGTATAAGGTTTTGATCATATTTTGGATTCTCAGGCTGATTTAAAAACTTATAGAAACATTCATCCGACTTAGGAGGGAGGGATGAGGGGCTTCATCAAAAGCAAGTAATGAATGTCCCGATGTAAAATTTAAGTTGTGGCTCTAACACTGAGAACCCACCTTTTTTCCAAAAAATCATTTCTTTTCGTGTTTTCTCAAATTTGACTATTTATATAATTTCTTTTTTAAAAACTAGAATTTAATCAAGAACATATTTAAGAACGTAATTAATGTATACATAATAATTTTTAATATTATTTTAATGGTTTAATATATCCTTTGTAATTTAGCTGCAAAGAATGTGATTGGCAGGATAGAAACTGACTTCAATTTACTGCCAATATGTCCAATAAGGACATAATTAAGATATGGTTTTTCCTATAATATTCGGGAAAGAAAATCATCTTATAAACTGATCATTTATGGAAACCATGGAGATTTTTGTCTGACAAATCCAGGGATATATCTGTTATTAGTCTTGAAAGGGAGCAAGTGTTAGTAGACCAACCATCTCAGGTTCGCGTGAAAATATTCAATAGACTGAGCATTTAATTGTCGTAGATGCGTTCTACAGATTGAACAGATATGGCAAGGAAGAGGGTTATTCTGCACTGTTGCTCAGCAAGAAAGACTGACCCTCAAATTAAAAGAAACTGTACGTAGTTGAGGCGCGAGATCACTCCGCTGCTGCAGCTATGGAAACAATAAGAACTAATTACGATAAGCAGATTCTCGATGTCTGGAACACTCCTTTAAATTCAAATTTTCCTAATAACAATTCTATGCTGTGTTCTTGGGTTGTGATTTTTCCATAGATGGTACACTCCCCTCTTAAAATTTATTTTGATGTTTTTTTGTCTCTAAAAGGAATAGAAGAAAATCCCAGTCTCCCCAAGAGGTCCAGATACTGTCTTGAGTGTTCGAGACCGTGCCTCTAGCCCTGCTGTATGTACCGTAAATCATCTCTTCGGTAAAACCTCTGTGTGTCTGCTCACCATGAGTATCCACGGATTGTGATTTTTCCTATAGCCCATGGCCATCCCTCCCAAACTTACATCCGTTTTTCCCTGGGGATACTATTCTCATATCCTCGAAAAAAAAAAACGCTGAGTAAAAAATTATCACGTGATATTCTTTCGTCTTTTTGCATCATATTAACTTAAGTGGAGTGATCGTTTGATGAAACTTTAAAAACATTCCTCATGGGAAATTATTTTCCTTTCCTTTTACATGGTAGAGGATCTAGAGGATTTAGAACAAAAGCAAACAAAACTAATCACAAAATCTGAAGTATAAGTATGTACTCCAGAAGGAAGTTTTCACATTTATCAGCCTTGGTATTGGGCAAAGGTGTATCCAGAATTTTGTTCAGGGGGGACGGGGGGTGCTCACAATTTTTGTAACGCATCTAAAGTATTTTTACCATTTATTACGTTTTTACGAATCCGAAACAAAATTCAGGAGGGGGTTCAACCCTGTAACCCCCTCCCTCTCTGTATATGGCTTTGGTATTAGGCTTTACGATCGGGATAATTGGTGCTTTTGGTATATCTGGTGTGCTTTTGGTATATGGTGCTTAATTTAAACTTTTCGGTTTAACTTAAAGGCATTAAAGGAAATACTAAAAAATGAATTTAATAATTTCCTGCAAAACGCAATTGTTCCCACAAGCAGCATGCTCATTTTTATAACTTAACTAAACATTTATAAAGTTTTGATGATAAATAAAATAACAATTTAAACATGTATAAATAATGAGGAAATGTTTTACTTCAGAGTGGAAAATATCAACGAAAAAAAATCAGCTAAAAGTAAAAAAAAAATCCGATGAAACCATTATAGTTTTTTATTTAGCACTTTGTTGAGTTTTTTTTTTCTGATTTCCTTGTAAGTTTTAGCTTTTTCGTCTAATCTTTTTTTCATCGAAAAATTTTTCAGGGCATGAAGCCAAAATAGTCAAGAATTCTTTAGTTTACTTTTCACTGTCTTGATTAAAACGTTTACCCGTTACTTACATTTTCTATATTTTTATCAAATAGTTCGTGACTTGGTCAAATAGGACTGACTTGGCTCGATAGTTACCGAGACTCTAAAAAGGAATTTTGATATTAATAGATACATGAAAAGAATCAACATATTGTTCTGATTTCAAATATATAAAATTCTTCAAGTTTAGTGTTACTCATCAAAAGTTACGAGTCTGAGAAAATTTGCCTGATTTTTGAAATAGGTTTTTTTTTTTTCTCTCCAGGGGTGATCGTATTTAAACAATGGTACTAGAAGTTCGGGAGAGGGTGCATTCGAACGGAAAAATTCTAGTGCCCTTTAAAAGTTCTAGTGTCCTTTAGGTGATTAAAAAGATTTGAGGGACACTGGCCCCCCTCCCACGCCCGTTTATTTCCCAAAGTTATCCGATTAAAATTTTGAGATAGCCATTTTGTTCAGTATAGTTGAAAAATTTGCCCATTGTTTACGTATAATATTTGTTATTGGGAAGCATGCAGACATTTGGGGGGGGGATTTTTTGCTTGGGATGGATTTCCATAGGGATAATCTCTGTTGGGGAGGGAAATTTCCGGGGGGAGGGGTTAGTTTTCCAGGAAAAAATTGCACTTGGGGGAATTGAAATAATTCTTATATGAAATTCTTTTCAATTGTCTTACGTTCTCTTTGCCAACTCAATTTTGTATTTGGAGATGTTCCGGAGGAAATATCCGGGGCTATTTTACGCGTGTTTGAATTTTCGGAAAAAATTGCCACGAAAGGGGTCATTTCCGGTGTGATATTAAAACCGATTAGAGATTAAAGTCTTTTTCAAATGATGGTATGCTAAGAATAATTTTTCAGGCTGAATCGTCCGCAAGAAATTTTACGGGGAGTGGGGATTTTCAGCGAGGTTGGATCTGTCTGGAGGGAACTTGACGAGGGGGTGTATTTTACCTTGGATGAAATTTTCACGGATGAATTTCCCATGAGGGGTGGGGGGGAGTATATTTCATGGAGGGTGAGCAAGATTTACCTGCATTATTTGGAAAACGAACATAAATTAAATAAAAAAATTAACTGAAAGTAAGGAGCAACATTAATATCTTGCTCTTTACGTTAAAGTTTGACTATTTGTCCCAATTTTTTAAGAACGGCTACTGAAACATAGAAACCGTTTGATAAGAATAGGAAGCTTTTTTTCAAAAGTGCTATAAGCTTTAGCGTAAAGAGCAAGGTATTGAGGAGCGGGCAACCCTTCATATACGGAATAATTTCCGTTCGTTTTGAGTTTTAATGTTGCTGCTTACTTTCAGTTAATTTTTTCATTATTTAATATTATTTATAAAACGAAAACTAGTTTGATCTAAAAGATTATTTACGAAAATTTTACCCTCACAATTGATTTGTTCGTACTTCCTCCTCTATTTCTAATTTTCTCTATTTCTATTTCTAATTTCTAATTTGTTTCTAACTTTTCAGGGTGATCATTTAATTTCGGAATGTGTGTACAATTCGGAATCAAGGTCAACTTTAACAATTGGAGGCCTATCTACAAGACATGAAATGTGCTTGCTTTACGCGCTCTACTGGCCAAGAACTCATTTAAGCATCTGCTACAGCTCAGGGGATCTCAGCACCGCTCTTCGATCTATGGGTGTTGATCAATATAGGTAAAACAGTGTTCTTGACTTGCTCACTTGACTTAAGTCTCTTAACCGCGCGGAGCGGGACGATACTCACTCTCTGCGGGCTTGACGGCCTTGTGCCAGCGTGGGTGCATCGTCTGGGAGGACGCTCACCAAGCTAAAATAATAGTCAAGGCTGCCCTGTCATCTAAATTGAGGTATCCTTTGTGGTCTTTTCGTGGGCTGGAGGGTTGAAGCCAAGTGCTATAATCACAGGAGTTTCTGCTGACATTCAGAGCAGATGGCCACCACTGGACTTGGATTGACAGTTGCCGAGAAAACGGTAGCTGACCAGTCAGCGACAAGAGTGTGACAAGTGTTTGGCACGAAGTCAAATGACTTTAATCTTTCTATTTAGGTCTCCCTGTATTTACAAATACAGATAAAAAAAAAACTAAAATGTTCAAGCTTTTCAAGTGAAACATATTATTACCTGGAAGTTTGTGCATTAGAATTTGCGCTATATTTACCTTCCAGGAACGTTGAATACGGAATAACATAAATTAATTCAAAAATTGGTTGCGGTAGAGTAGGCTACTGCTGATTACCTTTACCAGGGTTTAAACTCGTTGGGGAAACATAGCAAAATACCCTAGTTCTAAGCAAGTTTAGATCATTCTGTAAGAAACAGTCCAAGCAATATCATAATTCTGCTTGATGAATGGATCGATATGGAACTAATGGATTCAATGGCAAAAGTATCTTGACTTTTTGATGCGAGTTGAAGATTTAGATTTGTTGAAAAATCGCATGTTTCACAACAGGAAATCGCTCTGCCGTGTGAGTTTTGTTACCCTCTTTTTTCATCCGACCTTAATATTGGTACGATGACATGTTTTCAATCTAGGTATAATCTAGGTATATTCAATTAGGTATATTCTAGGTATAATCTAGGTATATTCATTTGTGTCAGTAGTGAGTTTACAGCAACAGTCATTAGTAACAGCAATAGTAGTTGTAGTATTAATAGTATACACATACTGCCTTCTGGCTGGTTCAGAATGCGCACAGCTTACCCTCTAAGGTCAAACTTAATCATGTAAGCCGCTCTTGAGATATTGCTTTGTCACCTTTTTGAAAATCTACATGCTCATAGTTCGTTTTGTTTTAGTTCAACATCCGCCTAAATATTCTTTGAAAGCTTCACCTTAACCCCTTTCCCCCGTTAAGTAAAAATTGTGGATACGTCCTTGCTCTATTTCTATCTAAATTTTGAAAAAGAAAGTTCCTTAACTGGGGGTTTTTAGTCTTACGATGACATGTTTTCAAATGACATGTTTGGTACGATGACATGTTTTCAAATGACATGTTTGGTACGATGACATGTTTTCGATGACAGGTATATTCATTTGTGTCAGTAGCAAATTCGGCACTGGCTCCTGTAGAAAAGAAAGAAAAGGACTGGTTTCTTTTAGAAAGGGATGTTTGTCACTAAGCGAATTTTGTCCCCCTGGAAAACTTATGTTTCCAGAATTCTTTTTCTTCAAAAACAGATCTTTAAGGATGTTGGGTACCACAGATGTCATTTTGTGAGTCTCAGTGTCGGCTGATAGTCTCAAAGACAAAAGGCCCATTAGCAAATTTTCTCAGCACTGCAGGGAGCTTCCAAAGGAATTTTGGTAAAAATTGGCCGGGGATCTTAAATGTGTTAACAGTTCGAAAAGCTTATCGAGAGGCTAGGTTAAAACAAAGAAAGCCTATGATCTATTACTAATTGTTAAGTAAAGTGATGTCAATTCAGTGTTCATACAGTATAGATAATATGCAGCCTGTGTTGGCAAACATTTCAATCAAGGCGGTTAGCACAACAGGAAACTTTCAAAGGTGCCAAATTAATCAATGATACTTCTTTTGAGCTGATTTTTATTCCTTTCCAAGCAGGTTTACTCGTATAATTTTAGGGAATGTCCTTTCCTAAACTTTAAAAAGAAAAGCCCGGATCCGTTTAATAATAATAATAAAAAAAAATCACGCTTTCTAATGATGTAAGTTGCATTAAATCCGAATATCTCTATCTCCAGTCATGGGCGCCCATAAGCCGAATTCCAGGGGGGGGGCAAACCTCGTCTAATTGGCACTTTTAATGCTATATAATAGAAAACTCAGAACAAAAATATAAAAATAAGGCATCATCATTCAGCCAGGGGGGGGGGCGGTTGCCCCCCTGCCCCCCTTATGGGTGCCCATGTCTCCAGTATAAAACTGTTTTTTCTAAGATTTCCGCAAAGTAGGTGTCGACTTTTAGTTTTCTATCAGAGCTCTTACCAAAGCTATACAAGTTATGGCAAAACCGATTGAATCAGTTCTGAATAGTCTGGCAACACAAGCTAAACCAGTTTATAATCTAGGAGATAGGCTGATCCTATGTGGAATTAAATAAAAAAAAAACAAGTTTTTTAAACTGAAAGTAAGGAGCGACATTAAAACTTAAAACGAACAGAAATTATTCCGTATATGAAAGGGGCTGTCCCCTCCTCAACGCCTCGCTCTTTACGCTAAAGTTTGACTCTGTCTCACAACTTTATTTTTTTAAACAATAAAAAACTTTAGCGTAAAGAGCGAGGCGTTGAGGAGGGGACAGCCCCTTTCATATACGGAATAATTTCTGTTCGTTTTAAGTTTTAATGTTGCTCCTTACTTTCAGTTTAAAAAACTTGTTTTTTTTTTATTTAATTTCTGATCGTTTTTTAGTTAATGCAGCTTTTATTTTGGCTCGCCGTCATTGAATAAGTAAACAAAATTTGCATAAAAATTTTACTTTTCTTTTGCTAAATGGCTGTCTCTAAATTTGGTTCTGACGTAATTTACAAATTAACTTACGTAACGAACTTCTATATTCGTATATTTTTCTTCTGGCAAAAAAATACAAAGTTGCAGATTTTTGCAGATATGAGCTTGAAACCTATGTTATAGAGTTTTCTGATACGCTGAATCTGACGGTGTGATTTTCATTAAAATTTTTTCACTTTTAGGGGATGTTTCCCCCCTCTTTAAAAAATCAGGTAAGTTTTCTCAGGCTCGTAGCCTTTGATGAGTAATACTAAACTTAATAAAATTCATATATTTAGAATCAGCATTATAAGCCCATTCTTTTGATACATTTATTGACATCAAAGTTCCGTTTTTAAAAGTTTGGCTTACTATTGAGCCGTATCGCTTGTTTTTTTTTTGTTTTTTTTTATTACGTATATGTTGTTACGTATATGATGGGGTTCTCCCCTTAGTCAATACCACGCTCTTTACGTTAAAAGTTAAAAAAAAATTTAATTCACACACCCCTGAATCACAAAGGCCGTTTAATTAGAATAGATAGCTCTTTTGAAAGCACTAAAAAAAACTATAGCGTAAAGAGCGAGGTATTGACTTGGGGGAGAACCCCCTCATATACGTAATAATTTCTGTTCATTTTAAGTTCTAATGTTGCTTCTTACTTTCAGTTGAAAAAACTTGTTTTTTTTTTAAATTTAATTTCTGATCGTATTTTAAATAATGCTTGGAAATCCGGCGCCCCCTTCATAGAAATGTCCCTTACCCCAAATAAACATCCTCCACGGAAAGATTCTCCCGAGTAACCCCTGTTTCAGCCCCCCCCCTCCTACCAGAAAAAAATTCTTCCTGAAAATGTCTGTATACTTCCCAATAACCAATACAATATGTAAGCAATGGGCTAAGTTCATAACTTGCAGCCCGTCCCCTGGGAACTGTGGGGGATTAAGTCATCGTAAAAGACATATTTATTAGATTTTCGACTATGCTGAACAAAATGGCTATCTCAAAATTTTGATCGGGTGACTTTTGGAAAAAAATGAGCGTGGGAGGGGACCTAGTTGCCCGCCATTTTTTTTGGTCACTTAAAAAGGGCACTAGAAATTTTAATTTCCGTTCCAATGAGCCCTCCTACAATATTCTAGGACCACTGGGTCAATACGATCACCCCTGGAAAAAAAAACAAAAAAAAACAAACAAACAAATGAACACGCACCCGTGATCTTTCTTCTGGCAAAAAATGCAAAATTCCACATTTTTGTAGATAGGAGCTTGAAACCTCTACAGTAGGGTTCTCTGATACACTGAATATGATGGTGTGATTTTCATTAAGTTTTTATAACTTTTAGGGGGTCTTTCCCCCTTTTCTCGAAAATTAGCCAAATTTTCTCAGGCGCGTAACTTTTAATGGGTAAAATTAAACTTGATGAAACTTATATATTTGAAATCAGAATTAAAATCTGATTCTTTTGATGCATCTATTGGTATCAAAATTCCTTTTTTTAGAGTTTCGGTTACCATTGAGCCGGGTCGCTCCTTACTTGTTCCAATTCTTTAAAAATGACCCCTTAATCACAAAGGCCGTTATTTAGAATAATAGCTCTTATGAAAGTACTAAAAAATCTTTGGCTTAAAGAGCGAGGTATTGACTAGAGGGTGAACCCAATCATACACGTAATATTTTTTGTTCGTTTTAAGTTTTGATGTTACTCCTTATTTTCAGTTGGAAAACTTGTTTTTTTTATATTTAATTTCTGATCTTTTTTTAAATAATGCTGGGAAATCCGGCACCCCCTTCATAGCAATGTCCCTTCCCCCATGAAAACTTCCTTCATGGAAAGATCTTCCCAAATAACCCCGACCCAACCACCCCCCTACTACCAGAAAAAATCCCCTTTGAAAACGTCTGTATACTTCCTAATAACCAATACTATATATTAACATTGGGTAAAGTTCATAACTTTCAGCCCTCCCCCCCCGGGGACTTCGGGGGATTAAGTCATCCTAAAGGACATACTTATATTTTCAATCATGCTGAACAAAATGGCTATCTCATGATCAGGTGACGCTGGGAAAAAAATGAGCGTGGGAGGGGGCCTAGTTGCCCTCCATTTTTTTGTCACTTAAAAAGGACACTAGAACTTTCAATTTCCGTTCCAATGAGTCCTCCCACAATGAGGACCACTGGACCACAATGAGGTTCCAATGAGGACCACTGGGTCGATACGATCACCCCTGGAAAAAAAAACAACAAAAAAACAAATAAACACGCATCTGTGATCTTTCTTCTGGCAAAAAATGCAAAATTCCACATTTTTGTAGATAGGAGCTTGAGACCTCTACAGTAGGGTTCTCTGATACGCTGAATGTGATGGTGTGATTTTCATTAAGATTCTATAACCTTTAGAGGGTCTTTCCCCCTTTTTTCGAAAATCAGCCAAATTTTCTCAGGCGCGTAACTTTTGATGGGTAGGACTAAACTTGATGAAATTTATATATTTGAATTCAGCATTAAAATCTGATTCTTTTGATGTATCAATTGGTATCAAAAACCCGTTTTCTAGAGTTTCGGTTACCATTGAGCCGGGTCGCTCCTTACTTACAGTTCGTTACCACGAACTGTTTGATCAAATGGCCATAAAATAAAGTCATAAAAACATAGTAAAAAAAAGAACATAAAGTCATAAAAATATAGTAAAAAAATATTAATAAATATCCTCGAAAAACAGTTTGTTCCTGCAGCTGCTTTATGTTTAGTTTCAGTATATTCAAAAACTTAATCAGTGAATGAATATTTATTCATTTATTGAAAAAACACTGCAGTGAGCTCAAGCCTTGTCATAAATTGTATTCGAATATTCTTTAATAGGAATCTACATTGAGGTTGGAGATTATTGGAACAATAGTGATTACAGCCAAAAGGTTTATAATTTTCTCATTATAAATAAATGATTGGTTTTTTGTATTTCATTTGAAATACTTAATTGTGCTATACCTACGAATAATCTATGTCTATGCACATTTTGATGACACTTTATCAGCATCTACCTCATTGGAGGAGTGAGATCTTGACTTAAAAATAAGTAAAAATCGATTGGAAGGAGGTTGACGGAACAAGAGTTCAGGCAAATGACAGTCGAACTCAACCCGAAAACTGCCTTTAAAGGAGTTTCAGAAAATTTGGTAAATAAATTGCAATTTCGGATATTTTGGCCTTAAATGCGCTTTTCAGAAACAGGGGTGCTACCATTTCATCTAACCGCTACATGCACTAAACTACATATCATCTAAACGTTAGGAAATCGACACGTCGGGACATCGACACGTCAGGACTTCGACAGAAAATTATAAGTTTATATTATAGTGATAAGTACTTAATAATTTAGAAACAAATTTTGGCTATATATTTGCACATCAGGGGGGTGAGGGTAAAGCATAGCATATATTAAATACGTTACCTAATCTAATCTAGGTACCTTTTCCCCCCTAAACCCCAAAAAACTAAAGTTTCAAAATTTGTCCATGTCCTGACGGTTAGTGGTTCTGACGGATTTTTTTGTCGATGTTATGACGGATTTTGTTGACGTCCTGACATTAGTGGTCCTGACGGTTAGCTGCTATGACGCCTTCCCCACTTGATCCTGCCCTCTCTCTTGCTGAAAAGATGACCTGGGTTGCATAAGGTGTGTAGGGTGTGTTCATGAATCTTCTGTATTCATGGGCTGTTATGTCAGGTTTTTTGTTTTTTTTTTTTTTTGCCCACAGCATGCCTCAGTTTAAAATTTTTCTTCTAGTACTTAATCCAAGTGCTTTTTCGTTTACTTCAAACCGTGTTTTGCTAACTAAACGATTCTTTAAATTGTTTTACTAATATCCAGTAATACTTGTAATGAAATATGATGCTAAATACTGAGATTTTTATTTGTAACTAAGCTATTGTTGCTGGAATTTCATATTTGATTTGACTATGTGCTGTTTAAATCTTAAAATTGTGTTCCTCTTCGTCCGAACGTAAAAAATACGTCATTGATGACAACCCTATTTTGAGTATAGAGTTTAAACATAATTTCAAATGTATAATAAAAACTTTCATCAATGAAAATTGCGATCAATTAAATTCTGCATCCATGGCTTTCTTGTCAGCTCTGTTTGAAATACATTTATGCCATGTAGTTTGTAATATTCTTGTCTTGTTAAAAACATTTTTCTGCCCAATATGGTAAAGAACAGTTGTGATATTTTAGCCTTTTTCTGGCGTGAACATCGCTTCAAAATGATACCGGTATATAATCTACTCAGTAGAGTGCGGACAATCGCATTCTGAACACTGTTGGTCTTAGCTTTAAACTCATAACTCCATATCTGAACAATGTTAATTTGAAGCTCTAGATAAATTAGACTCAATCTTCAACTTCTGACTTTAAAGTGCCGTGTTGAGTAATTTTTCAGATTACTTTTTTGGTTAGCTTGAGGGACTAACTACTCCCTTCCACTTTACGAACAAATCTGAGCACCACTTATTTCCCGATGCGTAGCGCACTTCCGCCATAATTCGCACCTTCTTGCAACACATGGCATACTTGTGTCACTTGTAGTGCGAGCAACTTATTTTGCACAATTTTTGATAGTGGTTATACCCCTTCATGTTGGCAATATCATTGAACAAAAGTTGGCTCAATATCAATATAGTGCTCTTTATGGGGTCTTGTTTTATTTTCGATGTAACACCTTAAATTAAGTATCCTTTTCTGAGACCCCACAGCCTTTCTATGACGAACAAATAAACGTTTAAATGGGGATAAATCTATTTATTTAGACAGTGAAATTAGGTACAAAAGTCTAAATATTTCGATCACATATACAGCGACCGTCATCTATCGCTTTTATTTATTTTACATTTAGGCAAGATTAAAGAAGAAATTTACATCAAGACTTTGAATGAACTTTGTGAAACGCTCTCCGAACAAAGAATCTAGTGAATAACCCGGAAGTTCATTATCTTGTGAATGACCCGAAAGTTAATTATTTTTTTTTGTATAAATATGTTAGTTTCAATTTTAATACTTCAGTTTTTCTACTGATGACGGTTGCTGTATATGTGATCGAAATGTCTAGACTTTTGTACCTGTTTTCAATGTCTAAATTAATAGATTTATCCCCATTTGAACGTTTATTTGGGTTCTTGTCTTATAGTCAAATCCTATTTTTCTTGGGCCATGTGATAAATCAAAACTGATACAAATCAAAAGATGTTAAAGGCCTATATTTTAGAACTCTTGTAGACACCAAATACCGAAGAAGACCACAGTGTTTTTTCCATCATAAAAACAAACAATAGGGAATTTCCAAGATAGTGCAACTTGTCCAAACCTTAATGAATATACTCAATCAACGCTTTATACTCAAATTTAATTAAAACTATTTGACAAATTATATTGCAAAACCAATACCAGCGAACTAGTTACAGAAAGACCTTTTAGGCTATCTGCTGAAAAGACAGGAATAGCATGGAAAACATCTTCCTGATTTTTATTTCACCTGAATGAATTGCCTCGTTTCGTGTTGTTTTATCTATCAGTGCTGGTTGAACTTCGTTGAATTAATGATTCTGTTACTGGTTTAATTGTTAATTTTAGTTTTAAAGATTGCATTTTATTCTAAGTCCCATGTTATATATATATAAGTGTTTTGCTGGGGATGGGTCTTGGATATAGAGCCGAAATATACATTTAAAGTTTTAAAAAATTTCACTGTCTCGGAAATTCTCTATTGTTTTTACCTGTTGTTTGTTTTTATCATATAGATACCCTTGCAGAAGGACATTAATTAAAATTGAAACTGTTAGAGCTATCGAGCCTTATTTAAAAGTCCTCAAAAGAACCTAGCCTGGAAGTTAAATTTTAAGCTAGCAAGTCTTGTTCTCGTATTTTCTTCAGTTAAGATGCAGAAATTCTTCTGAAGATTTTTTTAGATTCTGCTTTTAGTGGTAACAATAAAGCCAAAAACCTCTCAAGTTGACCAATAAACCTCTTTTGGTGATTCCGCATGGTAAATTGAAATAATCTTATACTTTACAGAGGTGCTGGAAATGACATCGTAATTGAAGCTCCCGTGGAGTTGGCTGGAATGACCTTAGAAGACAGATTGAAGACAGTTAACTGGATGGAAAGTTTTGAGGACTTCCAGAGAATCAGTGTCCAAGGACCTTTTAACCCTCTATGCTGGGCCCATGGATCCCCAAATGAAATGGTACGTTTTTACGTAATTCAGTATACTGTCATACCTACAGACAGTCAAGGCCGTACCAAGGATTTTTTTTTGGAGGGGGTTTTACTAAAACAAATTTCGGGAGGGAGGTTTTATAAAAAAAAACACATACATAATTTGTTTATGTCCATTTTTCTTACGTTTTTACGAGTCAGACAAACATTTCGGGGGGGGGAGGGGGTTCAAACCATCCTACCCCCCCCCCTCTCTGGGTACGGCCTTGCAGACAGTTGGAGATAACAAATACCGTAAAAACAGGATTGAACACCGTACATTGTAATTATGATGTTTATACCTTGCAAAACCGATATATATATATATATATATATATATATATATATATATATATATATATATATATATATATATATATATATATATATATATATATATATATATATATATATAATTTTTTAGTACATATTATGATATATACATATATTACATGTATTTACAATTATATGGCCAAAGTCAAAAGTACAGATCACAAGCAAACCATGGAATTTTGCTCCCCATCCCACCTAAACACTTGCTTGATCTGATGTTCTGATGATCTGATGTTCTATATTACTGTTATTATGACTTCCCTACATATCCCCTTTTCTTCTAATTTGATTAGCTAGGCAATATAGCTAGGCATAATCTTTTTTAGTTGCTGAACTTGCTTGAAGCATCATTTGAATTCAGATCACTTTTTATATTGAGCTATTAACCAAAAGAGTCAAATAACGAATGAATACGTTGTGGAAAAGCATCCGAAACCACACAATGATATTTCGCTGATATTAGAAGTAAAATAATAAGTCCATTAATCTTCGCAGTCACAGTTAAATAAAAACGGGGTGCTTGTAAGATTTTAATTATCGCTGATAGTCGTAGTTAGATTGTTGTGATGTAGGCATGTAGCGTTGTAATTACAATTCTTCTGTTTAGGCAGTTATTAAAAGATGATAATGACGGTTCATTTAAAAGATCTCATTGTGCCTGCTTAAAAGCCGCATCTGGTTTTAAGCAGATTATCAAAATACTAAAGTTTGGATGCGTAATAGGGGAGAGGATTGATGCAGGATGAAGATTAAACATGCTTAGAATAAACTATGCTTATCATGTATAACCAAAAATCATACTTTATAATGGGCTCAGTGACTTAAAGAGTTAGAGAAAAGTGATAAAAAAAACGATGACAATGACAAACTAAAAAACTTCTCGGAGAAATTGTATTAACGATTAAAAAAAAAGATAAATAAAATGAACTGCCATTTAAGATTTGATAGGGGCTCTTCTCGTTAAGACTATTACCTTAAAAGAAGGGAAAAAAGAGAAAAGGTAGCACATCTTGAAGAAGCATTCAAACCAACATAGAATACATAGGAACATAGGATACATAGGATACATAGGAACATAGGACCAACATTTTTAGAGAAGAAATTTGAAAATTACAAGTCCATAAATCTTCTTCAGGTAACAAAGAATTGGATGCAACAGTAAAGGTTAGTATCCCCAATAAGTGCATCTATGTCATTAAAAATAATGCACCTCTGTTTAGTAATTTAATTGCAATACCTCTATTTAAACAGTTGTTTTATCATTGAGGTACAAAGGCCATCAGGCACGTACGCAGGAATTTGTTTCGGGGGGGGGGGGTAAATTCTTCAAATCCTGTGAGAAGTGTTAGAAAATTATGGGGAAAAAAACGTGAGATTTCGGGAGGGGAACTCCCCCTGCGTACGTGCCAGAAGGCCATCAAGAAAAAAGAAAAAAAAGAAAAATCGCCCCTTGGATCCATCTTGAGTACCTTCAAACCATGTAACCGCACTTTTCTGAGGTTTTTCTTTTGATTTTTTTTTGAGGTTTTCAATTTTTTTTTGTTCATTTTGATGTCCTTGGTACATCGAGACAAGTATAGACCTGTATTTTCTGCAATCTTCAAGGCACTTGTGTAACTACACCTAGATTTTGGTGCTTGTCTTAGATTTTTGGTGGAGTCAGCAAAGCCAAGTTGTAACCACCAATACTGAAAAACGGCCTGTTCCCATATTATTCTCAGTCCCAGATTTCAAGACTTAGAAGCAGATTTTACAAAAGCCTTACAAAAGAAAAGGGTCAGGTACAATTCAGATCCGAAATGATGTCTCCGGGACTGACTGTCAGAAAAGAGCAAAGTTATATAGAGATATTTACAGTTAGTAGGTCTTTTTTTAGAATTAATTAAAAAAAAAAAATTTCCTCAAAATAAGTTTTTCAAAGAAAAGTAAAAAACTCCATTAAACAAAAAATGAGCAAAAATAAAATCAAATAAGAAATTAGATTAGATTTTAGATTTTTACATTAGTTTTACAAACTAATTTTGAAGTAAATCAATAAATTAAGCTAGATATTAGTTTTACATTAGTTTTGCCAGCTAATGTTGAAGTGAATCAATAAATTAGACCAGACATTAATTTTACATTAGTTTTTTACATTAGTTTTACAAGCTAATGTTGAAGTCAATCAATAAAGTAGGCTAGACATTATTTTTACAAGCTAATGTTGAAGTAAATCCATAAATTAGGCGAGATATTAGTTTAATATTAGTTTTACATTAGTTTTTTACATTAGTTTTACAAGCTAATGTTGAAGTCAATCAATAAATTCGGCTAGACATTAGTTTTGCAAGCTAATGTTGAGTTATATTAAATAAGAAAACCAAAAAGTATGCTGTATAACTTTGTTCATTCTTCTCTATAATAGTTTGATGTTTAAAAAGTCATACAGAAGACTATACCATTTTCCATGTTTAAAGGAAACAAAATATTTTTAATTAATTTCATATTCATGTTCCTGCACTCCCCCAGGCCATTCATCGTGTCCCAAGGTGGCGATAGGGGAACGCTCTACAGATATGTAGGGTACCTCCATAGGAGGCACGGACCAAGGGGGGACCTTGTCCGTGGGGGTCCATAATAGAAACTGGGGCACCCTTGCCCGGGGTCATAAATACAGCCGGAGGAGGAAGAAGGTCCCTCAAATGTACACTCAAAAGGGCCCACTGGTTCGTCCACAAGTCCCATGAGTTACAAACCTTCTCCCAGTAATGGGTTAAATTGCATGGTGATGCAGAACCTCCCATCGCGGGAGGATCCTCTATAGGAGGACAACTGCGGCAGAGCGTAATATCCAGATCTATGGGCTACGGCCTCTGCAAAGGGCTGCCTCGACCTTTTCGGGGTACCTGCAAGACTGGGGACCTTGCGGTCAACTCTTTTCCAACTTGAGGAGTGGCGCCCCTCGAGGAAATTATAGCCTAGTAACGACACAGCATTCGCACGGGATTCTGACTAATGGACAATTCTTGTGGGCTTGGTATATTTTGATGGGCGTCTTCGGGCTGAAAAACCTCTTCCTAGCTAATTTATCTATTATGGGCTGCCTCCCCGTAGTAGCATAATATTTGTAGGCTTGAATATATAATGAGTCGGAGGTAATAGGCTTGAGACTGTCTGTGCAGGATTTCGACTCTTGTTGATAGAAGAGCATCGCCAAGTGCTGAAAACCGTGTTGTGACCCAGATGGGCCCAGGATGGCACAAAGCCTCCATTCATGGAGGTCCCAGGGACTTCTTGCTGTCCGGTTCTAAGCCGGCTTAAGCACTTCGGTGTAGACTTGAGAAGATATGTGATCCCCGTCCTGCACTGGTATCCGGGATCATTGCTTTTCCTGAGGCGAAAATAATTTCAATGATTTAAAGAGCATGAAAATTGGAACTTGGAATGTTATGACGTTAAAAAATGACTATCGTATCGACATTTTGACTGACGAATTCAGACGATTCGAACTGGATTTATTAGAGGTTTCAGAAACTCATATCCCAGGGGTAGGAAGCATGAAATTAGGTGATGTAGAATTTGTTTACTCAGGCAGGAAGGATGGGGTACATAGACAGGGAGTAGGGATCATGATGAATAAGGAAGCTGCTAAGTCTTGTTTAGGCTGGGAAGGTATTAATAATAGAATACTAATTGCTCATTTTATGACTAAAAAGTTCAGGGTATCAGTTATAGTAGTATACACCCCTGTAGAACCGACTGATGGAGATACTAGTGACTGTGATGAATTTTACCTATAGTTACAGGAGAAAATAGACAGTATCCCAGGTAGAAATATGATGTTATTACTGGGAGATTTTAACGCCCAGGTTGGTAGAAATAGGGATAGATGGTATCCTAGCCTAGGTAAATTTGGTGTAGGAAAAGAAAACAGTAATGGATACAGACTTTTGCAATTTTGTAGGTATAACAATCTAGTTATAACCAATACGGTGTTTGGTCATAAAATGGCTCATAAGTTAACGTGGTATTCACGTGATGGTAAGACAGCAAACCTTATTGATTATGCTATAGTAAACCGAAGACTGGCAGGATCAATACAAGATACTAGGGTATATAGGAGTGCTGTTATTGATGTTAAAAGTAAGGATCACCATCTAGTAGTGTCAAGGGTTAATTTAAGCTGAAATATAGGAAGGGTAACTACCTCCCGGGAAGTTATGATGTCAGTAGACTCCAGGATGAGACTTTGAGGGAAACTTTCCAGGAACAGTTGAATACTAAACTTGAGAGTTTAAAATTTGATAATGTGGAAGATGGTTAGAATAATTTTAGAAAAATAATTTGTGAAGTTGCTGAAGGTGTATTAGGGAAGAAAGCTAGAACTGCTGTTAAGACTATTAGTGAAAAAGCTTTATGTTTAATAGAAAGGAGAAAGGACTTGTACAAGAATTATCTGAGTGATAGATCATATGAAAACAAAAGGAATGTAAAGAAAGTGGAGAAAGCATTAAAATATGAATTAAGGAGGTGTGAAGTGGAGGCCATGGATAAAATTGCCGAGGATCTTGAAGGTGCAGCTAGACGGCATAATAGTAAAATATTGTACTGGCATGTTAACAAATTGAGAGTGAGTGGACTTGGCCCAGTTAAAGGTAGGAATGGGGCCGAAATTAGCGATAAGGAAAAAACTAAAGAGAGATGGGCCGAACATTTTGAGAATTTGTTTAACCGAGATAGAGTTGCAGGAAAAGATGTAGAGGAAAATGAAAAAGTTTGTGATACCTTGGATGTGAAGGAAGATTTGTTTTGTGAGGAGGAATTAGTAAAAGTACTAAAAGGATTAAAAAATATTACGGCTCCAGGTGCTGATAGGGTGGTAAATGAGTTTCTTAAATATGGTGGCTCTGAGTTGTTAGTAGTAGTAGCAGTAGTAGTTTCTTTTGATTATTTCAAACTTATGAAACACTAAGGCAGCATCGTATTTTTGTTACTGGTGCCACGTTGAAATAAGCAAAATTAAGTGGTTAAATCCGACAACGCTTTTCGTCGATAAAAATTTACGAGTTAACAATCTGTTTCTTCCCTAATACTGCCGCAGCTTCAAAGGAAAGTTACACCTTCTTTAGGTGTATAGTGCCAATTTTTCTAGCAGATTTTTGTTGATTTTTCGCACTTTTTTTTTATTTGGTGCCTGGTACTACCAAAAAACTGCATAACCGAATATGGGGTTCTTTTCCTTACAAATTGAATTCCTGGTTTCTCCTTGATCAATAGCTTCCACTTAACCAATTCAAACAATTTTCACTGTCCTTGGTACATTCATTGCAAAGTAAAAACATCCTATGTTGCTATGGATGGAGAAGTGAGCAAATACATGACGAAGATGACGAGTTCAAAAGCGTTGTCGAGAAAATGTTTCAAACAGTCTCAAGTAAAATAAGAAATTTTGGTACTTTCCCATTATATGGGCCTTTCTAAAAAGTCAAGTTTGGTTAATGCTAATGAAATAAAATAGGATGAATATATAATAGTTCATAAACAAATTTGGGCTATATATTTGCACATTAGGGGGCGGGGGGGGGGGGTAAAGCATAGCATATATTAAATACGTAACCTAACCTAACCTAGGTACCTCCCCCCCCCCTAAACCCCAAAAAACAACAGTTTAAATATCGTATACGCAATGAAAACCACGCTATGTATTGCATTACTCTATAGCAGTCTCTTGAATTAACTCGTCAATAACGGGTTTTTCGTGACTGTTTCCCTTGTAAAGGCCCATATAATGGGAAAGTATCGAAATTTTATTGACTTTCTATAAATTGAAAATTAATCCTATTTAACTAATTTAAATTTGAATCATTAGACTTAAGTTAAGATTTAAGTTAAAATTAATTAAGGAATATATTTTTAAGACAAGGCTACCTAATTCAATTTTCCAGAAAGCTTTGATTTTCCTGCAATATTTTGTAAGACAATTGAAGAAAAATGCTCTCTAATGAAGAGGTTGCTCATTCTACCTCCTCATGAATATCTCAGAGCACAACTTGCTCTGACTAAGGTAATCTCTTCCGCCACGCCGCGTCTCTTCGGGAGTCCATCACGGGGGTGCACGCGATTTTCGAAAGTGGGCAACTCATCGATTCTAATCCATCAGCGACCGTCTCTAAGTCTGTACGAAATTCCCCAGGAAGTTTTTCCTTGATGATAAGATTTTTGTCCATTTGATAAATCACCCAAGTTTTGGATTAGCTAAGACAAAACACTTTATGCTTTTTAATTGATGAACAGCTTGAAGTGTAATTAGGATTCTGCTTACTTTTTGTGTGTGTGTTTTTTTTTTTACAAAAAGAGTTTTTTTTTACAAAGTTTAATAATGAATGGTTACACCGCGAAGAATCATCAAATTCAGAAAACGACATTTTGAAGTGAATAAAAGTGACAGTAGTTTACTAATTTTCTCAAGAATAATGAGCTTGAAAGCTGATTTTATGTTTTTCAAGATTTTTCCTTTTTCCCAAATTTCCTTTTTTTTGGTCTTTCTTGCTTATTTGGGTCGCAAGATAATTCGAAGTTGAATTTCTTACTCACAATGCTTTATATCTTTTTTTTTTAATTGCAGAAGTAGTTGATAGATATAAACCTTTGAAATCAAGATTGCGTTTGTTTTCCTTGAAGGGCAGACACAAATCTTAAGGAGGCCCTAGACGGTCAGTCATTTTGATCAAAAGTTTCAGTCAATCCATTGATGTGTGCTTCAGTCTTCAATCGAGCCTTCAGCCCTACAATCGCGACCAAAGCTAATTTAACACACTGCTTTTAGTCAAGATGATTGAGTCACTCAAGCTTTCTATCAATCACCGTCAACGCTTGGCTCAAGCGTCAAACAGGATCCTAGAAGGCCAGTCATGCTTGAGTCAATCGATTGACGGAAGTTTTTGATCAAAATGATTGACCGTCTTGAGCCCCCTTCCTCATAAAAGGAACTGTTTGTTAGCACCAATTGAAGAGTCCGAATGTATTTTTTTTATTATTATTATTTTGTTATTATTTTTTATTATTTTTATTATTATTTTTATTATTATTTTTTATTATTTATTTATTATTTTTTATTTATTTATTATTTATTTATTATTATTTTATTATTATTTTATTATTTTTATTATTATTAGTTTTATTATTTTTTATTATTTTTTTTATTATTATTTATTATTTTTTTTTTGTTATTTTGCTCTCGTGCAAAACTTAGTTGATTAATATTTACAGGCATAATATTTTCAGGCCCTTCTTTACAGGCCATTGAGCCTTTGGGGGAATAGTAACATGTCATATTGTATGTGTATTTAATGAAGAATAAATCTTATCTTATTGTAATATTCAGCGTTTACAGCTACTGCTGCCGAGAATGGCGTAAATAGCGTAAAAGCGTTCCATCTGGCGACAGTGGGATAAACCGTACTGATTAATTTCTAGCCATTACACCGTCGGAAAAAGCAAGCTTTAATTGTATTTGTGCTCAGCGTAAAATGTTTTATTACGCCCAATTATATTTTTAGAAAGGGAACTTTCGCCTTTGTTAAATTCCGTTTAGACATCTTGAAATTTGTTTGCAGCCATTTATGTTCTTTAATCGGTACCAATTATTTGCTATGAAAAGTATCCCCTTCTTCGCCTGAAAGTTGAACCACCCAAATAAGTTTTGAAGCCCTCAAAATGAACTTTATTTATGTTTTTTTTTCAAAAATTACTTCATAAATTTGTAGAGTTTTGACATCTTTTACATTTTTTTTTATTGATGAAGATAACTTTTTTCTATTAAAAAAGAAAAAAGAAAATAAACCATTTTACTGCAAATTTTATTTTTATATTTATACATTTTTTATAATCTGTATTTATATCTTTATTTTTGTTGATAAATTTATTTTATTGATGATTTTTTTTTATTTTAAAATATCATTAAATTACTTTATTATAAATATTTTATTAATTTCTTTTTGGAAATAAATATTATTAGTATTATTGTTAATATTAATAACAATTTATTTAATTTTTTAAATAAAGATTATATTTTTTTCATAACATTTTTATATTTGTATGCAATTATAATCTCTTTCCGTGACAGAAGAATAACTTTCTCTTAGAGACAACAATAAACCTCTCACTCTTCTTTCTGGGATAATGCAAAAGAGACCCTTAGGATAATTAGATGGGACTCTAAAGTGGTATGTTTATAAGCATTCTATACTGAATAAGCAAGGGTCCCTGTTATTCCCCCTCTTTCAACTTTTTTTGTAGATCGGAGAAGCTCCCCAATTTTCCCTGATAATAAAAACTGCATGACACCTTTTTCATATTTTTCTTGAATATAACTTTTCAGATATAACTCTGAAATTCGTGGTGTTTATATGGTGTGTGATCTGTAGTTTATACACATAGGCTATGGTTTATTTGTGGTTTATAAATATGGTGTGTGTTATATGGCTTTAAATGGTGTATAGTCTTTAAAGTGCTACACCTTATAAAGACTACAAATTTCAAAAGTTCAAGGAATAGAAAGAACAGGGGGGGGGGGTCATGCATTTTTATATTTCCTGGGAAAATTGGAGTACTTTTCCATTCTCTAAATAGAGCTCAAAGAGGGGGAATAGCAGGGACCCTTGCTTAATCAGTACTGAATGATTATAAACATACCAATTTAGAGCCCCATTTCAGGAGAGCGAAAATGTGGAAAAATATATTTTGGCTTTTTTTATTGTTTTTAATAACCAGTTGGTAAGAGAAAGATTTTTTGAGGCGTCCAAGATACGGCGAAAATTATTTTGATATGAAAATATCCGGTTTCCAAATATAAACCTGTTTTCGCTCCCTCAATTGTTGCTAATAATTTTCCATTTGTGAAAAATTGTAAAATACAAAAATGTTTCCCTAATAATTCCCTGAAACGCCTGAATTGGGCGAGATACTCGTATTTAAAGATGGGACAGTGTGCTTAGCAATCTAAATCTGAGATTCAAAAACGATTTTCAAACTTCAAAAGAACCATTAGGATGCCATACAAAACTGCAAAACGGAGCAAGAATTACACAGTTTTTACCCTTCGATTTTTTTTAATTTTGTTTTATTATTATTTCGCACTATGAGTTCATCAAGGATCTTCCCCAGTAACGTTCTGAATTGCTAGATCATTCTAATTACAGTAGTAACAGCAAATAGCGACGAAGACCACACTGCCTTTCCATAACAAACAACAATAATACGAAGAACAAAAGGGAAATCTTTTTGTAAGACAGTGGAGATAATTTGAATGAATATTTCGACCCTATGTCCAAGGGCGATTTTTTATATGATTTCGATGATTCCGTCTTTGTTTATTCGTCACAACAGTATGAGACAAAATGTAGATAATATTCTTTGGTAGGAGGAGGCGAATTCGTCATAAGATAAAAGGTTAAAAAAGATGAAATTTTATTTGATTTTGTCTCTTAAAAGGAGAGAGTCCGAACTTCCAAATATTACCCCTTGCTCATTCTCAAGATCAAGTGCTAAATTTTGTTTGAAATGCTTCCTTATTGAAGAATCACTTTTTATATGTTTTTCATTTGTTCTTTTCGTATTTCTTATGTTTCTTTGTTGCTGCTTTGGAATGCTCTCAAGGGTGAGATCAGAATATGCAGCGTTATTTTCATTTTTCTAAATCGTTGATCTTAGAAAATTTTCGTTTTTGTTGTTGGTTTCGAATTACAGGATATTTGACCAATTATCAAGGAGGCACACTTGTGCCTCTATAAAGAGGCGACCCACCACAATGTTAAGCGATTTCAGGTCCTAGAGGTCGCAGAGAGACGGCGGTAATCGCATTTTGTAGCCCAAGCTCAAACTAAGAAACTTGCAAAATTTCATCCTCCTCCGACTTTATCTTCATGGGGTAAACTGGGCCGGAAGTTTCGACCCTCCCACCACAGCCCCCCTTTAACGTTGTCCGATTGGGCTGAAATTTAGAGGTTAAGCTTTTCTAGGGCCCGGGAGCTTATCCTCGAAATTTCAGCTCAATCCGATCACTCCTTCCCTGTTTTCAAAAAACAAATATAGCCACTTAAAATTCATTTCTTTTTTTTTCTTATCCACGCCTACAGGCCACAGTTGGCAACTGATCCGGGTGAATGAGGACTCATTCGAAGCAGAATTCGACCTGTTAGGGCCTTTTGATATTTTCAGACCGAAAAAATTATCCCCCGAATTTACATTTACGAAAAACCTCGTTTTCCTATAATAGCCCATGTTAATTTTTCCCACCACAACCCCCCTTTAACGTTGTCTGATCGGGCTGAAATTTAGAGGATAAGCTTTCCTGGGGCCTGGGAGCTTATTTTCGAAATTTCAGCTCAATCTGATCACTCCTTCCCTGTTTTCCAAAAACCAAATATCAAGTTTTGTGGGAATTTGCTTGCGTCGAAAAAAGATTCCATTTACTAAAAAACAATTACAATTGTGTCTCTTTAGTCCAGCGGTTGATACTCCAGACTGTCAGGCGGAAAACCCGGGTTCGATTCACCGTCAGAGCAAATTTTTTATATACTGAATTTAAACTTTAAAAAAGAAACTCAGTTTCTTTTTTAAATTATTTGAAAAAAATTACGTTTTCTAAAGAGTTAAAGAGGCTGAGTTACAAGGTCGACCCTTAAAACGTACAGGGATTAGGAGGCACAGTTGGGGGGCTGTTAAAGAGGCTGAGTCACAAGTTCGAACCTTAAAACGTACAGGGATTGGGAGGCACCCTGTACGACATGATTTGAGTAATGAGGAATTAAAAGTCTTAACAGAAGAATGTTCAAGAGCAGGGGGTTTGGGGGGCGGCAGTCCCCCAACTTTAACTCCTGACACGATCAGCTAACAGTTAGTCAAGCAATAATAAGTAATAAACTGTACAAAAATGTGCAGAAATTATTTGAAAAAAACTACGTTTTCTAAAGAGTTAAAGAGGCTGAGTTACAAGGTCGAACCTTAAAACGTACAGGGATTAGGAGGCACAGTTGGGGGGCTGCCGCCCCCCGAACCCCCCGCTTTCGCAGCCTTTAAATAAAAAAAAGTTCTTTAAACTGAAAGTAAGGAGCGACATTAAATCTTAAAACGAACAGAAATTATTCCGTATATGAAAGGGGCTGTGTCCTCCTCAACGCCTCGCTCTTTACGCTAAAGTTTGAATTTCTCACAACTCTTTTTTTTAAACAATAAAAAATTTAGCGTAAAGAGCGAGGCGTTGAGGAGGGCACAGCCCCTTTCATATACGGAATAATTTCTGTTCGTTTTAAGATTTAATGTCGCTCCTTACTTTCAGTTTAAAGAACTTTTTTTTATTTAAAGGCTGCGAAAGCGGGGGGTTTGGGGGGCGGCAGCCCCCCAACTGTGCCTCCTAATCCCTGTACGTTTTAAGGTTCGACCTTGTAACTCAGCCTCTTTAACTCTTTAGAAAACGTAGTTTTTTTCAAATAATTAAATATATACATAGAATATTTTAGTATTCCAACACTAAAAAGGGAATGAATAGAAGATATTTCAACTTATGATCAACTTAGGACAACCTATGATTAAAAAAAAAACAAAAAAACAAAAAAAAAAAAACTCCAGACTTGACATTGGCAGCATTTAAGAAAGCAAACAGACATGTGTTTATCTAAACAAGAAAGAAAAAGCTATACTTAGTTTTCAAAAAGTGTTAACAGTGTTTATTAAACATAAAGGAAGGGAAATAGTTTTTCCGCTTCTAACTAATGTTTGAAGCTGAAGGTAATTTCTCATTTAAATAATTGAAGTAAAATCAAGAATAAAATAAAATAATAACTTCACTATTTCCTTTTTCAAGTAAGAAGGAAAATATTGAAGACCTTCCAGGCTTCAATTAAATGAACAGGTTACAACCATCATGGTGAAATCCCTTTTTTGCAAAAAAGTTTCTTGCTTTACAATGAAAAATGTTAGGTACGTTAGTCACTAAAGGATAAAAACTAAAACCAAAGATTTTAAAACCCTAAACGAATATATAACCTCATAGTAAAGGAAACAGGGAGGTTGTTAGTACAAAAACACGTTTGCGCGACCTCTGATTTGGAAAGAATAAAGCTAGAAAATGAAAAAAAATGGTGGTTAGAAAATTTGTTTAAGAGACACATAATTGTTACTAATTATACAACAGTTTGTTATGCATGTATCAATTTATAATGACTTATTTAAGTTGGAAAATAATGTCGAGAAAAACAGTTGATAATCTCTCTAGAAATATATTATACTATCAAGAGCCGTTCCAGGTCAGCTATCCCGGGCGCCAATGCTTGGGGGCTAGGGGATTTCCCACTCTAATCAAATCTTCACTTTGATTCAGCCTTTTCTTGCTTATATTTGGGTCAGGAAGGGGAGGGGGTTTAATTAATTTTTCACTGGACACCACCGACCCTAGGAACGGCTCTGATACTATCCTCTTTTTCCTCAAAATACTGTATTAAAACCAGTTGTATTTTATAGGGCTCACTTTACCGATCATACCCCCCAAACGTTTCGGAAAGTGTTGACACACCAGAAAGATGTGATAAGCCTCCCAGACGGATGATCAATGTGCCTCTCGAGCCAGTCACACCACCAACAACAACTAACCGCTACAATAAAGAATCTGCAAAAGAAATCTTTGAAGAAGAGGCAAACATATTACAGCAAGACAAAAGTGACGTTGTTGATGATTTCCATAGAAACGGAATTATCTATAGGAATCAGTATGAACGATGGGGCCCACGCCAAGAATTGTCCGATTATTATGATAATAATTTAAGCAGTTTCAGGACAAGCAGTGTTACCCCTATGCAAGGGTTTTTATGTTGCCCCTATGTGGGCTTGACTGTTCTTTTAATTATAGTGTTCACTGCAAGATAGTAGTACAGTATCATTTAGTGCGATGAAATATTTATATACGTCACGGCTTGTACTGTATGTTACAACAAGTTTCAAGACCTGCAGTTACCGAGCGACCTGTCACTTAACAAGGGTGGAGAAATCGGGATTACCAAGAATTAAGCCATGGCATGAAAGCTGTTCACAGGTGTCCTGGGAAGGATGGTACTAGTTAACACTGCATTTATCTAATGTTTTTGGTCTGTAATTGTCTGTTGTTTTTTGGACCCCCTCTCTCTTTTCTGAGCTGTCGCTGATTCTGGGAGGCTCTTGTAAGACCAGGAAAATAAGTGTAAACATTTTGAGGGGGAAAGGATTTGAACAGAAAAACAGAAATAGGCAAGTTCTGTCAACAGTTCAGGAAATCATGAGTAAACCCATGAAATCTTGAGATCTAGGGGGAGTGGGGCGGCAGACCCGAAGGCTGCCTCTTAGTCCACCTATAAAAAAGACCATTTGTACCCTTGAATACAACCCCCCTTCATGTGCGTCCTTCCACTTACGTGGACACATGAAAAGGTAGCTTAATATGTTTTTAAATCTAATTGCTTTTATTGTGTATTGGTAGTTTTTTTCTTATAGAGCTTATGATTAGAATATTTTTCTTTCTTGGTGTAACAGCTTTTTGCTCCAGTTTAAAACGTTTGTCAAATATTAGGCACTCCGTAAATCATGTTTATTCGTATTCTAAGACAATTATCGATTGACTGAAGTGTCCTTTTTTATTTTATTTTAAATCTGATACATTTAGCCTTGGTTTAGAACTGCCTAAAAACTAAGCGTCTTTAAGGTACAGGCTTCTTTGGAATCTAGTCATTTTAGTTTCCAGTTCGCTTTGTATTGACCCGTTATTTCAATCATCGGAGAGACGAACTTGCAGGGGACTTTCCAAACCGGAACTACGAAGCGTTTGAGAAAATATGACGCTATTTAAAATAAAACACCGAGGGGTGGTTATGACTGAAATCTACCGATTTCCACTTAAAACTGATCACTTCCTATTAGTTCCTGAAAGCCCGGGGGCCACTTGGTTGCCTCGACTGTTGGGTAGTTTAATATTTAGAATTGGGTTTTGAAGAATTGAGTATTATTTACACTTTTTGATTGTCCTAACGTGGCCTCATCTTTTTATGTATTTATAAATGCTAAAGGAATAGTGTTGGTTGAAAATATATTTTATTTTTTTAATTAAATATCAATAAATTATTATTTAAATACTGCCAGTCTTCTTAAAGCGTGACAGCTGGCGTCTAAGACCGATTTTAATCCTAGTTGAATTTACAAGCTCCGTTTTTAGCCCACAGCCAACAAGGAGTTGAACACGGGTTGTGTAGATTGTCGTTTGAATGCTCTTGATGGGTCTTTCAGAACCGTGTTCAACCATGCTATTCTGATTTTGAAGAACCCGTGTTCAACACGCTTAGAAGGTAGAACCTGTTAATGAAAACGTTGAAAGTTTCGGTTGGTCCAACACGGAGAATCTTAAAAACGATCTTTGTCGAACCCGCTTCAATTCGATGCCTGAAAAATGGGGCTATAATATGTAAAATTATCGAATCCTGATTAAGATATATCTAATCTTGATTACTTTTTAAGAGACCATCTGAGCCGATCTGATATTTTTATTTATTTTAGAGTTAAAATCATAGCATGGTTCATAGCCACCAAAAATATCAAATTCAAAAACCTCAATGCACATCAAAATTCAAAGCTTTTCTGAAACCACATTTTTGATGTGATCTACATCGAATGATTACATCTTACTATCATACTGAATATTTACTTCGCATGTCAAAATAATTTTAGTAGAATGATTAATATGTTTGAAGTATTTATCAAGTGTTTTAAAATACAAATAAAAATTTCCAATATAAGGATAGTCCATTATAGCCTTTTACCATTAATTTTATAAATCATGTGTTGATCAGAGTATTGCGATTTACTTTCGGAAGCAAATAACAGCAAAAATACTGTAAAAATAGGAAAAGATCGAATGTTGTCGCGTTTGTGGGAAGGTCGGCAGAGGTGTCAAAAAATTTCGGTTAACTATTTTAGAGTAATACAAGAAAATAGCAATGAATTCCTTTTGCTAAAATCCTACAAGGACAATGATCTTTACCTTTGTGCGAGTGCTCCAGAGAACGTTTTTGCAGATATAAACATAAGCGGCATTAGATCTTTTCACGGGTAGACAAAGAATAATCACCTACGGAACAAGCACTGACAAAACCACTTGGCCGGCTCAACCAATAAGTGGACAATAAGTGCAGAAATAAGTGGGAGGAGCTTTTTGTTCGCACCGAGAATGAAGAGCCAGAAATCATCTGCGGTAAACTTACTGGTATATTATATAAACTGTGGTATTAATGCACCAAAGTTGTAAAACTAGCTTACAAGCCCGACCTGCTCAGTAGGTAGAGTATCAGGGTTCATATCCTTGGGTCAGGGATTCCAAATCGACGTTAAGTGCTTTTTTTTCTGTCGTTAAGAAATAAATTAATAATCATTGGTTGAAAAATTCGCAGCTGGCCTAGGAGCTGAACCCAAGATCCTCCGGTGACTAGCAGGAACTTAAAACCCCGGATCAAGATGCACACCTGGCGTTTTTTTCATAACTTTATGTTGTAAACTTCGCTGTTGGAAGAGTAAAGTTGCTTTTCTTAATTTTTTGTTTCTCGTTATTATTATTAATATCATTTCAACAAATCAGTTGCTAGTCTTTTTTGTGCATCAAGGTATAGCAACTGGCCAACAAGTACATACCCTGAGTTCAGGTTAGAGGTATCCAGCTTGTATCCAGGAGGGAAGGGGTGGATTCAAGCTAAAATTCAAGAAAACCTTTAATATATCTAATAGGGTCCAACTGTCAAGCTGAAGGACTCTATTAGAAACTGAATTGGTTCAGTTTCTGACTTGAATTGGTTCTGACTGACTGAATTGGTTCAGGCTGACTTGCATTGGTTCACCGGACATGGAGATCGTCGTACTATTAAGCCGCACAGGCTATTATTTTTTTTATCAACAGATTATTTTTAGATTTCCTTGAATATATGTGATATTGACTTAAAATAATATTATGTTGCGTTTGTATATTATCATGTACAGATTTAATTTTTTACGCATATAAATAAATGATTTTATGTTCAAGTATAGTTCGTTTCAGAATTCAGATAAGAAAAAAGGCATTATTTTTCAGCTAGATATTTGCAGTGGAAATTTCATAAGGACCAAGTATAAACAGTTCAAAGTAAAAGTACTAATGTGCAATTTCGTTATTTTGTGGAATTTTGGCTCGAAAATATCATGGATCAAATTAGGCCAGTTACTGATTGAATTCCCCTAACGGTGCAATGGACACTCGCCAGGGCAAAGGAAAAAAAATAGTCAATTTTTTTTAAAGTAAAAGCAGAGACAGGTAAGTCAAACCTTCATGAATCAGCTCAAATATGAAATCGATTACATGTCTGAAAACTTCATTGACCTTGATCTACTACTTATGTTCAAATATTAGATTAAGTCTGTCTGGAAAGCAATTGTAGATCCTAGAGGGACGTCACATGATAACCTAAAAAAGTGGGAAATTCTAAAAAAGTGGAAAATTCTAAAAAAGTGGGAAATTCTAAAAAAGTGGACAATTCTTAAAAAAGTGGGAAATTCTAAAAAAGTGGAAAATTCTAAAAAAGTGGGAAATTCTAAAGAAGTGGGAAGTTCTAAAAAAGTGGGAAATTCTAAGAAAAAAGTGGAAATTCTATTGTTTCAGCCCTTTCTTAATACAGTGCCTACAGTCAACGGCCTGTGTATAATCTTCCCTCCGGGTGATCGTTCAAATTAATCAGGTATATACTTTTGATGTATATTTTCTATTGTTACCATTTAACGCCTGAAAAATCGAGCTGAATTGCTATGGTACCACGCATGGGCGTACGTAGCTTCTTATCTAGGGGGGGGGGCAGCCGATTCTATGATGAAGGGCGGGGACTGAAGTTATATTGGTAGTTCACAAAACCTCACATTGCCAGCAAGTTCTATCATACCTATGAAATCTTTATTAATAAGTAATCACCAAAAATCATAAATCATCAATAAGCTTCAGCATTAATCAATCTTCTTGGATTAGAGCTAAATCTTTCTAAGATATTATGGATAATTGCTTCTTGTTTGACTTTTATTATGTCATTCCAGCAGTTTATTTCCAGCTTTTTCAACCATCTACCTTTTATCAACTGCTTTTTAGCCATCTACCTTTTTAAACTGCTTTTTTAACCATCTGCTTTTTCAGCCATATCTAGTGTAAATTTCGAGCCCTAGGGAGGGGGGTAGCTGCCCCCCTCTACCCGCCTTCCGTACGCCCATGGTACCACGTTTCTTATAGTGCTAAAATTATAGTAATCAGTAGATTTGGAATAAGTGTTCTATAAAATGTATGTTTTGCTACTTCTTTTACGGTTTCAAATATAGGATTTACCGTAATTTCCACGGAGATTTTTTCCTGGTAAACAAAATACGCGGAAAATTTCCCTCGGAACATCTCTACATGCCTAAATTGAGTTGGCAAAGAGAATGCAAGTCAAATAAAAGAAATTTTGTATGAGAATTCTGACAAATCCCCCAGTGTAAAATTTCCCCGGGAAAGTTTACCCTCGGAGGTTTTCCTCCCCTAAGAAAATTGTCCCCATAGAAATCTGCCAAAAGCCCCCCCTAAAAATGACTGTACACTTCCCAATAATAAACACTATACGTAAACATTGGGAACATTTTATAATTTATAGAACTATCCCCAGGGGCTGTGGGGGGGGGTCATGTTATCTCCAAAGGCATAGTTTTGGGACCTTTCAACTATGCTGAACAAAATGGCTATCTCAAAACTTTGATCAACTTTTCTTAAAAAAAAAAAAATGGAAAAAGGGACGTCTGAGGACGGCTAGTTGCCCTCCAATCTTTTTGGTAGCTTAAAAAGGGGGGAGAACTTTTAACTTTCGTTCAAATGACCTCTCTTCAGCAGTTTTAGAAACTAAAATGAGTGAGGTAGGTTTCTGTCAAGGCTGCATCCAGGGGAAGAGGTTAGGGGTGTTTGAACCTCCCTCAATTTTTGTCCAACTCATAAAAACGTAACAATGGTAAGTTTTTTGTACCCCCCCCCCACCCCCACAAAAAAAATTATCCCCTCCGAATAAAAATCCTGGATACGAACTTGGTTTATGTTAAAAATGTCATAAACCAAAGTTGTGCTTTTTTGTCCTCTGTTCTGCATTATTTATGGCCTCTTCCAAATAGGCAACATGATGCTTTGAATAAACATATCATTTTACTGTAAAAACAGCAAGCTCATCCAGACATCGCTTAAAATTTTTGAAAGGCTGCCTTAACGACATGCTACGATCAATGTTAATCAAAACTACATTTCTTTCAAACATCATACAATTCGTATCATAGGCTAGTCGTAAGCTCTTTCGGTGCTCTCTAAGTTACTACTGTGCATCAATTAGCATGGAAAAATTTGTCTCCATTTGCAATATCAGTAAATAGCTCTTTAGCTTTTTTAGAAATGTGAAAAAAAAAACTGGTGTGTCTAACGTTTTTCTAACAAGCAGTAAGAACGTTCTAGTTGAGCTTGGCTATGTTTTGTTACAGCGAATGGAAACTAATTTCTTTTTAGTTTTTTTTATGCATGCATAATCTCTGAATGCTCAATAATTTTTTAGGCAAATCAACAAAGGGGCTTGTAAAATCCAAAAGTCAGGAAACCAATGCCGAATACCCACCCTTTTGCTTTTTTGGTGCAAACACAAAATAATAATGAAAGACAGACAAAAGTATTCATAGTAAAACATGAGTTAAAGCTATATTAGAAAAACTATTTAATTGGATCAATGAGAAGGGCGAAATTGCTTGGGCTGAGATGACAGTTGGTCATAACTTGGCTCTCTTTCATCTATTTGTAAATTTTAACCTAAGATGTGTGTCACATCCAATACGCAAGCACGGCGTAGGTGCATATTCCCACCTAACTTAGGTGCAACACGTGTCATGGCTAAACATTTCCAGTGTCCCTTAGGGTACAAGTCCCACAGTTTGGGAAATACTGTTTTATACAAAGACATTAAAGTCATTTTTATTTGTCACCCTGGTAACAAGGCTCCACCGAATCACAATTTTTGCATTTACCTGCAAAAACCATTTAGAATTCCCATCTTGGCACATGATTGTTGCTTTTAAAAGGAAGTAACAAAAATGCACAGATTTTAGAAAGCTTTTATAGAGAGTGATAATATTTTACATTGGTTAGACACATTGGGATTTGACAACATTTTTTTTCGTATTTTTTCTTTGAATTCCGACCCTTATCGAGACTGGATCTACAAATGATGGACGAAAAAAACTTATTCCCAAGGTTTGGAATATTCTTCAAAGATAATTCCTTTGACTGGGTAACATGGAAAGAGCAATATCTGTGATATTGCTATCACAATACGCTATCAGCAATATCTGTAATAGAGCAATATTTTTTAAATGACTCTCACAAAATTCAATACAATGAGGGTTTGTTTCTCTACGTTGCTATTAAAAAATGAAGTTGTTATAATCGATCCTGATTTAGATAATTTAAAAAAAAAAAGTTTTTTGAGGGAATTAAAGAGCAAAGTTGAAACTTAAAACGAACCAAAATTATTGCTTCACAGTCTATCTAAAATTTATCAATAAAATTAGTACAAATAAACCAAATAATCATATTTTCCTATGTTTGTAGGATTATAGAAAACTTGCGCTTTACTGAAAACTTAAAAACCAAGCATAAAAAACAAGAAAGTTAATTTGTTAGTTAAAAGTGAGTACTTAGCCTGACAACAACAAACTAATCTATAAAGTTTTTCATAGTCTTACACCAGTTGTGATATCAGTAACTTTCAGTATACAATTTAAATTATCTTAAAAACATAAGCATAACAATAAATACTTTTTTAATAACCGCAAAGTCACTGAACAACATACAGAAACATTGGATTGATTTATCAGGTAGCATTTTGGTGTCATCAGCTATAATACCAATAGCGAGTAATAAACAATCTTAAATTGTAAGAAATACGCTTTAGTATTACTCAAAATAAAGATCAAATAAGCCCTAATATGAACTCTGGAAGTCCGGTAATTTCTCTCTATACAACAAAAAATTTCAAATTATGATAAAAATTTTAAAGCTAGTCTTGCAAATTGGACAAAAAAATGACTTTGTTCCTTTTGTATCAGGGTTTATTTAATTTTGACCGTCGTCAACAAATCCCGAAAGAGAGCGATCTATTCAGACCCAAACGAGAGCCAATCTTTGGAATAAACCATTGTGCAGAAGTCTTACCAAATTAAACGAAAAGAAAAATTAAGCAACAATCCTAAAATTCTTAATTTTTATACTGTAAAAGGGGTCCTTAATCGGTTTGCTTGTACTGTACCGAAACTCCTATATTGTGTTGTGTTTTCAGTAAAGCGCTAGTTTTCTATAACCTCTACAAACATAGGGAAATATGATTATTTGGTTAATTTTTACTAGTTTTATTGATATATGTTAGATGGACTGTGAAGCAATAATTTTTGTTCGTTTTACTTCCCTCAAAAAACTTTAGTTTTTATTTTTAAATTAATCTTTGTTCGTTTTTAATTTAAATTTAATGCAGAAGCAACACTGCAATGATCTTTTTTATTTTCTTCAGGAAGGGGGGGGGCAGCCCCCTATATAAGGAATATGTTTGTTCGCTTTAAGTTTTAATGTCGCTCTTTACTTTCAGTTGAAAAAAATATTTAATTTCTGATCGTTTTTCAAATAATGCCGAGAAATCTATGCTACGCAAATTCTTGTACCCGATTTTTGAAGGTGGGCAACCTCGACAGTTAGGAAAGAGCAACTATTTTTCTAAAGAAGATTTTTAAGGTTTCCAAAAACATTTGTAAGTGTAACTTATTTAACTAAACATCTCCCCCCTCCCTCCCTGATAAACACCAAAAAACTTTAGACATACATGTGTGGAATAGCAATAAACAAGAAAAAGTTTAAACGTAACCTGACAACTAGAAAAATATCACAGAAAAAAAAATATGCAAATAGGTTCTTAGTGCTATGATTTCTCATAGTATATTCTTTATGCTATAGTTGTATTCTGTCTATTATTTGAAAAAAAACTACGTTTTCTAAAGAGTTAAAGAGGCTGAGTTAAAAGGTCGAACCTTAAAACGTACAGGGATTAGGAGGCACAGTTGGGGGGCTACCGCCCCCCAAACCCCCCACTTTCGCAGCCTTTAAATATAAAAAAAATTTCTTTAAACTGAAAGTAAGGAGCGACATTAAAACTTAAAACGAACAGAAATTATTCCGTATATGAAAGAGGCTGTGCCCTCCTCAACGCCTCGCTCTTTACGCTAAAGTTTGACTTTCTCACAACTCTTTTTTTAAACAATAAAAACTAACCTGTTTATGTGTATTATTTGAAAAAAACTAAGGTTTTTCGTAAATGTAAATTCGGGGGATAATTTTTTCGGTCTGAAAATATCAAAAGGCCCTAACAGGTCGAATTCTGCTTCGAATGAGTCCTCATTCAACCGGATCCGTTGCCAACTGTGGCCTGTAGGCGTGGCTAAGAAAAAAAAAAGAAATGATGATGAATTTTAAGTGGCTATATTTGGTTTTTTGAAAACAGGGAAGGAGTGATCGGATTGAGCTGAAATTTCGAGGATAAGCTCCCGGGCCCTAGGAAAGCTTAACCTCTAAATTTCAGCCCAATTGGACAACGTTAAAGGGGGGCTGTGGTGGGAGGGTCCAAACTTTCGGCCCAGTTTACCCCATGAAGATAAAGTCGGAGGAGGATGAAATTTTGCAAGTTTCTTAGTTTGAGCTTGGGCTACAAAATGCGATTACCGCCGTCTCTCTGCGACCTCTAGGTCCTGAAATCGCTTAACATTGTGGTGGGTCGCCTCTTTATAGAGGCACAAGTGTGCCTCCTTGATAAAATAGTAAAAACAGGAAATAATATGAATAAATAAATGTAATAATAAGTAATCCTTCTTTGAAGATACAACTTTGAGTGGTTCCACAACCATATACCTACACTTCTCCAACCCCTAAGTGGCAAGGAGTTGGGGTCCACGGCGTAATTTGTTCCAAAAACAGTTTATGGAACATTTCACAATTCACAAAAAATTAACAAAAATAGAGAATTAGCTGAATAATAACCAATATATAAGGCACAAAACCATAATTGAAAAAAAAAAAGCCTGATTAAGAAACTGAACCCTTGCCATTCTGATTCAAAGTCTAACGTGCTAGTAACTATAAACTACGGCGGCTGATGATCGAATTCAATCTATTTGTTCTTGTAGGGCCATAATTGTGTAACTTACAGCCCTTTCCCCAAAGACTATGGACTTTATTCAGGAAATGCATATGTAATTGGCTATTATTAAACATTGAGTTAATAACAGTTTCTATTATAAAGAGTGAGAGCGTTAAACCATATTTGGTGAAGCCGAACTTTTGTGAACAGGAGGAGGAGAGGGGGTACATCAAGGAATAGTTATTTTGAGATTCAATTATTTGTTATTCTATGAATTTCTTCCTTTTAGAACATTCGATATTTAAAAACATTTTGCGACCCTCAACGTCGGCTGACCGTGTTAAAGAGTTCATAGTGAATTCTCCCAACGGACTAATGAGACTTACTAATGGGGCTGGGAGGAGGATTCTACGAGAAGGGTTCTTGTTAATCTCCAGTTTAGGGTTTTGGACCATAATTATTACAGTGGTACCGTTTTATACTTCCAAGCCTTTCCACTTAAGAAGTGGCACCAAAAGTGCCGTTTTTAGTACTATATGGCACTTACAGATTGTAGAACTGATAAAAAGCACGTAGATATGAACAATAGCTTTCAAATGAGCCATCAAACATCTCTCTAAGAAGCTCTGGTAGCCCTCTAGCCCTAGCTTTTCCGCTTGAGACATGCCATCAATAGCGCCATTTTAGTGCCATGGCACTTGCAGGTGGTGGAATTTCTAAGGAAAGCGTTGATATGAGGAATAGATTTTATGTAAGCTATTGAACATTTATCTACGATGTTTTGGTAGCCCGCTAGTCCTACTCCTTGAGAAATGGCACAGAAAGTGCCATTTTTGTGCCATATGGTACTTGCAGATGGTAGAATTTATAAAAAGCACGTAGATTTGAAAAATAACTTTTGAATGAGCCATTAAGCATCTCTCTATGATGTTTTGGTAAACCACTAGCCCTAAAAAAAAAAAAAAAAAAAAAAAAAAAAAAAAAAAAAAAAAAAAAAAAAAAAAAAAAAAAAACGAGAGACAGATCAGTGCTACCCATGCAAAAAAGTGACTTTCCTTGTTGTTCAAGGTTGGGGACTGTAATTTCTCTGTAGAGGAGTTTCGACTATGTTGATTCCAATGGTACACTTTTCATCTTGATCTGACGCCATTTTCGAGGGGTTTCAAACTTTTTTCGAAATCACCATAAATTTCTTTTCTTAATTAACTTTTACTTTTAAGACAAACCGAAATAATAGTTACCATTCCTGAATCAGTGTCAGAGGGCAATTTTTTTCACAAGGTGGTTTTTTTTCTAAACAAGTTTTTTAGCTTTTGGTTACTATGGGCTTTCGTTCGCTCTTTACTAGGGTTGCAGCTACCGCTGCAACCCTGATGAGACCGAAATATATTAATCTATCGAAAATACAAAATCAGAAGGAGGCATTTTTTCACCCTTACCATTGCTTTGAGGAATTCGCTTGCTCTCTATTTATTATCATAGTATTTAATTCAACCTGAATTTATTCAAAGCTGTTACATTAACAAGAGCGCCAATCATCTGCAAACGTATCAAGTATTGCATGAGATACACGATCTATGCGTTTAGACCCACCTTTAAATGCCATCTCGTTCGGGGGAGACAAGGCGGTCATGTCACTCTCTTGATCCTTTGTCATAAAAAAAGAAAAAAGTCAAAACAATTCAAGAGAAGCACGATCTTTAGCAATAATCAGTTCGACACAAGCAATAGGCTACGACTTCTGCGCATAGGCACACGGAAAATATGTTGACTGACACATGTTGTGTGTAAATAACACAGTTTATATAATTATCCAGTATGATCTTTCCCTATCTCACCCATTATAAAAACCCAGACCAAGGTGCGAGTGCTCCAGAGAACGTTTTTGCAGATAGAAACATAAGCGGAATCAGATCTTTTCTCGGGCAGACAAGTCAGACTGTGATCTAATTGGAAACAAGTGGAAACCCGCTATTACGAATAATGCACTTTGTTGGAAACAATCGGAAACAGACTAACCCGCTAATGCAGAAAGAAGTGGGAGGAGCTTTTTGTTCGTACCGAGAATGAAGACCAGAAATGATCTGCGATAAACTTACTGGATAATTATATAAACTGTGGTCAATAACTAGAAAACAAAGAAAAAAAGAACTTCAAGTTGGCTTGCATTGTATATCAAGTACACCTGTATTTTCTTTCTCATGCTTCTAATCCTTCCTCTGCTAAAATATATCATAGTCTAATTTATCCATGAATATCCATTCAGCATA
The DNA here is from genome assembly GCA_027921565.1 of Artemia sinica. Classification (NCBI taxonomy): domain Eukaryota; kingdom Metazoa; phylum Arthropoda; class Branchiopoda; order Anostraca; family Artemiidae; genus Artemia; species Artemia sinica. Next base: position 77,519,066 of record CM051259.1, on the reverse strand, counting down.
AGAATGCAGTTAATATTCTACCCTTGCTAGAAGGTACTGAAAAACTCTCAGTGAACTAAATTACGAACTCTACAATTTGGGTTGTAGTTTTGAATTAACTGGCGGTAAAAAGGAAAGGTGTTCCATAAATCCTTGGCATTATAGCTTCACTAATGTTTCTGAATTCTGGAGTTCGGCTACCCAACTGTGATAATTTAATCCCCAAAAACACACAAAAATGAACTAAAATAAATGAAAATGCAAAAATAAATACTATAGGATTTTCTACATCCTACATTCTGCCGACATTTTGGAACTTAGTTGGGAGCAAAACCCCTATTCCTTCCCAAGGCCAGAACAAAATTTGCACTTACAGAAAAAAATATATATGTTTTTACTTTTATAACTTTAATAAATCAAATAATATTAACATTTTGATTACTAAATATCAGTATATGTATGTTAAACTGATAATGCACATTCATTTGTATTTTTTCAGTAAACTGCAAATTTTGCTCTGGCCTTGGGAAGGCATAGGGGTTTTGCGCCCAACTTATGTTAATTTCTGCTCGTTTTGAGTTTGATTCGGTTATTTTTGTTTTTTCTGTTCGTTTTGGGTTTAATTTATATATCGATGCTGATTTGTGGTAGTTTCACGCTTGGTAGATTATTTGATTTAATTTTTGCTCATTTTTTGTTTAATGGAGTTCTTTACTTGTCTTTGAAAAACTTATTTAATTAATTTCTGTTCGTTTTATATTGACATAGTCTTTTCAGGGAAAAAGAAAAAAAAATACTTTAAATCTTTTCGTTTTTTAAGACTTTATAGTTTGGATTGCTATTTGTATGCTGGAGAAAAATTTCAGGAATTTTTAACAACAAACACCCCTTTAAAAATCTGGAAACAAATAGTACTGTTTAATTTAGTTTCATACCTCCTCTAGTTGACCTGAAATGGAAAACTTGATACCATTCGCAAAAAAAAATCTGTTTACTTTCTTTGATAGCTTGGATACACTTACACTATTTTGATTTCGTTAAAATTTAAGAGCAGAAGTAGCCTCGAAAGTTTGAACATAATACCCTCAGTCGTTCTTGGGATACTGCTGAGATGCCTTATTGGGTATTGGCATTATCACAGTGCATTTTGATTTAATCTTAAGGCAACATTTAGTTTTTAAACATAATGGGCAAATGGGAGGGTGGAAGTGGAAGGAGGATTAGTTGCCCTCCAATCACTTTCGACTTAATAGTCGAAAGTGATTGGAAGGGCATCAGTCCTTTCTATTTTCAATCGAATGAGCCCTTTTCGAAGTTCCCACGACAACTCCTTCGATACGAAGTGCCCTGGTCTAAACAACAACAACAAACAAAAATAATACATTAAATCCACATCGATCTTTACTATAAAAATGTCAAGCCTTCCAATCACTTTTGACTATTAAAAAGGGCACTAGGCCTTTCGATTTCCATTCAAATGAGCCCTTTTGGAAACGACAACGCTTTCTATAAACACCTTATATCCCCACAGGGCATAAATTACAACCCATACCCTAAGGTCTGTTTGGGTGGTTGTCATCCTCTAAGACCGAATCTCCGGAACTTTTAACTACGTTAAACAAAATAGATATCTCAAAACTTTGATTGGATGTGTTTAGGGAAATCGTGGGTGTGAGAGGGGCATTAGTCGCTCTCCAATCACTTTTTGAGCCCTTTTGAAGTTTCGACGACAAAAATTTCAATACAAATCTTATATGCCCCCAATGCATAAATTACAATCCTTGCCCTGAGTACTGGGGGGGGGGGTGTAATTGTCAAAGACCTAATTTCCAGAACTTTTTACTACGTTGAACAAAATATCTATCTGAAAATTATGATTTGATGTATTTGGAGGAATGGTGGGCGTGAGAGGGGGGTTAGTTACCCTCCAGTCACTTTCGACTATTACAAAGGGCACTAGGCCTCTCAATTTCCAATTGAATGATCCCCTTTTGAAGTTTCATGACAACTATAAATACCTTATATGCCCCCAGGGCAGAACTTACAACCTTATATGCCCCTAGGGCATAACTTACAACCCTTGCCCTGAAGGCTTTGGGGGAGTGTCCTCCTCAAAAACATAATTTCTGTCTGGAAACAACTGCGCTGAACAAAATGGCTATCCCAAATTTGGATTGGATGTGTTTCGGGAAATGGTGGGGGTGGAAGGGGTGTTAATTGCCTTCCAATCACTTTCGACTATTAAAAAGGGCACACGCCACTCCAATATCCAATTGAATGAGCCCTTTTCGAAGTTTCTACGACAATTTCTTTGATACCAAGTGCCCTGCTGTAAAGGAAATAAATAATAAATGGTACATTGTGCCAACATCGTTCTTACATGCCCTCAGGGCATAAGTCAAAACCCTTGCTCTGAGGGTTGTGGGGGAGTATCCTCCTCGAAAACATATTTTCTATCTGGAAATCAACTACGCTGAACAAAATGGCTATCTCAAAATTTTGATTGAAGGTGTTTGGGGGAATGATGGGCATGAGGGGAGGGGGGGCTAGTTGCCATCCAATCACTTTCGACTATTAAAAAGGGTACTAGCAACTCCAATTTCCAATCGAATGAACGCTTTTCGAAGTTTCTACGACAACTCCTTCGATACGAAGTGCCCGGGTACGGAGAAAAAATAGATAATACATTGTGCCCGCATCGTTCTTTACTTAGGCAGCGATATTGCGCTGCCTATGACTTGGGCACTGGACCAAGGCGCCATGGTCCCTCGAGCGCAACGTTAGGTGGGGATGTCGATATCGCTTTCGTCACACCATTTAGTTTTAGTGTGAATCTGCCTTGTACTTATGAATGAATGTTTTCAAAGTAAACTCGTTTCATCAATAAGAAAAAAAACGGGTTGGACGCATATGTCCCTTCCCCTTTGGACACTAAAACTATACAAGTGCTGTATCAAGTATAACTGACGAAAGTCTTGTTAATTTTTGTCAACTTTTCAACTTTTTGGCATCCCTGCGTTCAATAAAAAAAAAATAATTAACCTATTGGCATCCCTGCTTTCAAAAAAAATTCGAGGTACTATCATTTAAATATGATAGCTCCCTACCCCCCCCCCCCCTCCTCTCGCGATACCACCTTGATAGGATGCTGTCTCTGCTTTAAATTAAAAAGAAATTAACTTTTTGGCATCCCTGCTTTCAATAAAAAAGATTCGAGATATTATCCTTTAAATGTAATACCTTAACACCCCCACCCTCTCTGGATACCACCTTGTTAGGATACCGTCTCAGCTTTACATTTAAAAAATAATTTGCTTAATAATTAACTAGGTCACTATCTGGTTCAAACAAACACGCAAAATAACATTAAACAGCTTAGTGTTCCTTGACAAAAAAAAATTGAGGGTATGAGTAAAGGGGTACAAAGACAACAACAAAAATGTCGAAATTATTCAGATATACTTCAAATTACTGGAAAACTGAGTCATAGATTTGCCGTGGCATTCAATAAGATCCAAAGAACCTAATTAGAAGGGAGCACACACAAAAGCCAAATTAGGCCAGTAGCCTATGAGAAATCACAAAATACCCAAGACAATGAACAAGTCCCAATGGGGGGCCTTGGGTGTATCAAAATATTTCAATGGTTTCCCAGGGAATTTGATATCATTTTCTTTCGTCTCCACTTTAAATGAAAAAAACAATTATCTTTTTGGCATCCCTGCTTTCAATAAAAAAAATAAGGTATTATCATTTAAAAATGATAGCCCCCTACCCCCCCCCTAAAGGCAATAATTTACAATTGTTTTATGAATCATATTTTTGGGGTAAGCTTCCGGGTACTGTTGCATTATATCGTCAAGTCAAGTTTGGTTAATGCCAATGAAATAAATAATGTAATAGTTGAATATGTAATAGTTTATAAACAGATTTGGGCTATATATTTGCACATTAGGGGTGTGTGTGTAAAGCATAGCTTATATTAAATACGTAACCTAACCTAAACTAGGTAGCTTCCCCCCCTGAACCCCCCAAAAAACAGTTTAAATATCGTAAACGCAATGAAAACCACGCTTTGCATTGTATTTCTCTGTAGCGTGGTCTTGCATTTAACCCGTCTGGCGGGTTTTTCGTAACTGGTTTTCTTGTAAAATATTTAGAAGTGACCATATAACGCATCAGTACCGTCTCTTTGAAAATAACCGGTTTCAGTCGGGTTTCGTCTGCTATTGCATGACTGGTTTCCTTGCATATTATATAAAAGTGACCATCTAATGCACTAGTACCAATTTCCGTTTCCATCTTTAATTCCCCAAACTTGTACATTGCTTAGTCTATAGCTAAATTTTTTCTCAATAGAACGGTTTTTTTTGGGAGGGGGGGGGAGGGGTAAAATTTTTTCAGAAAGAAGATTGTATTTTCTTTAATCTATCAGGCGTTCAACAATTGAATATTAAACATTAAGAACATCTTATCTAAAAAAAGAAAAAGAAAAAAAAATCTGCAAACTTACAATTCAGCTGTAGAAACAATCTGTCGGCTATCAATTTCAAAATCCAACTGAAGGCTGAATCTGTATAGTAGTGAATGCGCTCTATAATTCTACTGAACTTGAAAATCAAATTCTGGACTGCGAATGATGTAAGAATTAACAATAGGGAAACTGCATTCGAAATCATTTAAACTCATTTCATAAAGACGATACTTTTTTTGTCATCAAACAGTTCGTGGTAACGAACTGTCAGTAAGGAGCGACCCGGCTCAATGGTAACCGAAACTCTAAAAAACGGAATTTTGAAAACAATAGATACATTAAAAGAATTAGATTTTAATTTTGATTTCGAATATATAAGTTTCATCAAGTTTAGTCTTACCCATCAAAAGTTACGCGCCTGAGAAAATTTGGGCTGATTTTAGAAAAAAGGAGGAAAGACCCCCTAAAGGTTATAGAACCTTAATGAAAATCACACCATTATATTCAGCGTATAAGAGAACCCTACTGTAGAGGTTTCAAGCACCTATCTACAAAAATGTGGAATTTTGCATTTTTTGCCAGAAGAAAGATCACGGATGCGTGTTTATTTGTTTTTTTGTTTTGTTTTTCCAGGGGTGATCGTATCGACCCAGTGGTCCTAGAATATCGTAGGAGGGTTCATTGGAATGGAAATTAAAAGTTCTAGTGCCCTTTTTAAGTGACCAAAAAATGGAGGGCAACTAGGCCCCCTCTCACGCTCATTTTTTTTCCCAAAGTCACCCGATCAAAATTTTGAGATAGCCATTTTGTTCAGCATGATTGAAAATATGATAACTATGTCTTTTAGGATGACTTAATCCACCGAAGTCCCCGGGGGGAGGGCTGAAAGTTATGAACTTACCCAATGTTAACATTTAGTATTGGTTATTGGGAAGTATACAGACGTTTTCAGGGGGGATTTTTTCTGGTAGGAGGGGGGGGGCGTGGGTCAGGGGTTATATGGGAGGATCTTTTCATGAAGGAAGTTTTCATGGGGGAAGGGACATTACTATGAAGGGGGCGCCGGATTTCTCATCATTATTAAAGAAAAAGATCAGAAATTAAATAAAAAAAACAACAAGTTTTTTCAACTGAAAGTAAGGAGCAACATCAAAACTTAAAACGAACAGAAAATATTACGTATATGATTGGGTTCACCCCCTAGTCAATACCTCGCTCTTTAAGCCAAAGATTTTTTAGTACTTTCATAAGAGCTATTTTTTCTAATTAGCGGCCTTTGTGATTAAGGGGTCATTTTTAAAGAATTGGAACAATATTCGAACTTAGCTTAAAGAGCAAGGTATTGACTAGGGGGCCAACCCCCTAATATACGTATTAAAAATCTATGATCATAGAAGTTCGTTACGTAAGTTAATTCGTAAGTTACGTATATTTATTACTAATAAAAACGTTCGTAAATAAAATTAAACCAGTTTCGAGAAAGCCATTTAACCAAATAAAAGTAAAATTAATATGCAGATTTTGTTTTAATTATTCATGTACGGTGAGCCAAAATCAAAACCTGCATTAGTTCCAAAACGTTAAAAAATTAAATAAAAAAAACAAGTTTTTTTTAACTGAAAGTAAGGAACGACGTTAAAACTTAAAACAAACAGAAATTATTCCGTATAGGCGTTTTAAACGCCTTGCTCTTTATGCTAAAGTTGGACTTTCCCACAACTCTTTTTTTTAAACAATAAAAAACTTTAGCGTAAAGAGCGAGTCGTTGAGGAAGGGACAGCCCCTTTCACATACGGAATAATTTCTGTTCGTTTTAAGTTTTAACGTCGTTCCTTACATTCAGTTAAAAAGACTTGTTTTTTTTTTTTTTTTTTTTTTTAATTTTGTCAACATATGAAGAACTGTGTATATTGCAATATTTGTAATTGCATATTGCATCTGTCTGGTTTTTATGCAAAGTAACAAAAGAGACGAAAATTAACGAGCAAAAGAGTAGTGAAGAATTATGGTATGCAAAGTAATATTTGGCAGGGAAAGTCACTGGTGATAAATCGCTAGGGGGGGGGGGGGGGGGGGGCACCATGATTGAGTGATTTTTGGGGATTCGGGGAACCAATTTTTTTTTTCGGGGTGACCCATAGATTTTCGGGGAAATACCTGCATATTCGGGGATAGTGCAAGCCCTGCTTGATTTCTAGTCAGGATAATTGAAATACTAAACCACACGAGAAAGAAAAGCTCCGACTTTGCGATTGGCGCAATAAAGAATTAACGCAAAATTAATTTAAAGTCAGCCGAACGCCGCCACCTATGTCGGTGGTGGCGCGCCTGCGGCGCGCAGGTGGCGTAGCGACAGTTCGGCGGCGGTCGACCGGGCCTCTCGTTGGCGACGTTCGGTCGATCCACCGGCGCGGTGCTGGGGTCTAGTTGTGGCCATAGAGGACTTAAAGATCAGTAAAAAGGCAGCTTAAATTAATTTCGTTTTAGATTTAGTTGCAAAATGGCTACAATTTTAGAAGATCCAGCAGTCTTCAAGAGGCAATCACACTGTGATTTCTCGTGGCAGCGCTAATTTTTCAGTCATGGTAATATATACGAAATTCAGTGGGTCTTTTATTCAAATTTCCTGTTTTTTTATTTGAATTGGACATAGTTTCCTGCTCTACAAGATTGCCTGTTCAAAGTTGGGCTGTTTGCATTCTGTCCTGCTGTAAGCAGGATAAATTGAAGTGAAGAAGAAAGAAATTGGATGGTCACTGCCAATAAACTGTACAGCTTATTACATGTTTTTTAACTTATGTAGATAGCGGTAAATGTATTGAGAAAACAGACACGCATTACCCGGCACTTATGTGAGACGCTGTATAAAGATAGGCAATGCAAAGGGTTTCTCACTCCAGAAACTATATTTAAACTTGTAGTGTTTTGGGGGTTTAGGGGGAATAAAATGTACCTAGGTTGGGTTAGGTTAAGTTACGTATTTAATACGTGCTATGCTTTACCGACACCCGCTCCCCCTAATGTGCAAATATATAGCCCAAATTTGTTCATAAACTATTATATTTTCATCCTATAGTGTTTTATTTCATTAGCATTAACTAAACTTCACTTTTCGTGTACTTACCGCTTTCTACATAGGTACCAATTTTTTTAACTAAAACTTGTATTCTCTTATCCATTACCTTCCCTGTTTTGATAGTTCAATATTCTAAGCGATGTTCTTAGTTACTTCATTTCTTAACATTTCCGAAAGTAGTTCTCGCTTTGATATTTTATTGTTGGAAAATGACTCTAACAGCATTCTTAAGCTTAATGCAGCTAAAATTAAAAACGAGTAAATTATTATGTAATGATAAATTAGGTACAGGGAGGTGTTTTTAGCTCAATTTCTGATGTATGTAAATTTGTTCCCGGTCAACAGCAAAGTTAAAAGGCAAGCAGAATAGCCAAAAGAAAAAGAAAAGAGAAAGAGACACGAAAAAAAAACTTAACACTGGCAGTTATCACGAATTAGTTACTGACGTTTTTACTGTTTATTAAAAAAAAAATGTACAGTTTTTGGATTTAGTATGAAACTCGATGAAGGGAATCTCACCACACAGACCGTAAAACTGTATCAACGGAATATCATAGTATTTGAATCTCATTGCAGTAAACCGCTGCTAGTCCTTTTGCTGTGTCTGCTTCTAGATTATCATGCTCAAAGAGTTTGAATACATTGTGGGTTTTACTTAGTCACCTTCAACCATCCCCTGGGTTTATTCTGCTAAATTCAACTAATCAAATGGTTTAAAAGTTTAAGCATCCTTTGCACCAACTGGCAAATTTGTACTTGATTAATAAATACTGATAGTTTCACCGAGAGTAATTTAGAATAATTATAGCGTTTTATGGCACAATAGGCACACTTGTCTAGATGTCGTTTCAAAGAATTTGGGTTAATAAAAGTAAAACATTTTTTGAATAACTCCTTACGAACAGTGTGATTTTCGTGCAAAACAATACAATCGACCGTTTTAGTGTTTTGAAGAGCGTTTTTTACGAACTCCAACTGAAGATATGTGACTGGCTAGCTGAAATCTCATTTTAAGCTCTTTTAGTTATTGATCTTTCGTCCTAACTGGTAAATAAGTTTTCCGTATAAAGCTATTTAATATTATACCGGCATATTTATTCAAGCTTGTTTTTTAATCAAGTGTTTGGGTCATAAACAGGTGCTTTAAAAAGCAAGTAAAAATTGGTGTAGAGGCAGCAATATTCTAGGGGCCGTAAATGGCCCCTATAAAATGGCCATAAATGGCTGTAAAGGGGCCTAAAATAAACAATACTTTTGTGCGGTTTGACTGATAGGGCCTAGTGCTGCATACTTTTTAATCAGGCTCCAGCAAGCATGGTCGTATCAAGAGGGTAGGGGGTTTGAACACCCCCCCCCTGAAACGTTTGTCCAACTCGTAAAAACGTAAGAAAAATGAATATAAACAAATTTTTGATAGGTTTAATGAAGCTTTTGGCACTTTTCAATTAGCTGGAACCCACGCAAGAAGTCAAGCTTGGTTAATGGTAATGAAATAAAACAAAATAGGATGAAAATATAATAGTTTAGAAACAAATTTCGGCTACATATTTGCACATTAGGAGGATTGGGGGTAAAGCATAGCATATATTAAATACATAACCTAACCTAGTTACCTCCCCCCCCTATAGCCCAAAAAACCAAAGTTTAAATATTGTAAACGCAGTGACAAACCACGGTTTGCAATCCAATTCTCTATTGAAAGAAACCCATTTGACTAGTTTCTTAAGCATATTTCCTATAAAATTATCGCCTCGGTTCCGCGTGGGTTCCTGCCAATTGACAAGTACCAATTGTTTTGTACCCCCACCTCCTGAATCAATCCATTTGTAAACACCCCCCCTACCTCCCAAAAAGAAATCCTGAATACAGTCCTGGCTTTACAATTATGTGAAGCCTAGTTTCACATATTTATCAAAAACATAAATATGCTATCCCTTTCTTTTGTCCTTCTTAACTTGACTTGTGATCTTTATGCCTCTAGTGTTCACAGAAAAGACGAAATACGTAGAACCTTCTAAATGATTTACAGAAATGTTTTTTAGAGTTTAGATTTCTTTGACATCTGCAATTGAAAAGTTTTCCAGGGAGTCGCTCACCTTTCCGAATGGCATTTAAGTCCGGAAATTTTTTTTGCATCTTAATAAGAAACCATTCGGAGATTATAGCTAATCTCTTTTAATACACAAGCATAATTTTTGTTTTATTGTCCTCTTGGTTATCCCTAGGAAAAGGCAAATAATTCCTTGCACAATATATTAGAAACTAAGTTTACTTTTAAAACCAAACTAACTGCAAATTTTCTAAGATAAACAGTAATCTCGGTATCCAGTCTATGGATTCCGTCCTTCAGCTTCAGTCTTGGAATTCTTGTAAAATAAGATTCATAAGTTATTTAAATGTGTGGAATCATGAAGCCGTGGTATTCAGTATTCCTACAATTCAAATTAAAATAAACACCAAATGATTTTTAATAAAGGCTGTTAAAAAAAGTGTTCCTAAAAAAAAAAAAAAAAAAAAAAAAAAAAAAAAAAAAAGCTAAAGCATTTGTCATTACTCTATGTACTTTTTTTTTAGATTTTAAATCTTAAATAAGCTAAAATTGGTTTTTAGCTTTAAAGAGATTTCTAGAATTCGCAAGGCTTCACACAAAGGTGAGTAAAAATTCAACTTCTTTATTTTTTTTATAGCGAATTGAAAAATTGTCACTTTTCCAATACTTTTTGGAATCTTCTGCTCAGCCTCAAATTAGATTCTCCGAAGTAGAGAATGGCCCATAGCGAATTTACAAAGCCACAATAGACATCTTGGAAACTAAGCAGCAGTCGTGGTATTTTCCGACAGTGCCTCTAGAGACAGTTCCGGGCTTCATACTGCCGTCGTAGGTCGTGAACTAGTCGGCCTTTTTTGTGCCTTTTTTCGTGACTAATTTCAACAATTAATCGCTGAACTCTTAATCGATGGACTACATATTAGCACCCATTAGTAGTATCCCCTCAATTACTTCTAGGACGCCCATAGGGAATTAGCATAGAGTTTCTAGGACGCCCATAGGGGGTGTTTACTTGAAGCTCCTAGCCCTTGCACCTGTTACTGGCTGGCAAGATTCCCGTGAGAGCCCTGTTTCTAGCTGGTAAGATTCCCGCCCTAGCAAGATTTGGCAAGTCCAGGCAAGAGTCCTTGGTTTTTCAATTACTGCGAATGTGGTCGGTGTGTGTGTGTGTGTGTGTGTGTTGGTGTGTATTTGTTTTCTGTGTGTGTTTGTTTTGTGTGTATGTGTCTTTGTCTGTGTGTCTTTGTGTGTGTGTGTTTGTGTGTTTGTGGGTTTCAAACGTTTGAAGACGCTTACAATGATGATGATGGGCGTCGCAGAGGTGCTAGAGAGTAGTTATTATGTGGTACTGTGGCGTGAATTGCTTGCGAAAACTCGAATGAATGGGCTGAAGTAAAACTTTTAACAAGAAATCTCTGAAAAGTGTATTGTGAAGATGGGGATGAGGGTTGAGGGGGTCCCAGAGTGGTGATAGTTTGGTTCTGTGACGCAAATTGGTTGGAGTATCACACGCTAGCAAAGAACATGTGACTTGTCTCTTTTCAATATATTGTTTAATTAGATTTACGAGTTTATTTTAAGAGTGAAACGGGTGAAAATGTCCTTGGGGGGAGTTGCCTCGAGAATGACGGATGGGGCAGGCCCGTAAAGCTGTGATGATGTGGAGTGCTTTGTGGGGCATCATGATAGGCTTGGGTTAAGAAAACATGAACCAATGAATTTAATGCGTGATCTTTAACAGGAAAATATCTGGAAGCTGTCTTAGTAATGAAGGTGGGGGTGTTAGAAAGTGGCAGAGGGTCAGTTATAGTGTAGTACAGGTTGGGAATTGACATGGTGTATTACGGAGGGCTGGGTTGCGAAAACATGAACCAATGGATTTAATGTGTGATTTGTAGTAGGAAAATATCTGAAAATATTGTAGGTATGAGGATGGGGTCTCGTAGTGTGCCAGGGGGGGGGTAGCAATATTGAGGCACAGGTTGGGAACTGTTGGAAAATAGTGGCAATAGAAAATATGTCTATTGGGGGAATTCAAGCGTTAGAAAAATGTATAAATAATGTTGACGAGTCTCACAGGGTGTCATCAAGTCATCGTTTTTTATTTATGAAACTAGTGAAAATAAGTAGTAAGGTCGTTCAAGAAGTGTTTTTAAAAATATTCTTTGGCGTGAATTTCATTGGAGTAGCACGTTCTATCAACGAAATATCGAGTTCCCGCAGTTCAAGTAAAAATAACACTGTTTAATTTAGATTCCAGAAGCTTATTTTTTGAGTGAAAGGGTTGAAAATATCTAGGGGTTGAAGGCTGGTGCCATTTGGATGACGGAGGGGGGATGTGTGTAATGTCATGCTTGTGTAGAGTGTTTTGTGGGGCATCATTGTACGCTTGGGTTGCAAAAACATGAACCAATGGATTTAATGCATGATTTTTAACCGGAAAATATCTGGAAACTGTCTTAGGAACGAAGGTGGGGGTGTTAGAGAGTGCCAGAGGACCACTAATAGTGTGGTGCAGGTTGGGAATTGAAATGGTGTATTACGAAGGTTTGGGTTGCGAAAAATGAACCAATGAATTTAATATGTGATTTTAGCAGGAAAACATCTGACAATATGTCAGATATGAGGATGGCGTGCCTGGGGGGGGGGGGTAATAGTGAGGCACAGGATTGGAGTTATTGAAAAATAATGGCAATAGAAAATATGTACATTGGGGGTATTCAAGCGTTAGAAAAATACATAAATAATGATGAAGAGTGTCACAGCGTGTCATCAAGTCACCATTTTTTTTTTATAAAACCAGTGAAAATATGTAGTAAGCTCGTTCAAGAAGTGCTTTTAAAATACTCTGTGGCGTGAATATCGTTGGAGTAACAATGAAATTTTGTAGCAATGAAATATCGAGTTCCTGCAGTTCAAGTAAAAATAACACTGTTTTATTTAGATTCCAGAGGCTTATTTTCGGCGAGAAAGGGTTGAAAATTTCTCAGGGGTTTAGGGCTGGTGCCAGTGTGAAAACTGTGCCACAGCGCCATTCCGCTCTGGGCAATAAGTATACTTTTTAACGGTTTAGGTATCTACTCTTCTCGCAAGATGAGCCACTTATCTTCCAACCTCACTCATTAGGTGTCATTGCTTAAGATGTGCACCACCATTATTACGCAGCACCCATGTGTGTGCCGTGCTTGGGGGATTCCCCCATGAGGTCCTTTTAGTCTAGCTTTTGAGAAACAATGGCGTCATTCATATTAGACCTGGTCAGGGAAATAATGGGGATCTTAAAACAATGTACCAAAAATGGCTGGGAATCATACCAATATAGAAGAAATATTAGATCGCCTGGAATCCAGGGAAGCCTGTCAGGGGTGGGAATCTTGCTAGCTGAGCACTAGAAACAGGGGTGATGTGACGTCAGAGGGGGGGCATGTCCTAGAAATTCTATGATAATTTCCCTATTATTACTACTTTTTATATTATCTCGAGCAAGACCATTCTTTAACCTCATTTATCGCCTAGCCGAAGTCCGGATTTCATCCCCGGAATGAGTAGAAACTAACCAAACTTCCTTGCAGTGCGTGGGATGGGTGGGAGCAAGAATTTTTCCAAGTAGAATTCCCCGGCTTTGCGCGTTTTGATGTTTTTGCTTAAAAATGTGCTCTGGGTTGCGTGAGGGCTGAGACAAACCGCTACCGGAGGCGGCCAGTAACTGGGCCGGTACCCTAGTGGAGGTAAGGCCGCTGTGGGTTAACAAAAGAAAATAAGAAAACATTTAAAAATTAAACACTTGAAAATAAGCACTTTGCACAACGATACAAAAACAAAAACATAAACATAAATGACTAGGTAAAAAAAAGCAGTGCTGAGCTGGCAACGGGAAAAACAGGCCCCCTCTCCCCACAGATTCAGTCCCCTCTCCCCCTGGATGCCTCTCCCCTCATCTTTCCTTAAATTACGCATGTTATTGTTTATATTTTATCCTTTTATAAGCTACAATAATGTCTAAGAATTGCATCTATTATCAAGGCGCCCTCTGAAAAGAATGCTAGGTGGAGGGTGGAACCTATTGTGAAACATTCAAAAATTTAGCTCAATGAAAAAGGGGTATTTACTTGAAAGCTCTGAAAACGCTTTAAATCCATCTCTAATATCACCCCCTCTCCCCCTAACCTCCCCTGGGTTGCATGCTAGGACCCCCGATTTTCTATAATACACGGTTCTTTTTTGCGTATTAAATAAAAAAAAACAAGTTTTTTAAACTGAAAGTAAAGAGCGACATTAAAACTTAAAACGAACAGATATTATTCCGTATATGAAAGGGGCTGTCCCCTCCTCAACGCCTCGCTCTTTATGCTAAAGTTTTTTATTGTTTTAAAAAATAAAGCTGTGAGACAGAGTCAAACTTTAGCGTAAAGAGCGAGGCGTTGAGGAGGGGACAGCCCCTTTCATATACGCAATAATTTCTGTTCGTTTTAAGTTTTAATGTCGCTCTTTACTTTCAGTTTGAAAAACTTGTTTTTTTTATTTAATTTCTGATCGTTTTTTAGTTAATGCAGCTTTTTTTTGGCTCGCCGTCATTGAATAAGTAAACAAAATTTGCATAAAAATTTTACTTTTCTTTTGCTAAATGGCTGTCTCTAAATTTGGTTCTGACGTAATTTACAAATTAACTTACGTAACGAACTTCTATATTCGTATATTTTTCTTCTGGAAAAAAATACAAAGTTGCAGATTTTTGCAGATAGGAGCTTGAAACCTATGTTATAGGGTTTTCTGATACGCTGAATCTGACAGTGATTTTCATTAAAATTTTTTCACTTTTAGGGGATGTTTCCCCCCTCTTTAAAAAATAAGGTAAGTTTTCTCAGGCTCGTAGCCTTTGATGAGTAATACTAAACTTAACAAAATTTGTATATTTAGAATCAGCATTATAAGCCCATTCTTTTGATACATTTATTGACATCAAAGTTCCGTTTTTAAAAGTTTCGCTTACTATTGAGCCGTATCGCTTGTTTTTTTTATTGTTTTTTTTATTACGTATATGTTATTGCGTATATGATGGGGTTCTCCCCTTAGTCAATACCACGCTCTTTACGTTAAAAGTTAAAAAAATTTTAATTCACACACCCCTGAATCACAAAGGTCGTTTAATTAGAATAGATAGCTCTTTTGAAAGCACTAAAAAAAAACTGTAGCGTAAAGAGCGAGGTATTGACTTGGGGGAGAACCCCTTCATGTACGTAATAATTTCTGTTCATTTTAAGTTCTAATGTTGCTTCTTACTTTCAGTTGAAAAAACTTGTTTTTTTTAAATTTAATTTCTGATCGTTTTTTAAATAATGCTTGGAAATCCGGCGCCCTCTTCATAGAAATGTCCCTTACCCCAAAGAAACATCCTCCACGGAAAGATTCTCCCAAGTAACCCCCTCCTCCAGCCCCCCTCCCCCGCCCACCAAAAAAAATTCTTCCTGAAAATGTCTGTATACTTCCCAATAACCAATACAATATGCAAGCAATGGGCAAAGTTCATAACTTGCAGCCCTTTCCCTGGGAACTGTGGGGGATTAAGTCATCTTAAAAGACATATTTATTACATTTTCAACTATGCTAAACAAAATGGCTATCTCAAAATTTTAATTGGGTGACTTTGAGAAAAAAATGAGCGTGGGAGGGGGCCTAGTTGCCCTCCATTTTTTTTTGGTCACTTAAAAAGGGCACTAGAACTTTTAGTTTCTGTTCCAATGAGCCCTCTTACGATATTCTAGGACCACTGGGTCAATACGATTACCCCTGGGAAAAAAAAACAAAAAAAAAACAAACAAACAAATAAACACGCACCCGTGATCTTTCTTCTGGCAAAAAATGCAAAATTCCACATTTTTGTAGATAGGAGCTTGAAACCTCTACAGTAGGGTTCTCTGATACGCTGAATATGATGGCGTGAATTTCATTAAGGTTCTATAACTTTTAGGGGGTCTTTCCCCCTTTTTTCGAAAATCAGCCAAATTTTCTAAGAGGCGTAACTTTTGATGGGTAGGATTAAACTTGATGAAACTTATATATTTGAAATCAAAATTAAAATCTGATTCTTTTGATGTATCTATTGGTACCAAAATTCCTGTTTTTAGAGTTTCGGTTACCATTGAGCCGGGTCGCTCCTTACTTACAGTTCGTTACCACGAACTGTTTGATATTATGATACGGCTTTTTTAACTTTTTATTTTTTGTCGTGTTTTTAATGTCTTTTTCTATGTTTTTAATATTGCTTGTCAATTTGTTTGAAATAATAAAACCTTTTATTTACAAAGTCTGTGTTTTTAAGATGTATTGTTTTGGACAATTAAGGAGATTACTTAATTAAAACCACTCCTTAGTCTGTATTGCTTTTAATACTTTGACAGCGATTGTCTCCGGGAAAGTGTCAAATTTTGAGAGTAACACGTCATTCGAGTGTTCGCCAAAAATAGGGAATCTTAGGTGTCACGCATTAGGTTAATTTTAGAATATTAAGAGTATGACAAAATACTGGAAATGGTTTCATGGACGACTTGCTTGTGTGTCTGTATGTGTGTGTGTTTGTGTTTGTGTGTGTATGTGTGTGTCTGTGTGTGCGTTTTTTTTTGTGTGTGTGTTTTTTTTGTGTGTTTTGTGTGTGTGTGTGTGTTTCGTGTGTGTGTGTGTTTGTGTTTTTGTATCTCCAATCCATTGGAGAAAATTGTCCTTTCGAGTCCTAGCTGGGTCAAAGAAACAACTAATGAAAGAAAGAAAAGAGGTGTTGAGCGTTTCAGGTGAAAAATGAAAAAGTCAAATGTCAAAATGGGTATTACGTGAAAGTGATGCACAACCATTACATAAGGCATGAGTTGTCGTTCAATTATACACGGGGATTCCCCCATGGGTTCCTAAAGCAGGGTTACATAAAATTGCGTCATGCATATTAGACTTGACTGTTCGCAACAGGGTAAGTCCTGTGACGTCCTTAGAGTCCAGAGTGGTGGGTCTTGGGAGTCTTGTGTAGGTGTGACGGGTTAAGGGTTATGTAGCTCCATGTATCTAATGTGCTATAAATGGCTTCTGCTGCCTGGGGAGGCGTGTTTGGACGTGTACAGGCGTCTAGACATGTAGAGGGGAATTTCGCCTAGAAACAGGGGGTGGCATTGGCTAGCAACTTCATTTATTTTCAAATATATCCAAACCTTCATTCAACAACCAACAAACGACAAACATAACCATCAATAAACATAACCAACAATCATAAACATTAAACATAACCAACAAACATAACCAACAACAAACATAACCAACAAACAACATCCAGCAATCATAACCACCAAACCACATAGCCATCAAACAACATCCAGCAATCATAACCATCAAACATAACCAACAAATATTAATCATAACCAACATAACCAACAAACATTAATCATAGCCAACATAACCAACAAACAACATCCAGCAATCATAACCAACAAACATAACCAACAAACATTAATCATAACCAACATAACCAACAAACATTAATCATAGCCAACATAACCAACAAACAACATCCAGCAATCATAACCAACAAACATAACCAACAACCAACAATCACACCCAACAAACATAACCAACAAACATTAACCAACAATCATAACCAACAAACATAACCAACAAACAACAAACATAACTAACAAACATTAATAACAAACATAAGCAACAACAAACATAATCAACAAACATAACCAAGAAACATAACCAACGAACATAACCAACAATCATAAACAACAACCATAACAATCAACAAACATAACCATCAAACAACATAACCATTAATCATATCCAAAACCATAATCAACAAACATAACCAACAAACATAACCAACAACCAACAATAACATCCAATGTTAATTTCCCTATGGCTGCCGTGACGTCAAAGGGCTCCGGTAGAAATATTGCCAGCTTAAAACAGGGCTCTCACGGGAATCTTGCCAGGGGTGGGAATCTTACCAAGAGTGGGAATCTTGCCAGGGCTCTATTTGAAATCCTATGGAAAAAGGGACGGCATTTATAAAAACTTCAATGGGAATCTTGCCAGGGGTGGGAATATTGCCAGGGGTTGGAATCTTGCCAAGGTCGTCATAGAAATCTTGCCAGGGGGAATCTTGCCAGAGGTGGGAATCTTGCCAGATGTGGGAATCTTGCCAGCCGGTCTTGCAGCAGGTGCGTTGGGTTAAGAGCTCCTCTTGTTATTGCTTCTTTTCTATTATACCGACCACATTCCAAGTAATTGAAAAACCCAGGACTCTTGCCTGGACATGCCAAATCTTGCTAGGGCGGGAATCTTGCCAGCTAGAAACAGGGCTTTCACGGGGATCTTGCCAGCCGGTAACAGGCGAGAGGGGCTAGGAGCTTCACTTATACACCCCCTATGGGCATCCTAGAAACTCTATGCTATTTCCCTATAGGCGTCCTAGAAGTAATTGAGGAGATACTTCTCCCATTTCCTACCACGATAAGTTACTAACAATTTCTGATGTTAACACTAATACTATAAAAATGAGACCATCAAATTTTCTTAATATAAATAATAGTAAAGTAGTGTAAAAGCAGAGAGAAACATAGGGACTGCACTAAAACAATAGGACTGACTAAAATCTTTCCTTTTAACTGCTTGAAATTTTACATAGGAATCAATCAGGTTTAAAGAATAGCAGTTGTATTGCCCCATCCTCCCTTGTGACATACGCTTGAGGGTTAATGAAGCAAGAAGTGAATTAATGAATCTAAAACACATTGTTTTTTACCAAGAAGGAATAGGAAAGTATTTCCTCCTTTTTCATTCCTCCCCCCCCCCCCCAAAAAAAGAAAATACCAGTTTAACAAATATTGAAAATCGTTAATTTTGTTTCAATTCAAATATTCTTTATCCAATAAATGCTCAATGTTTTTTACCATTCTTAAATCATTAGAAAATTCAGCCTTGTTTATTCAGTGAGGGTTTTTACAGTTCTGAGACCATAAGGAAATCATTCTTAAAGATTCAAGAGTAAAAATTAAGCTGACATTTATTTAATTACCGCAAGATAAATAAGGTTTGGCAAAGAGATAAAACAACCAACCGCAATTAGATTTTTTGCCTTGTGTGAGCATTACATATTGACGTTCTATAAACGAGCTATGTAATGTTGATTGGACCTGCATAAGAGTAGCTTTTTTGAAAAAAGGTACTCAGAATCCAGTCAAGAGTAAATATAGATCTGACATATATTTAATTTCCTTTAAAGAAATAAGATTTAGGACAGAGATGAAATTACTTACTGCCAGTAAAGCCATTCACCTCCTACATATATTTTCTACTGAAATTTTATAAGGGGATGTTTTGTTTATACATCCTGCAATATTTTTTCGAAAAGGCCGTATCAATGGGGGAGTGCAGGGTTTTACCCTTCCCCCAAAGTTTCGTCCCATACGCAAAACCCAACATAAATGCATGTAAACAAATTTTTGATGCGTTTTGTAAATTTGTGTTGTTGTACCCCCAATTTGTTGGGGGGGGGCCCAATTTGTTTCGGGGGGGGGGCAATTCCTTCAAACCCATTATTCTGTGAGAAAAATCAGAAAATTATGGGAAAATGAAAAAAAATCGTGAGATTTCGGGGGGGGGGCCCGGAGGCACCCCCCCTGCGTACGTCCCTGGCTGAGAGCGGTTTTGTCGAATCTGTTTTTCCAAAATTCTGAGTAAAACGAGTTTGAAAATTTTGACATTTGTATCTCAGAATCGGCTGGAGCTAGAGGTCTGACCTCTTACAACAATGTCATCGAAAGAGTTTTTTTTTTACACAAGATAGGGTTTCCCGAATCTGTTGTTCCAAAATTCCGTGGAAAACAAACTTGAAAACTTTGTTATCAAACAGTTCGTGGTAACGAACTGTAAGTAAGGAGCGACCCGGCTCAATGGTAACCGAAACTCTAGAAAACGGATTTTTGATACCAATAGATACATCAAAAGAATCAGATTTCAATGCTGATTTCAAATATATAATTTTCATCAAGTTTAGTGCTACCCATCAAAAGTTACGCGCCTGAGAAAATTTGGCTGATTTTCGAAAAAAGGGGGAAAGACCCCCTAAAAGTTATAGAACCTTAATGAAAATCAAACCATCATATTCAGCGTATCAGAGAACCCTACTGTAGAGGTTTCAAGCTCCTATCTACAAAAATGTGGAATTTTGCATTTTTTGCCAGAAGAAAGATCACGGATGCGTGTTTATTTGTTTGTTTGTTTTTTTTTTTTCCCAGGGGTGATCGTATCGACCCAGTGGTCGTAGAATATCGTGGGAGGGCTCATTGTAACGGAAATTAAAAGTTCTAGTGCCCTTTTTAAGTGACCAAAAAAAATGGAGGGCAACTAGGCCCCCTCAAATGATTATTTTTTTCCCAAAGTCACCTGATCAAAATTTTGAGATAGCCATTTTGTTCAGCATGGCCGAAAATATGATAAATATGTCTTTTAGGATGACTTAATCCCCCGAAGTCCACAGGGGGAGGGCTAAAAGTTATGAACTTTACCCAATGTTAACATATAGTATTGGTTATTGGGAAGTATACAGAAGTTTTCAGGAGGGTTTTTTTCTGGTAGTGGGGGGTGGGTCGGGGATTGTGTTGGAGGATCTTTCCATGAAGGAAGTTTTCATGGGGGAAGGGAAACTGCCATGAAGGGGGTGCCGGACTTGCCAGCATTATTTATTGGTTATTGGGAAGTATACAGACATTTTCAGGAAGGATTTTTTTCTGGAGGGGGGGGGGGCTAGAGGAGGAGGTTACTCTGGAGAGACTTTCCGTGGAGGATGTTTCTTTGGGGTAAGGGACATTTCTATGAAGGGGGCGCCGGATTTCCAAGCATTATTTAAAAAAGATCAGAAATTAAATATAAAAAAACATGTTTTTTCAACTGAAAGTAAGAAGCAACATTAGAACTTAAAATGAACAGAAATTATAACGTATGTGAGGGGGTTCTCCCCCAAGTCAATGCCTCGCTCTTTACCCTACAGTTTTTTTTTAGTGCTTTCAAAAGAGCTATCTATTCTAATTAAACGGCCTTTGTGATTCAGGGGTTTGTGAATCAAATTTTTTTTCAACTTTTAACGTAAAGAGCGTGGTATTGACTAAGGGGAGAACCCCCTCATATACGTAATAGCATATAAGTAATAAAAAAGAAACAATAAAAAAACAAGCGATACGGCTCAATATTAATCGAAACTTTAAAAACGGAATTTTGATGTCAATAAATGTATCAAAAGAATGTGTTTATAATAATGATTCTAAATATATAAATTGTATTAAGTTTAGTATTACTCATCAAAGGCTACGAGCCTGAGAAAATTTACCCGATTTTTTAAAGAGGGGGGAAACATCCCCTACAAGTGAAAGAATTTTAATGAAAATCACACCGTCAGATTCAGCGTATCAGAAAACCCTATTACATAGGTTTCAAGCTCTTATCTGCAAAAATCTGCAACTTAGTATTTTTTGCCAGAAGAAAAATATACGAATATAGAAGTTAGTTACGTAAGTTAGTTTGTAAATTACGTCATAACCAAATTTAGAGACACCCATTTAGCAAAAGAGAAGTAAAATTTTTATGCAAATTTTGTTTACTTATTCAATGACGGTGAGCCAAAATAAAAGCTGCATTAGCTAAAAAACGATCAGAAATTAAATAAAAAAAACAAGTTTTTAAACTGAAAGTAAGGAGCGACATTAAAACTTAAAACGAACAGAAATTATTCCGTATATGAAAGGGGCTGTCCCCTCCTCAACGCATCGCTCTTTACGCTAAAGTTTGACTCTGTCTCACAACTTTATTTTTTAAAACAATAAAAAACTTTAGCGTAAGGAGCGAGGCTTTGAGGAGGGGACAGCCCCTTTCATATAGGGAATAATTTCTGTTCGTTTTAAGTTTTAATGTCACTCCTTACTTTCAGTTTAAAAAACTTGTTTTTTTTTATTTAAAAAAACCGCTGAGAGCGGTTTTGTCGAATATGTTTTTCCAAAATTCTGAGTAAAACGAGTTTGAAAATTTTGACATTTGTATCTCAGAATCGGCTGGAGCTAGAGGTCTGACCTCTTACAACAATGTCATCAAAAGAGTTTTTTTGTTTTTTTTTTACACAAGATAGGGTTTCCCGAATCTGTTGTTCCAAAATTCCGTGGAAAACAAATTTGAAAACTTTGTTATTTGTATCTCAGAATCGGCTGTATCTACAGCGCTGACGTCTTACAACAATGTCAATTAGACCATTCCAAAGATTTTTTTTACACAGAGTAGTGTTTGTGACTCAGTTTCGATAAAAACTGGTATTGTCGGCGAAACTGCTCTCAACAGACAAAATACTGCTATGCATGAATGGATGAATCAGGGACCAAAATTACCATAAACAAGAATATGGCTCCCCCTCCCCCCTAATCTTTCTAAAGGTCAGAACTTCATTTGCGTTTTATTGGAAATAAAATACAGTTGAAACTGTTACTCTTTAAAATGTAAGTGTTCAATCAAAATCTTCGATAAGGAGCTGTTTTGAAGTAATAACATATAAATAATTCTATTACCACAGATTTGAGTGGATAGAAAGGGAGATTTTATTTCATATAGTTATAGTTCATATAGTTATATTTATTTTTAGTCATATAGTTCATATAGAATCTGTGTAACTTTAGAAGATTGGGAGATAACCTCCTAATCTTCTATTGGGCTGAAGCCATTCTGACCTCATCTTGCGAATATCCTTGATTGTGTACGTATCTTTATCCTCTTCTTTATTAAAATAACATTTTTGTATTTTATTTTCTTCTGACTGTTGTTTTTGTTTCAATGAATAAGTGTCATGGTAATGAATAAAAAGAGTTCTGTTTTGTTTTCTTGAAGAAATAAACAAATCAGTGGTCTAGAATCAATTCATCCAGATTTGTTGTGGTACTTTTTTGTCTTAATGGAGGTTTACTTGGCCCTGCTCTCTTTATGTCCTCAAATTTATTTATTTATTTCCTTAAATTTTTAATTTTAATTTATGTCCTAATTATGTCCTTAAATTTATTTATTTATGTCCTTAAATTTTAATTTTAATTAATGTCCTTAATTTATGTCCTTAAATTTATTTATTTATGTCCTTAAATTTTAATTTTAATTTATATCCTTAATTTATGTCCTTAAATTTTTAATGTTAACTTATGTCCTAATTACATCCTTAAATTTATTTACTTATGTCCTTAAATTTTAATTTTAATTTATGTCCTTAAATTTTAATTTTAATTTATATCCTTAATTTATGTCCTTAAATTTTCAAGCACAGTAGTGGGGAAAAAATTGAATTTTCTGTGTTAAGAAGTGATTCAACTAAATTTTAATTCTAAAATTTAGTTGATCTTATCAAAGTCACCGTGGTACAGTTTACTTACATTGGCAGTTTCGGACCGACAAGAAAAAAGCAAGGTCTGACCAATTTTGGAGGGTCACGAATAAATACAACCATTTTTTTTCAAAAAATTCTCTCCTCTATGATTCATTTTGCCTTGGGTATATGTCCGGTGAGTTGCAAGTTCATCGAAAACAAAACAAAGATGGCCTATTTTGGGAGTTATGAATCTTTACAACAAAGTAGATGCTCTATAAATTCAAGCCTGTCGAAGAAAACAAAATATTTGCCCAGTTTCAGATATCACTCGTTAATACAACAACCAATGAAGATACTATGTGTTCACTTAAATTAGGGGTCGTGTTAGGGGTCTCGGCTGTATGTCCTCTAACTATCTTTGACTCTTGACTTTATTTAACATAATAAACACAAATATAAACTATTAAAAATATAAATAACTAAGCTAGGGAAAAAACTAATTTTGGTAACGCATAGCGATTACTTACATCCGGGTTGCAGCGGTAGCTAGCAACCTAGTAAGAGACGATCATAAACATTCATAAGAGCACCCTAAACTAATAAAATAGGTACTATTTTACAAAGCGGTAAGCGCGCGAAAAGTGAAGTTTCTTTAACGCTAATGAAACAAAACAAAATAGTATGAAAATATAATAGTTCAGAAACAAATGTGGGCTATATATTTGCACATTAGGAGTTGGGGGGGGGGAAGCTTAGCATATATTAAATACTTAGCCTAACTTGACCTAATCAACCCAACTTAGGTACCTTTTAGTCCCCCTAAACCCCCAAAAACTAAAGTTTAAATATAGTTCCACGTCTGAGAAATCCTTTGTACTGGCTATCATTATACGTAGATTGTTTGATTTTATATTTTCTCATTTATGTTTAATGGAGTTCTTTACTTTTCTTTGAAAAAATTTATTTTGTGGAAAAGTTTTTTTCAATTAATTTCTGTTCATCTTATATTGACATAGTCGTTTCAGGGAAAAAGAAAATAATACTTTAAATCTTTTTGTTTTTTAAGACTTTATAGTTTGGCCTGCTATTTTTATGCTGGAGAAAAGTTTTCAGCAATTTTCAACAACATAACACACTTTTAAAAATCTGGACACAAATAGTAGTGTTTAATTTCGTTTCATACCTCCTCTAGTTGATCTGAAATGGAAAACTTGATACCATTCGCGAAAATATCTGCTTACTTTCTTTGATAGCTTCGATACACTTGCGCTATTTTGACATTGGTTAAATTTTAAGAGCAGAAGTAGCCCCGAAAGTTTGAACATAACACCCTCAGTCGTTTTTAGGATACTGCTGAAATGCATTATTGGAAATTAGCTATAACACAGAGCATTTTGATTTAATCTTAAGGCAACATTTAGTTTTTAAACATAATGGGCAAATAGGAGGTTGGGCGTGGAAGGGGGATTAGTTGCCCTCCAACCACTTTCGACTATTAAAAAGGGCATCAGCCCTTTCTATTTTCAATCAAATAAGCCCTTTTCGAAGTTCCTGCGACAACTCCTTCGATATGAAGAGCCCTGGTCTAAACAACAACAACAAAATAAAAATCAATAATTATACCCACATCGACCTTCACTATAAAAATTTCAAGCCATCCAATCACCTTCGACTATTAAAAAGGGCACTAGGGCTTTCGATTTTCAATCAAATGAGCCCTTTTTGAGTTTCTACGACAACGCTTTCTATTAACACCTTATGTGCCTCCAGGGCATAAATTACAACCCTTGCCCTAAGGACTGTGAGGGTGGTTGTCATCCTCTAAGACATAATTTCCAGACCTTTCAACTACGTTAAACAAAATGGCAATCTCAAATTTTGATTGAATGTGTTTGAGAAAATGGTGGGGCGTTAGTCGCTCTCCCAACACTTTCAAATATTAGAGAAGGCATTAGCCCTTTCAATTTCAAATCAAATGAGCCCTTTTGAAGTTTCTACGACAACACTTTCAATAAAAACCTTATATGCCCCCAGGACAAAACTTACAACTCTTGCCTGAGGGCAGGGGGGGGGGGGGGTTGTCACCCTCAAAGGCCTGATTTCCAGAACTTTCTACTACGTTGAACACAATGGCTATCTGAAAATTTTCAATGGATGTGTTTAGGGGAATGGTGCGCGTGAGAGAGTGGTTAGTTATCCTCCAATCACTTTCGACTATTAAAAAGGGCACTAGCCTTCTCAATTCCCAATTGAATGAACCCATTTTGAAGTTTTTACGAAAACTCTAACTATAAAAACCTTATATGCTCCCAGGGCATAACTTACAACCTTTGCCCTGGGGGCTCTGGGGAGTTTGTCATCCTTAAATACATAATTTCCAGAACTTTCAACTACGTTGAACAGAATGGCTATCTCTAAACTTTGATTGAATGTATTTGGGAAAATGGTGGGCGTGGGAGGGGGTCAATTGCTCTCCACTCACTTTAAACTATTAAAAAGGGCAATTTGAATTTCCAAACCAATGAGCCCTTTTTGAAATTTCTACAACAACCTTCTATATAAACCGTATATGCCCCCAGGGCATAACTTACAACCCTTGCACCAAGGGCTCTGAGGGGGTTATCATCCTAAAAGACCTAATTTACAGAACTTTCGACTACGTTGAACAAAATGGATATCTCAAAATATTGATTGGATGTGTTTGGGGAAATGGTGGGTGTGAAAGGGGGGTTAGTTGCCCTTCAATAACTTTCGACCATTAAAAAGGCACTAGTCCTTTCAATTTCCAATCGTTTGAGCCCTTTTTGATGTTTTTACAACATCGCTTTCTATAAAAACCTTACATGCCCCCAGGGCATAACTTACAACCCTTGCCCTGAGGGTTTTGGGGCGGAGGGGTTGTCATCCTAAGAGACCTAATTTCCAGAACTTTTCACTACGTTGCACAAAATGGATATCTCAAAATTTTGATTGGATATGTTTTGGGAAATGGTGGGTGTGAAAGGGGGGTTAGTTGCCCTTCAATCACTTTTGACTATTTAAAAGGGCACAAGCCACTCCAATTTCCAATTGAATGAACCCTTTTCGAAGTTTCTACGACAACTTTTTCGATACGAAGTGCCCTGCTCTAAAGGGAAAAAATAATAAACAATACATTGTGCCAACATCGTTCTTATATGCCCTCGTACTGCGCTAGTACTTTCAATTTCCAATTGCATGAGCCCTTTTGATGTTTTTACAACGTCGCTTTCTATAAAAACCTTACATGCCCCCAGGGCATAACTTACAACCCTTGCCCTGAGGGTTTGGGGGGGGAGGGGTTGTCATCCTTAAAGACCTAATTTCCAAAACTTTCAACTACGTTGAATAAAATGGGCATCTAAAAATTTTGATTGGATGTGTTTGGGGAAAAGGTGTGCGTGAGAGGGAAATTAGTTGCCCTCAAATCATTTCCGACTATTAAAAAGGGCACTAGCCCTTTGAATTTCCAATTGAAAGAGCTCTTTTTCAAGTTGCTACGACAAAGACTTCAATAAAAACTTATATACCTCCAGGACATAACTTATAACCCTTGCCCTTAAGACTGTGGAGGGAGTGTTCTGCTCAAAGGCATAATTTGCTGAGCTTTAAACTGCGTGAAACAAAATGGCTATCTAAAAATTTTGATTGCGTGTGTTTGGGGAACAGGTGGGCGTCAGGGAGGGGGGTTAGTTAACCTCAAATCACTTTCGACTATTAAAAAGGGCACTAGACATTTGAATTTCCAATCGAATGAGCCATTTTTGAAGTTTCAACGACAAAGATTTCAATAAAAACTTATATGCCCCAAGGGCATAACTTATAACCCTTGCCCTGAAGACTTTTGGAGAGTGTCCTGCTCAAAGATAAAATTTCCTGAACTGTAAACTACGTGGAACAAAATGGCTATCCCAAAGTTTGATTGGATGTGTTTGGGGAAATGGTGGGCGTGGAAGGGGCGTTAGTTGTCTTCCAATTACTTTCGGCTATTAAAAAGGGCACTAGCCATTTCAATTTCCAATCGAATGAGCCCTATTTGAAGTTTCTACAACAAAGTTCTCTATAAAAACCTTATAAGCCCCCAGGGCATAACTTACAACCCCTGCCCTGAGAGCTGTGGGGGGGGGGGGGGGGGTTGTCATCCTCAAAGATCTAATTTCCAGAACTTAAAACTACGTTGAATAAAATGGCTATCTAAAAAATTTGATTGGATGTGTCTGGGGAAAAGGTGGGCGTGAGAGGGGGGTTAGTTGCCCTCCAATCACTTTCGACTATTAAAAAGGACCCTATCCCTTTGAATTTCTAATCAAATAAGCCTTTTTTGAAGTTTCTACGACAACGCCTTCTATAAAAACCTTAAATGCCCCCAGGGCATAACTTACAACCCTTGCCCTGAAGGTTGTGGGGGAGTTTCCTCCTCAAAAACATAATTTCTTTGTGGAAATCAACTACGCCGAACAAAATGGCTATCTCAAAATTTTTATTGGATTTGTTTCAGGTAATAGTGGGCATGGAAGGGGTGCTAGTTACCTTCCAAGAACATTCGACAATTAAAAAGGGCACAAGTCACTCCAATTTCCAATTGAATGAGCCCTTTTCGAAGTTTCTATGACAATTTCTTCGATACGATGCGCCCTACTCTAAAGGAAAAAAAAATAATAAATAGCACATTGTGCCAACATCGTTCTTATATACCCTCAGGGAATTACTTAAAACCCTTGCCCCGAGGGTTGTGGGGGAGTGTCTTCTTCAAAAACATATTTTCTATCTGGAAATCAACTACGCCGAAGAAAATGGCCATCTCAAAATTTTGATTGGATGTGTTTGGGGGAATGATGGGCGTGGGGGGGGGCTAGTTGCCCTCCAATCACTTTCAACTATTAAAAAGGGCACTAGGCCTTTGAATTTCCAATCGAATGAGCTTCTGTTAAAGTTTCTACGACAACACCTTCTATAAAAACTTTATATGCCCCAAGGGCATAACTTAGAACCCTTGCCCTGAAGGCTTTTGGGGAGTGTCCTCCTCAAAAACATAATTTCTATCTGGAAATCAACTACGCTGAACAAATGGCTATTTCAAAATTTGGATTGGATGTGTTTCGGGAAATGGTGGGCGTGGAAGGGGTGTTAGTTCCCTTCGAATCACTTTCGACTATTAAAAAGGGCACTAGCCACTTCAATTTCCAATTGAATGATCCTTTTTCGAAGTTTCTACGACAACTTTTTCGATACGAAGTGCCCTGCTCTCAAGGGAAAAAAATAATAAATAATACATTGTGCCAACAACGGTCTTATATGCCCTCAGGGCTTAACTTAAAACCCTTCCCCCAAGGATTGTGGGGGAGTGTCCTCTTCAAAGACATATCTGGAAATCAACTACGCTGAACAAAATGACTATCTCAAAATTTTGATTGGTTGTGTTTGGGGGAATGATGGACATGGGGGGGGGGGGCTAGTTGCTCTCCAATCACTTTCAACTAATAAAAAGGGCACTAGCCACTCCAATTTCCAATCGAATGAGCCCTTTTCGATGTTTCTACGGCAACTCCTTCGATACGTAGTGCCCGGGTATGGATAAAAAATAAATAAATGAATAAATAATACATTGTGGCAACATCGTTCTTTACTTAACACCGCTATTGTGCTGCCTGTGATAAACCCACTACCGCTCAAGTTGTTCATTCATTGACGCAAGTAGTAACCTAATACGCAGTTTCACACCTACATTCACACCTACAAGAATATACAGTACAGTTTCACGCCTACAAGAATATACAGTGTGGTTACACGTGGACATTTTAAAAAGCTGGCAACCTATAAAGTGGTCCAACACGTTTTGCGAGTATATTCAAGGTTGTATAAGACAACCAGACTGGGTTTTTGTTATTGATATCAACTGTACAAGAATGTGCAGCGTAGCTTCACGTGCACATTAAAAAAAAAGCTGGCAACCTATAAAGTGGTCCAACATGTTTTAAGAGTATAGTCGAAATTATATAACACAACCAGAGTGGTTTTTGAGGCAACATCTGTTTTTTAGGGGCCAATCAGAGACAGCGGAGGTTGCTCAATATACGGTAAGTTGATTGGTGATTGGTTACAAATAAAAAGGAGTGATTTACATTCGTCCTTTAGATTTTGTATATAATGCTCAAACCTTACGATTAAATTTTCATAATGATGTAACATATCATGGATAATACACTATATATTATTGACTTTGAAGTTATGCCTTGTTCGATTTATAATGTGAGTACAGCTTAGTAAATTTCTTAACTTATTTCCAAATAAAGCCATTTTACCACTCCACTAGTAAATTCAAATTTCAGGGGGCATAGCCCTCCCCCCCCAACAATACAAACTCTACAATATGAAGATTATAGTCGCTAGAAAACGTGAAATACGTACTTTTTTCTATTATGTAAACCCACATCTTCCCTCCCCCTCTGTTTACGAGTTTAATTCATTAGATTTAATTCTTTTCCTTCAAAAATATCAGTTTCCCCATTCATTCTATTAAAATGCGCTTTCTTTATCTGCTCTAAATAAAACCCTCTGTGTTACAAAAAAGGGTCGGTTTTGGAACCACACTTCGCACGCTCGTGCTATCACATAGATTAATAACACATGTGTTTGTCTAGTTCATGACACTTTGAAAATAGAGATAAAGTTGTTATTAAAATCGTTAGTTAAAAGAATGGTACACTAAACTTAGAATTTATATACAGCCAAATCGTATTCAAATATTTTCTTGGGAAGAAATTTAAGTTTTGTATAAAAAAAACACAGAGCGCTACAAATATCAGAATCGACTTTAGAGGATAATTTATATTATGGGGAGATGTTTTTGAAATCCCCCTTCCCCCCAAACTCAAATTTTCCAAATTATACTTTAGAAGCTTTTTTAAATATTTCTAAAGCGCTAAAACATAGAGCGTTACAAACATCAGAATCGACTTTAGAGGATAATTTATATTATGGGGAGATGTTTTTGAAATCCCCCTTCCCCCCAAACTCAAATTTTCCAAAATTATACTTTAGAAGCTTTTTTAAATATTTCTAAAGCGCTAAGACATAGAGCGTTACAAACATCAGAATCGACTTTAGAGGATAATTTATATTATGGGGAGATGTTTTTGAAATCCCCCTTCCCCCCAAACTCAAATTTTCCAAAATTATACTTTAGAAGCTTTTTTAAATATTTCTAAAGCACTAATAGATAGAGCGCTACAAACATCAGAATCAACTTTAGAGGATAATTTATATTATGGGGAGATGTTTTTGAAATCCCCCTTCCCCCCAAACTCCAATTTTCCAAAATTATACTTTAGAAGCTTTTTTAAATATTTCTAAAGCACTAATAGATATAGCGTTACAAATATCAGAATCGACTTTAGGGGGATAATTTATATTATGGGGAGATGTTTTTGAAATCCCCTTCCCCCGAAACTCAAAATTTTCCAAAATTTTACTTTAGAAGCTTTTTTAAATATTTCTAAAGTGCTAATAGATATAGCGCTACAAATATCAGAATCAACTTTACAGGGCAATTTATCTGTAAAAGAGGGGTTATTATTTCCATACTAAATTTTTCTTCTTTCTTAAGGAGGAGGAGGATCCATACAATTACTCTCCCCCTGAAAAGAGAGCAAGATGGAACGATACCACATCGATGCAAGCTGCAAGGCCTTCCATCATCAGATATGCTAGTTCCATTACAAGTGCTCTAGACCAGCCAATGACCACACAAATTTTAATGCCATGACCTTCTCATGCCAGTATCAGCTCTGCGCAAACCTCTATGCAACCTGGCAGAAAATTCAAGAGGGACTGGATGGCTTCTCATAATGCATCAGCCCCTTGTACTCAAGATCATGAGGCCACCCCCCTTCATGCTTTGCCAGGGACTTCAGGCATACAAGTGCAGTCTGAATTTGGAAATGTAGGTATTTTACCTCTACCTTCTATCTGATTATAGAAATATCTATCTATTTCTTTCCAACATTTTTTTAGTCTTTTCTTTTCTTCATTTTTTTTCAACACTCTAAAGTGTGGAGTGGAGGCAAGTATTTACTTAAAGTTCTATTTACATTAAGTTCTGAGGGAGGTGTAAAAAATGGTGCTTATTCAATATCCTGGTAAACAAACGAGTAGAAATGCTTCAGGATAAATAGGGTATTGCGACTTTTTGAACTTTCTGGGGAGGGGGTGGGGTGGAGGCAAGTATTTAGCTTAAATAATGCAAGGAGGGGGGAAATTGAGTTTTGTGGGTGGGGTGAAAAAGGGTACTTATTCAATATCCTGGTAAACATACGAGTGGAAATGCTTCAGGATAAATAGGGTATTGCGTATTTCTGAACTTTCTGGGGAGGGGTGGGGTGAAGGCAAGTATTTAGTTTAAATAATGCGAGGAGGGAAGCAATTGAGTTTTGTGGGTGGGGTGAAAAATGGTACTTATTCAATAGCCTGGTAAAGATACGACTAGAACTGCTTCAGCATAAATATAGGTATTGCGTCTTTCTGAACTTTCTGGGGAGGGGGTGGGGTGGAGGCAAGTATTTAGTTGAAATAATGCAAGGAGGGGGGAAATTGAGTTTTGTGAGTGGGGTGAAAAATGAACAAGGTTTTTCAACTTTATAAAATAATGGTTATTTCACATAGAAAATAAACCCTTTTTTTCTATAGATTAATGAATTAGCAGTGCCATCTTCATTGGGTCATGAAACATCAACTTTTAGTGGAGCTGAACCAATCCTAGCACCACCAATGGAGTTTAGAGATGAACCTACATTAGTTCTAGACAATATGGAGTTGCATAGGGGGTTTCTAAATGATTGTTTTGGGGAAATGGCCAGCCTAGATGATTTAACTTGTGACATTGACATGGTGGAGGACCCGGAAAGGACAGATAGATTTATGCGAGAGCATTAAGGCGATGTTAGTAGTGCATCTAAACCGGGTTCTCATAAAGAAATTACGTCAAAGGACAATACAGGCTGGCTTGATCAGCTATCCCCAAAAACCCTGAAATACATACTAACTGACTTAGCGGACTTCATGCCACCTCCATCCAATGCAATTGAACAGACTGGGGGTGGTGCTATTGACAATTCTATTTCACCCCCCCCCCCATTCTGGTTAATGATACAGCCAGTAGTAGTAGTAGTAACGATATAACAACAACAACAACAATACAAGTATCTCCTCTTCCAGATTTTTTCTTTCCAACTCTGCCTTGCACCAAACAAAGGTCCACAGTGCCAAATTTGGTGATCCATTTAACTATCTAGTGTCAGGGGATATAATAACAGATCCCCAGGCCATTACATATTTATATACTAATAAGATTCGAGCCATTCTTGAACAACAGATGGGGGTGTGGGGGGTGGGGGTCAGTTTAAAAGCATCAATAGCACTAAAAATATTTTTTTTAAATGAAAATGCGAGCGAGCTGTATTCGAAATACTTGCACACAGAGATGTTGGCAATTCACCCGCATTAATCAAATTATGGGGAGGTTTTTCTAAATTTGGTTATTAGCATTCAAAGTAAGTGGGAAAATTTTATTGAGGGGGTTAGTGGGTCGGTGGTTTTATTTTTTGAAAGTTTAAATGTTAATATTTGTAGATTTAAAAAGGATTTTATTTTAAGAGGTGGGCATGGAGGAGGGAGGGCAATTGAATTAAAATATCATTCAGATTTAGAAGGATGTAGGGGATACAACGAATCTGTTTCGATACGAGGTTAAAGTTTTTCAAGTATGCATTTTTAATTGGCGCCTACAGACCTCTGCGCGAAGATGCCACTAAGAAAAAGTTGGATTAAATGGCAGTTAATGGTAGGGAGGGTTCAAAGTTCCCAATAGTAGATTTTAATTGCTTAAATGGTCAATTTCCCGTGACACTAAAAGGAATAGATATTTTCGAGTGGGCTAATGCACATTTAAAGATTGGTGTCACGGTGTTACAGTCTGAAACCGAATTTGAGGAGGGTCATCGTTCCGATAAGAAGGGGGTATTATTTCAAGTGAGGGCTCCTTCAATTGAATCAGTGGAACATTGGGTGTGGCTTCTATACACTCTACCCACAGACCCTGGTTCAATTGGTCATTTTAATGCAATTACAGATATTAGTAGGGTTCTATGTGAGGGTAAAAAGCGGAATGGTGTGTGTTATTACTGTCCAACATGCCTCTCAAGATTTCGCTCTGATTTAAAGTTAAAGCATCACATGAAACACTGTAAACGTCATGGATACCAGGTTGTGGAGACGGTAAGCGCAGATAGAGCGATCTTACGTTTTAAAAATTTCCAAAACACGCTCCTGAAGAGCAATAAGATCGCTTTAGACTGCGAAGCGAAACTGACAGACGTGTGCGATTCGTCAAATTCAAATCATGTTAAAATACATGAAGCCATAGGGGTGTCTTACGCTCACGCGCAACGAGATTCCAATAATACCATGCAAGTGCTGGATGTAGTTGAGATGTTGGGTGACGGTGAAGACCGCATGCGCTCGGCATTGGTCAGTCTGATCAAAACAGCGAACGGTGCATTTTCGCGCCTTCGTTACACAAACTATCCTACGCTCCTATCACCAGATGACATAATGGCTATTAAAAATCGTAAAATGTGTTGGGTTTGCGAGGGAGAATTTGATGATGGTGTTGGGAATGGGGGGAGGAGGAAGGTGATCGACCATAATCATTTGTGGCAGGAAATTACATCGGGGGGAGTAACTTTAGGGGGGTAGCACATCAGTCGTGCAATTTAAACGTTAGACAACAATATTTCGTACCTGTTTTTATACACAATTCCAATTACGACTTAAAGTTTGTTCTACCGGCGTTGGCCCGCATTGCCAAGGGTGGAGTTGTAGATGACGCATGGATAGATGGTTCTTTTTCATATAAAATCATACCCAAATCATCGGAGAAGCTACTGCCGCTAGCATTCATGTGGAAAACAGTTGACAAGGGTAACACGTGCCTGAATAAAATCCGTTTTTTAGACTCTTTCAGCTTCTTCCCCAAATCTTTAAGTCAATTGATTCATGTACAGAAAAGTGACAATTTTGATAGCTTCTCCCTCCTCAAACAGCGCTTCCCCGATGATGAAATGTATGATTTATTAACGTGTAAGGGTATATATCCATATGATTATTACAACTCTAGCTCGAGGCTAGATGAAGTGTCATTACCGCCCATTGAAGCTTTTTACAATTCTCTTACTGAGAGTGAGTGCACCACTAGCGACTACGAATTTGCTAAGAGGGTTTGGGCAAAGGGCGGATGTAAAAATGGGTGGGATTATTGTAAACTATACTTGGCAAGTGACGTACTCACTCTTCTGGACATTGTGTGCAAAAATACGGATAAAATCTATGGGGAATTTGGGTTGGATTTAGGTTATTATTTTCCACTCCTCATCTGGTGATGGACTATCATCTGGTGATACTTAAAATCAGCAAAGAAGAAATAGGTCTGATCGCCGATGTGGATCAGCATCTGTTTGTAGAGAGATCAATGAGGGGTGGGTATGTTTTTCACGGGGACCATATCATGAAAACTGATCCGACCGGACAGCACACCGATGAAAAGTCGGACGCAGTTTTTTTTATATGAATTCTCTTCACCCATCGGCAATGTCTCACTACTGTTTGCCGTGTGGTAATTATAAATGGCTTGACAATCCATGTGCTTCGAATTTCCCCGACATTGCTAGTGTTGAGGAGAATGGGGCACAGGGAGGGTTTTTTTGAAATTGACGGTGAAATATCCATGGAAATCCATGACTTGGTAAAAGACTTTGTTTTTGCGTGCATAAATAGACCGGTGGGTAGGGACTCTCTGAACCCCTACAATTTATCTTTAGTAGAGGTTGGGAGTATGCACTGGGTACCTTCAAAACAAAAACTAATTGCCGACCTCAACCCGAAACAGAATATCGTTGTTCATCACGTGCTATTGAAATGGATGGTGTCCAATGGTTTCAAGGTCACAAAGATTCATAGAACCCTCCAATTTGATCAAAAGCCTTACTTTAAAACATTGATTGACACCTTTGTCAGTAAGCGTTCACAAGCGAAAACGAAAGTTGAAATATAAGTCTAAAAACTCATTTTGAACTCAGCTTTCAGTAAAATGTGCGAAAGCGTACGAAACAGAAGTCGATGTGACATTGTAACCAATCCCAAAGATTGTGCTCGAATCATTGCGGATCCAAATTTCACATCGTTCACAATCATAGACTCTGATATGGTGCTCCTACATCGCAAGAAAGGAACATTGTTTTAAATAAAAATATTGCAGGCGGGAGTGCAATAACTGAAATATCTAAGAAACTCATGTTGTCATTTTATTATAATGTATGCAAGATACAGTAGCCGATTGAGGGACAAGTTCAAGTGTATTACGGGGACACTGATTCACTCCTGTTAAAAGTAAAACTGAAAATCTCTTGAATGATTTGGAAAATGGCGAGTACATTAGCTCACGAATGGACCACACTAATTGGGATGAATCCCTCTACCCAGAGCTAGTGAAACGCCAGGCCCAAAATCAATTGTTAATGTTAAAATCTGAAACGGGTAGCGATCTGATATCCAGTGGTGTGTTTCCTGGGCCGAAGGTATACTGTGTGGAAACGCGCAACAAGGATATCAAACAAGTTTGCAAGGGGGTACCTACACACTTTGTAAAAAATAATTTCGACATGAGTGTGTATAGATACTGTGTGGAACATAGTTTAGTCCCAAGAGCGAAAGTCATGGTGATTCGCTCTTTACAATTTAAAAACTACACAGTTAGAGTTGAGAAAAACGCCATGTCGGCCATATCGGACAAAGTCTATGTACTTGAGGATGGTGTGAAAGTACTACCACACGGTCATTATTTAATTTCAGACCGAATTGAATGTATAGTGTACAGAAAACAACTCGGTCTAGAAAAATTAACTTAAATTCATTAAAAAAAGTATAAATTGGGTGGGAGGGTTTTTTTGGGTAAAGGGTGTTTTTAAATTCTTTTTTTCTGTATCACAAAAAATTTTCAATGTGTGTGCACGCGTGTGTGTGTGTGTGTGTGTGTGTGTGTGTGTGTGTTGTGTGTGTGTATGTGTGTGTGCAAGCCAGAGCAATTTCCACTATTTAATGGCCCCCTCTGCCCCCCGACCCGCCGCGGCGAGCCCCCGCTTCCCGGCCCGTGGCCGCTTCCCAGCCCGCGGCACTTCCCACGGCACTTCCCGGCCCACCGCAGCGGGCCCTGCTTCCCGGCTGCCGAGGCGGCCTCCCCCCCCCCGGGGGGGGCATACCAAATGCTTCAAATAAAAGTGATATTATTATTTTAAGTGTGTGAATATTCTAATAAATGTTGTATTTTTTATAAATAAAAAAAAATCATATTTATTAAAGTGTTTTTTTCTAGTGCCTATGTAAATGTTGTATTTTCTATTATAAATAAATTAAAAAAGTGTATTTTTTTCATGTTTAATGTGCTTTTTTTTCAATGTAGTATTTGTAAAGTGTTGTTACTTTTTTAAGTGTATGTAAAATAAAAGAAAATATGATTCTTTATTCGTCTTCTTATTATTATTCTTGACCGGAATAGTAGTAGTAGGGAAATTATTTAGTCATTAGACAGCTATAGTCTATAGTTAGTTTTCTAGGTGAACTGTTGAAGGGAACATGTATCAATTTAAAACACCATTCAGATCATTTCTGTGTGGGCCGTCAATGTCAGGCAAAACAACACTCTTAACTAAAATAATTAAAATTGCGATAAAATGTTTGTGGAAAAGCCGAAAAAAATCTACTATTGTTACAGTATTTGGCAGGAGTCATACGATAAAATAAAAGCAATTGCCACGACGGGGTTGGTGCAGATACAATTCATACAGGGACTTGATGTTTCCAGCATTATTGAACCAAACTCTTGGCTGATAATTGACGATCTGGCTGAACCTATTGAACAATGGTCTCAGGAAGTGCTACAACTATTCACTGTTCGCTCTCATCATGAACAGATTTCTGTTACTCTGGTTCTACACAATCTCTTTCATCAGAGCAAATGTATGCGAACACTAACATTGAACTGCACCTACTATATAATATACAGAGTCGTTCGTGATTCTAGCTCGCTAATAACTCTCAATAAGCAAATATACCCTGGTGCTCCAAAATTTTTGCTCTCAGCATACAATCAGGCAACTAATAAACACTACGGCTATATCCTATTGGATCTTAATCAAAATACACCCGAGGATCTGCGTGTAGTCACAGATATTTTTGACAATGAAATTACAGTATATCTCCCAGTGAACACTAAAAAAGGCTATTAGTTGCTATCATGACACTGAAGAAACTACATGAAAATAGACATTTATTTTCTGTTCTAAGCACTTCAAAACCCTCGCATAGGAAAGACATACTCAAACATGGTATTGACAATGATTTCATTAATCTAATATCTGAACTTTGTTTAAATTTGACCGAGGGTAATGTTCAACTGCCAGAAGTAGTTAAGCAACAGGCGAAGCAACATCGTTCCATTGTACGTACATTGGCCTCTAAAAAGAAAGGAAAGAATTTTAAAAAGAAACGTCTTCTTCAGGCGGGCGGTAGCTTTTTCACACTTTTACTGCCAATAATTGCAGGACTTGTAAACAGTTTTGTTTAGAGAGAATGGCAAAACCCTATAAAGTGACTCCAATAGAACTCGCTCTCTCACCCGTGGAACACTTTGAGAACAATCTGAGTAAATTCATTGACAA
The DNA here is from genome assembly GCA_027921565.1 of Artemia sinica. NCBI lineage: Eukaryota > Metazoa > Arthropoda > Branchiopoda > Anostraca > Artemiidae > Artemia > Artemia sinica. The sequence goes on along the minus strand of CM051259.1, from coordinate 77,481,329 downwards.
CGAGAATATTGAGGATGATAAAAATCTGCTTTTACTTCAAGGTGCACTTCGCCGAGTGGACAAACATAAGCCCTATCGTGCGAAGGCCAGTGGTATTGATCACAAAAAAGAATCATCTCCTCAGGATTCTGCTGCTGCTACTGGAACACAATTAAAGAAGGAGGAATTGGATTCAATTGTATTGAAAATTGGAAATCTAATTCCCCACTTATATCGTGAACAAAGTAAACGACTCCTAACTTATCTCATGGAAAGTGGTCAAGATCATATTCAAGTTGATGGCAATGGGAAAGGGATTATAATTCAGGGCAAGAGCTATAATCTACTTGATTTAATCTATGATATGGTTACAAATCGTAAAGGACTATTATCATTTGACGCTCATCTATACAACTTTCTAAATACACTAAACTTCCCCAAAAGTCTTATTAGCAATAGAGAAATTCTAAAAAAATTAAATGAACATGTATCATCATCAACAACACCATTAAAATATGAAGAGGAAGAAGAAGAAGAAGAAGATTTAAATCAATCTTGGAAAATACTAGCACACCTAGTGGAAACTTGACAATGGTGGTAAGGAGGAGCACACCATTGATAGCTAGACAATAGCGAAAACGTATCAAGTCACCATCACCCCCATCACCAACCACAACTAGTATACAAAAGGGTAGCGGACGTTACACTACGTGTTTACGTTCAAAATGGTTGAAGTTCTGAAAGGCGTTTATGAAAATATTGGTGAAGCGGGGAATTTATTTCCCCCACCACTCTTTCCGAAGTCACTGGTGTTCACACTAACAACGTACAAGACTATCTACAAATGAATCAAGTTACACTCTACATAGAAATCATAGACTTCGTGCTAATCATTATCGAAAAACTAAAGCCTTTTTCCCATTGCATATAATGCAAGCAGATCTCCTAACTCTAGATGAGATTCAACAACGTCACAATACACCGTACAAGTACATTCTACTTGCAATCAGTATTTATAGTCGTTATGCATATGCAATTCCATTGCGCTCGAAGAGAGGTGTTGAAGTTGCTCAGACTATAGAAAGTATTCTCGAACAGGATTCGTATAAAAAAATTCAAACGGATCGCTGTAGTGAATTTGTTAACCCCCTTGTTGCAAAAGTACTAGCGAAATATAATACACTGCTCTATCATTGTCATAGTCTTATAAAGGCTGCATTGGCCGAACGATTGATAAGAACTATTCGACTTTTAATTTCAAGATATTGTACATTGAAAAATACACCGGCTTTTATTCATGATTTAGATAAAATCATGTTGATCTATAATCAACGACCTCATCGATCATTGTCCAACTCAACCCCAACGGAAGTTCATCATTCTGATCATGATAAAATTGACACCTTTCTTATACAATATTCCAATGAAACGATTGTCAAGAAGAAAAATAAATTCAATGTTGGTGATACTGTTCGAATTAATAGAACAACTAATATTTTTGAAAAGGGGAATTACTTGTGGTCCACAGAACTTTTTAAAGTGGCAAAAATCTTAAACACTGAACCCATAACTTATCGTTTGCGTGATGCCAAAGATGAAGAGATTATCGGCGGCTTTTATGACTATGAACTACAAAAGGTTAAAAATAATAGTGAAATCTATCAAATTGAAAAGATATTAAAGACTCGTACTCGCAGGGGTAGGAAACAGTTACTTGTTCTCGGTGGCTAGGATACAACTCTGATTTTGATTCATGGATCGGTGTTGAAGATATTGACAATGCCCAATGATTTCTATGGAACATTTATGTCCAACGTTTCCGATCCTCTCTACAACGACTTGAATAAGACAAGTGATTTTTGGACAAAACTCTCCCCCGCCATCAAATTTGACGGTGCGTATGAAGTGGCTCTTGTAGACTGTATTCTCAAAAATACCTATGACATCCTGAGAAAGGATCGTGTGTATGATATAAAAGTTATACCATTCGATTGGTCACTCTTTGTCGACTATGAATGGGTTGAAGCAATTAAATCTAGCGAATATCCACATGTTAAATTGAAATATATTGAATACGATAATATGACAGATTCGTGTCGTACAATCAATAAAAAAATCTCATATCGTAGGAATGGTACATTCCATTTTAATTATTCATTGGAGCACGATAGTATTTACAATACCTCACCTGCTGACACTGAAATAATTATTCTCAATGATAATCTGAGAGACGTTCTTGGCTTTAAACAGAATATGATCAATGGGAAAAAAGCTGGCACCGTTTACGGGATGAATCAAGTTATTTTTGCTGATTATCCACCTGGTTTCGCCTCAGACTCTTGCATATTTCTCTATGCATCCTTTGTGGAAACATCGAGAGTTGGTAATTCAAATGTCCCCCTCCTACGTGTTCTTGAACGAACAACGACTCATGAACTTGTACATCACTATAATATAAAGCATCGTCAGTATGTTCCTGTAAATACTTCGTATTTGGAACTCTGTCAGTTAACACTAAGAAGTGAATTGGGTGATCCTCTAGCAATAAAAAAAGGCTTAGCAGTGATTACATGTCATTTTCGACCCATTATCGGCGACACAATCACCTAAAATGAACAATAGAAGAATTCCATTTGTCTGTCCCGATATCGATTGCTATGTTGGTGCTCTGAGTCCACGTCAAATAGGCAATGGATTGGACTACTACAAGGGGCGTACTACAATGTCTGGCTATGGTCTTGGTAGCTGGTTTGCTAGGCTATTTCGTTCTGCACTACCCCTTGCCAGAAAATATCTTGTACCTGCTGCATCAAATTTTAGTGCCTCAACACTACAGGACTGGGGGTCGGGCAAGAATTTCAAGGAGAGTGTTAAGGAAAATATTAGATCTTCAGCAAGAGCCGTTGGTGAGCAATTAAAATCTCCGCAAAATGGGGAGGGATTGAAAAGGATGCGTGTGCGTCATTCAATCATCAGTCTCCACCCAGACGGGAAGCAAAGGACATCAGCCAGGACTTTAAGGAATAAAACAAGGAAGACCAATAAGCAGAAGAAGAAGAAGAAAAAGATTGTTAGATCAAAGAAGGATTTCTTCTCTTAAGATGACTTATCTCCTCCACAAGGAATCATATCCATCAATTAGTTCCTCATTGAATCTATTCAATGCTGAAAATGTTGATGTCAGTGTCAAGTATGGCTACTATGAACAATTTCCCCCCAACAACCCCTCTCGGAAAATATACACTTTCAAAGATTTTCCAATGAAGGCTATTTCATTGATTTGTCATCAACATTTATTGATTTAAATGTTACGGTGAAGAAAAAGTCAGATAATACAACTCCAACTGTTGCCGATGGTCTCTCCTACAAAAACTGTATTCTACACAACCTGTTCAAACAAATTAATGTATTTATTAATGAACATTGGTGAGCACTAGCAATAATTTATCCAACTATGCAAGCTACACACAGTTTATGATGATGACACCAAAGGCATACAAGGAGTTGAGAGGACAATCATTGGGCTATGAATATCGATCAGGTGTTGATACTTACGGCGAGTTGACTACTGCAGTGAGCCAGGAGTATCATCTGGTTGGAAAATTGAATCATGAGATATTCAATATATCCCAATGGCTACCCCCCAATGTCAAGATTGACATAAAGTTGCAACTGGCCCCATCGAATTTAATTTTGAGAAAAACACTTCCTGCAGCACCCGATGCAAATGTCATTATCACATCGGCAATTCTCCATGTCCAAAAACAACAGGTTATGAGCTCTGTTGCATTGGCAGTGGAAAAGCTAAGAGCCAATGGCAACAACATTAAACTCCTTGTCCCAAATACGATCACCAATCAACGTCACATTGCCACCGGCTCTCGTAGCTATAGCGATTCATCATTTATCAAAGGAGAAATCCCATCAAAATTGGCTTTGGCCTTTGTGAAGAGTGGCAGTGCCGTTGGGTCCTGGACTGAATACCCCCACGATTTTAATTTTTTCGGTCTATCTAGTCTTGTGTGCTAAGTGAATGGTATTCCACTGTACACTCTTTCACTATCATTTGACAAAAAATCCTATAGAACTCTGTACGAGTTGACCATGCAATCCCTAGATCATGACTCTCAACTATTTGAAAATGGAATAACCGATTCAATGTTTTCAAAAAATCATGGGGTAATTGTCTTTGACTTGTCGGGGACTCAGGATATGAGCATAGTACGAACAAGGAATGTACGTTTAGAGTGTACGTTTGCCGATGCTTTGACTGAGAGTATCACGCTAATATCATTGAGTCAATTTGAAACCTATTGGGAAATCACACCCGACGGCAGTGTTCCACTAGACCTAGCACCATGAACACAAACCAAATAATCAACGTATTTAGTATGGATCCATACATGTCCCAGTACAAGTCCTATTGTATAACACCGGACTTCATTGAAAAAATTACAAGTGTTAACAATACCCTAATCATTGCTAATAGCAGTCCATCGACTTTGAAGACCGGCCATTGGCTATGCATCTTTAAAACAGCGAAGAATATTGAATTTTTTGATCCTCTTGGCCTATCGTATAAATTCTATACTCCAAACATCAGCAACTTTATTGAAAGCAGTGGGAAAACTATTATTCAAAATCAACGAAGAGTACAGGATTTAACGACTAAGACATGTGGTTTTCATGCACTACTCTTTTTCATGTTCAGATGTCGTGGCTATACCTACAAGGAGTTTCTCGACATCTACGTTGACTTAACTCGATTGAACGACTTTCTAGTGGAAAATATACTTAAAAGCGTATTTAATATTGATTTTAGTCCCCTACGAATAAAATGTTCTAAAAATGTATGTGAAATTGTTTATTAATAAATGAAAAAATGTATATACATGATAAAAACGACTTTTCTACTCTTTAGATTTCATCTTCTACTAGGTATAGGTATTTTTCGACAACAACTAATGCAGGTAGATTATCTGAATTCACTGTATACTGATCCTGATGTACTGCAATGTCAGGGTCACATTTTCTACAGTAGAGTGTAACTTCACTCTTGTCATATCTCTTTGTATATTCAATGATACTATTCTCATTCATTCTGTAGAATTCACATGTTTCAATTTGTTTATTTGAAGCAATGTCACAAACAGTGTCCTCAAGTGGCGAATCACATTCCGTCACAGCCAAATAAAAATCAGTGGGCTTATAATCATAACACCCATTGTCTTCACAACGATGACGTAGAAACCATATTCTTTTGTTTTTCCAACAGTTGAATCACTGACCCGGTTCCTCCTCCCAGAACAATCTAAAACCACGACGATACCAATCTCGTAGCAATAAACTAAAATCATGCTTAGGATTCTTTCCAATCATACCGGGATACGTATTCTCCCATTGATTACATTTATCATAGTGGCAATTGGAGAATAGGTGCCCTCTAGGATGAGAGTCACATACCTCTTCAAGACAGGAATTACAACCTTTAATTTGTACAGCATATCCTTTATGCAATTTACACGGGTTGCGTAATCTACACTTTTCATCATACTCATCAATCATTGTGCAATTCTCACATGATGACCAGCTGCCCAGTGTGTACATACATAGTGGGCATGTATGGAACATTTTTCATGTGTTGAAATTCTCACTGCCACAATGAAACTGAGCTAGCAACAACAACAAATTGACTGGGAGAGAGAGAGAGAGAGAGAGAGAGGAGTAAATCATCCTTGAACACCATCTTTCTTATGAAAAAGAAAAAAGTCCTAAATTTCTAAACTAGTGTTTAAAAGCATATCCAAAATATCATTTTGCCGTGTCTTGATTAATATATCAATAAATTGTGTAAATGCATTTGGACCACGACGTAGAAGCTTCATACAATAGTCAAATGATGGAGAATCAGTTTTCATTATACCGACAAGCATTCCCTGAGAAAATATCTTCCTTTGAATAGACAGCTCTAGAAAATCATCATCTAGAATCAAACGTTTTTTCCATAAGCACTAGATTCCCAATGATTCGCTCTTTCTCAAATCTATCCATTTTTTAGAGTCCTAACACTCTCACAACCAACTTCAGACTAACCAGAATTTTTTCTACTCTAAAAAATGTACGCTAGTCTACTATAGAAAGAAAAATACCTTTGATTTAGAAACAATTTTATTGAGCATAATTACAACAATAATATTCACTGATGCATTTTGTCCTCATCAATATATTTCACTAGGGCATCTAATGCTGCCTGAAGTCTATTTATATGCACAATATTGAGTTTCGCAGCAAAACATAATTGCTCCTCCAGCTTAAATTTGCTTAATGATATCACGTATCTAGCATACATATCGTCCCATTCAAGGCATAGTCTACAACCTCCGGTTATTTCCACAGCCACAATTGGTACTCGTATATCTTTGCTGCTGCCGGCCCCACCATCAATCTCCAATAGTGTAAATGCACCACTCATTTTCTCTACTAATATCCTCTCTGAATTCAATTCTCTTACTAATATGAATTGCAATGAAAATCACTTCTTTTATTTGAATCCAATCACCAATCAAGTTATCGTATATGGAATAACCTCCGCTGTCTCTGCTTGGCCCTACAAAATGGGTGTTGCCTCAAAAACCAGTCTGGTTGTCTTATACAACCTTGACTATACTCGAAAAACGTGTTGGACCACTTTATAGGTTGCCAGCTTTTTAAAATGTCCACGTGTAACCACACTGTATATTCTTGTAGGCGGGAAACTGTGCTGTATATTCTTGTAGGGGTGAATGTAGGTGTGAAAGTGCGTATTAGGTTACTATTGACGCATTATAGAATCGGATATTTTCTGTTAATTTCTTTCAGCTTAGCGTGAGACAGGACAAGGAGAAGTGACATAATAGATAGAAAATATATAATTCGGACTATATATTTGCTCATTAGAGGGTGGGGTGGGGGTAAAATATTTGGACGGTGCGAAGCTAGAAAATAATTCCTACTGCATAATATGCAGAATAATCGTACCTAACATATCAGGCATGCAGACCCACTACATTAACGTGCAAATATATAGCCCAAATTTGTTGTTAAAGTATTATATTTTTATCTTACTTTGGTATGTTTCATTAGGATTGAGCGTCAGAGAAATATATTAGAAGAAAATTAGATTGGGGTATATCATACAAGTACCACTTTGTCTCTATTAGGATTCTCTTGGGCCTGTCAACATGTAAATTTAAAGCCATTGGGAAATACCCATAGTTGGTTTGTAAAATCTGAATCCGAAAAAAACAAGTATTTTGCCCCTCGTTTGGGCCTCATTTAGCCCAACATTCTTTTCTTTTTACGTTTCTTCCCTTTGGCCCTGAGATTTACTGCTGTAAATTCCAATATAATTGGGGAGAACAAGATTTTGATATATTTCTTGGTCCCCTAAGGCCCTTTTCCATTTCTAAGAAAATGTTTGTCATCTTGGCCCCAGGCAACTGTTCTAGAAAATTTCAAGCCAACCGGGAAAAAAATTAGACAATTTTTGGTCACCATGTTTGAGGGTCTGTGCTCCAACAAAATGTGTTTGACCTCTTTTCAGGCCTTGCTTTTGAGGTAACCAAATTTTCTTGTCAATCTTTTCTTTTAAAATAGGTCCCCATGACCAAAGGCTTAAGAATACAAGTTTCAAGACGATCAGAAAAAAATTTGACCCTTTTTGAGGGCCCATGTTCACAAACTAAAATTACGTGGACTAAATTATCCCCTTGGCCCAGGTACTTACATTCTTAGATTAAAGCCTTTTTGCTTAGATTTTATAGATTATTAAAGAAAGAAGCAAGTTTTTAGAACTAAAATAAGGAGCGACATTAAAACTCAAAATGGGCAGAAATTATTCCGTGTATGAAAGGGGTTATCCCCTTTTCAACACCTCAATCTTTACGCTAGAGTTTTTTATTGTTTTAAAAATGTAGAGTTGGGACAAAGAGTCAAACTTTAGCGTAAAGAGCGAGGCGTTGAGGAGGGGGCAACCCCTGCCATATACGGAATAATTTCTGTTCATTTTTAGTCTTCCAGTTAAAAAAAAAAAATGTAAAAAAAAAAATCTGAACATTTTTTCAACTAATGCAGGTTGGAATTTGGCTCACCGTGCATGAAAAATAAAACGAAATTTGCGTATTAATTTTGGCAGATTTATTCAGTATATGAAGAGTTGCCCCCTCCTCAATACCTTGCTCTGTACGCCAAAACTGTTACCACTTTTCAAAAAGCTTCCTGTTCTTATTAAACGGTCCCCGTGTCGCAGTAGCCGTTCGTAAAAAAGGGACAAACAGTCAAACTTTAGAATTTTAATGTTGCTTTTTACTTTCAGTTCAAAAAACTTGTTTTTTTTTATTTTAATTTCTGAGCGTGTTTTAAATAATGTTGATAAATCTGACTCACTGCATGAAATATACCCCCCACCTCACTCACGGGTAACTCCTCCTTGGAAATTTCATCCAACATAAAGTGTGCCCCCCCCCACCGTCAAATTCCCTCCAGACAGTTCCCTGCTCGCTGAAAATCCCCCCTCACCATAAAATTGCTTGAGGACGATTCAGGCTGAAAAATTCTCCTTAGAATTCTTTCATTTGAATAAGACTTCAATATCTAATCGGCTTCTCAATAACTCCAGGAATACCCCCTTCCGTGGAAATTATTTAGTGGAAATCAAAACGCGCGGAAAATAGCCCCCCGGATAATTCCCCCGGAACATCTCCACATCAAAAATTTGGCAAAGAGAAGAGAATTGAAAAGAATTTCGTATAGTAATTCTGTCTAATCCCCCCCCCCAGTGTAACATTTCCCTGGAAAATTCACCCCCGGAAACTCCTCCCCAAAGGAACATTCGCCCTATAGAAATCTAACCCAAGAACAACCACCCCCACCCCCGAAAATATATACTTCTGAATAACAAATACTATAGGTAAACAATGGACAAATTTCATAACTTACAGGCCTTTCCCCACGGACTATGGGGGCTATTTTACACCTAAAGACATACTTATTTGCTCTTTCAACTATACTGAACAAAATGGCTATCTCAAAATTTTGATCATATAACTTTGGGTAGAACGGGCATGGGAGGGGGCCAGTTACCCTCCAATCTTTCGGGTCACTTAAGAATAGCACTTGAACTGAATTTTCGTTCGAATGCACCCTCTCCAGATCTTCTGGGACCATTATTTCAATACGATCACCCCTGGGAAAAAAAATTAAATAAACACGCATCCTTCATATGCCTTCTGGCAAAAATAGCAAAATTCCACATTTTTGTATATAGTAGCTTGAAACTTCTACGTTAGGATTCTCTGGTACGCTGAATATGATGATGTGATTTTCATAAAGATTCCTTTAATTTTAAGGGGTTGTTTTCCCCTATTTCAGAAATCAGACAAATTTATTCAGGCACGTAACTTTGGAAAGGTAGCACTAAACTTGATGAATCGGTACTGGTGCATTATGCGGACATCGCTGTATACTGTATCAAAGAAACCAGTCACAAAACCCGTCAAACTGCTATTTCATTAGTAGACAACGGGTGATTTGCTAGATAAATTGATGGCAAAGCGTGGTCTTTCTATATTTAAGCGATTTTTTGGGGGGTTTCGGAGGGAGACAGGTACCTAGGTTAGGTTACGTATTTAATATATGCTATGCTTTATCCCCACCCCTAATGTGTAAAAATATAGCCCAATCTTGTTTCTAAACTATATATATCCATCCTATTTTATTTTATTTCATTAGCATTAACCGAACTTGACTTATTCGCGGTGCCCGCATAACGCACCAGTACCCAGGAAATACATATGTAATTGGCTATTTTTAAACATTGAGTTAATAACAGTTTCTATTATTTAGAGTGAGAGCATTAAACCATATTTGGTGATGCCGAACTTTTGTGAACAGGAGGAGGGGAGGGGGTACATCAAGGAATAGGCATTAGGAATTTCGAGATTCAATTATTTGTTATTCTATGAATTTCTTCCTTTTAAGAGCATTGGATATTTTAAAAGTCATTTTGCGAGCCTCAACGTAGGCTGACCGTGTTAAAGAGTTCATAGTGAATTCTCCCAACGGACTAATGAGACTTACTAATGGGGCTGGGAGGGAGATTTTACGGAAAGGGCTCTTAAAAATCTCCAGTTAAGGATAAACTGACTTCTTGTGGGAAACCAAACTTGACTTCTTCGCGGTGCCCTGATAATGCACCAGTACCGATCATCTTATATATATGAAATCAGCATAATCAGCTGCTTCTTTTGCTGTATCTACTGATATTAAAATTCTTTTTTTTAGAGTTTCGGTTTCTATTGAGCCGAGTCACCCCTAGCTTATAGGTCGTTACCACGAACTGTTTGATTGCCCCCTTTTCTGCCCTTTGTTGGACATAGTTTTCGGAGGAACTTTTACAAATCTCTTAATATTCGGGTCTTCCAAGCCCAAGGTCTTAAAGATACAAGTTTCAAGCCAACGGGATAAATAGAGTTTGGCTTTTTGTGCCCTTATTGGGGGGGCTGTTTTTTTGTAGATTACAGTCTTCGTGGCACAAGGATGTTTGGCCACAAGTTTAAAACTGGTCACAAAAACTTTTTAGACCCATTTCTAGGCCCGCTATCACCCTTCTCCAAGCAATATATTGGTGTTTCTTGGCCCGAGAAACGATCCCTGGCATTTTGTACCTCCGAAAAGATTGGTAAGGCTTTCAGGTTGGCTTACGATAAACTTCAATGTTCATGGCGTTTTGCAACATGTTATCATGTCTATAATGTACATTGGGAGACCCAGGGTATAACTTTTAGATGAAGCTGATTAGTTAAGTGTTTTCTGTTTTTTTACTTTTTCAAAATTATCTTTTTGTCACTATATCACGGGATGGGGACATTGTCCTTGTGAGAAACGGAATCACCAAAGTAGGTGAAGGCAAGGGGAATGCATTTTCTTATCTGATTCTGACCTAAGTTTGTCCTGGGACAAAAACAGGTCAATAACGATAAAATCACATCAGCTTATTTATCACCAGATGTTTGAGTCGTTGCATGCTGTTTGGTGGAACGATTCGTTTGGATCATAATCTAATCGGATCGTCTGTTATTTGTAACAACAGAGCTATTTTATGGAAGAATACGTTTCTATGTTATCTTGAAGCTTAAAACTAAAGTGTATTGAATACTACACAATTCAAGAAACTTCAGGGCTCTTAGAATTGCTAAATCGAACCGCCTTTTAGTGTAATCAGAGTAAACTTAGTTTTCAATCGAAAATTAGCTAACAGGTCGTGGTAATGAACTGTAAGTAAGGCGACCCGGCTCAATAGTATCCAAAACTTTTAAAAACGGAATTTGAATGCTGATTTCATTAATATATATTGCTTTTTTGGTTTTTATGCTGATTTCAAATATATAAATTATCATTAAGTTTAGTCTTACCCATCAAAGGTTATGAGCCTGAGAAATTTTTCCTGATTTTCGAAAAAAGGGGGAAACAGCCCTTAAGAGTCAAGAGACCTCAAAGAAAATCACCCTGTCAGATTCAGCGTGTCAGAAAACCCTACTGCTTAGGTTTCAATCTCCTTTCTTCAAAAATGTGGAATTTTGTATTTTTTTGCCAGAAGAAAGATCACGGATGCGTGTTTATTTGTTTTTTTTTTTTTTTGTTTTTTTTTCCCTGTGTCGACCCAGTGACGCTAGAATATTCGGAAGGATTCATTCGAACGAAAATTAAGAGTTCTAGTGTTCTTCTTAAGTGACCAAAAAATTGAAGCGCAACTAAGCCCCCACCCAACCCCTTTTTTCCCAAAATCGTCCGATCACGGTTTTGAAATAGCCATTTTGTTCATCATTGTTGAATTTCCCAAAAACTATGCCTTTGGGTATAAAATTCCCCCCACAGCCCCAGGGGAAAGGTATTTAAGTTATAAAATTTGCCCATTGTTTGCGCATAGTATTTATTAGTGTGATGTATGCATACATTTTTGGATGTTGGGGGGGGACATTTTCTGTTGTGGATATTTCCACGGGAGAATCATGGGAAGGAAAGTTTCGAGGGAGTAAACTTGTCAGGGAAAATTATACACTGGGGGAATTAGGCCAGAATTATTATACAAAATTCTTTTTATATGTCTTGCTTTCTCTTTTCCGTCTCAATTTTACGCGTGGAGGTGTTAAGGGTAAGTGCGCCTGGTAAAATTTCACCAGGATTGAATTGTGTAGAGCAGTGGCTCTCATGCTTATTTAGACATTCTACCCCTTTTTACCCACAATATGTTTAGGTGCCCCTTCTCAGTTACCGATAGGCCTACTAAGTAAACTATAGCTAACAAATAAATAAAATTGCCAGTTCTAGACATAAAGGTTTTTTTTTTTTGAGCGGCTATATACCCCCTAAAAATTGTTGCATAGCCACAAGGGGTACGCATACCACAGTTTGAGTACCACTGGTCTAGAGGATATTTCCGTGGGGAGGGGCTTTCCCCGTGAGGGTGGGGGCCAGATTTCCTGGTATCATTTAAAAACGATCGGAAGTTACATTAAAAAACAAGTTTTTTCAACTGAAAGTAAGAAGCAACATTAAAACTTAAAACGAACAGAATTTCTTACGTATATAAAAGGGGTTGCCCCCTCCTGAACACGTTGCTCTTTACGCTAAAGATTGGATTGTGTCCCAATTCTTTAAGAATGACTCCTGAAACACAAGAGCCGTTTAATTGGAACAATAAGACGCTTTTTTAAAAGTACTAAAAAAAACTAGCGTAAAGCGTGAGGTGTTGAGAAGGGGGAAACCCCTTTATATACGTAAAAAAATCTGTTCGTTTTAAGTTTTAATGTTGCTCCTTACTTTCGTTTGAAAAAACTTGTTTTTTTAATTAAATTTTATGTCAGGAGCCACCAATAGGCTTAGTTCCGCGTAGTATCTTTAAGTTAAGCGGCTTTGACGCTACACACGTATGTTAAGTGGTAAAGTTAGGTTGTGATATAACCTTTCACACTTAAGCAAGTCCTTTTATACTGGGCTGATGTAAAAAGAACAATCATAATTATCGGCAAACATAATCGCTATCATCATAAGCAAATTATTAGAAAATTGAAATTGTGGAATGCAGGTACAGATTCAAGCTCCAATTCAGCATGAAAGGCTTTCTACGAAAGTTCACTTATCAATTTTCAAAACTTATTAATTAGTCATTTACATACAGGGATCAAGTCTAATTAGCACTTTCTAGGTTTCGGAAAACATTCGCACCGTAAGATTATAAAGCATAATCTTACGGTACGGTACGGTAATCTTACGTCTGTAGTTATGTTAGTGTGAAAGGTTCTACAGCATATAGTGCTAAAGAATTATTAGGAGTTGGAAATTTCTGGCCAGTATATTAAGCACACCCTTTTGCAATTATATTTTAACAATACCGTGGTGTATAGCTTTTACAGTCTTGACAGCTAGTAATGACCTGATGTCTGAAAGTAAAAATTTCGACAATTGTGTACTTAGTGCATGGCCTGACAGTGGCCATGTTTTCATTATTACTGAGTGTTTGACATTTACAACTTTGATGATATTTAGCCTATTAGCATATCCATGAGCCTTAATGAAGGTTTCAACATTGTTGCTGAAGACATGAGAAGTGTGAACCTTATTCGGATCCTTTAACTTTCCTTATGTTCTTAAAGTGAATTAAAAAGAAATTGTGCTTTTTGTTATTCCTATCTCTTCTCGATCCTCGATCCTTATTTATAACACTGCCTAAGTAAAGAAACTACTTAAACGGCTTTCGCACTAGGGATGTAATTTTCTATTCTAAGTGGCGAGGTTATGCTATGGTATAAACTTCCCCACTTAAGTAAGTCCTTTCACACAGGGCAGATCACACCATTATCTAACATCATCGCAATCATAATTATCAAAGTGTTGAAAAATAGAACTTTGAATAGAGATGAACACTCAAGCTCTGATCAGGTGGGAAAAGTATTCTCGAAAAAAAGTTTATTGATTTATTTAGAAAATTTATTAATTGCTCATCCTGAAATTGCATTTTATTGCTGTTGAAGAAAATAACGCTATATATAATGACGTAAAGCAAAATTCTAAGTAGACCTCGAGTTTACTTTGCACTACCTTCGGTAGGGACAAAAAATTACACTGTGTGATCACATAGCGTAACATAAAGTTTTATGCTATGCTAGTGTGAAAGGTTTCATGGTTTAGCTTGAAAGAACCAACACTCCTTCACCTGTCCTACTAACTAGCCCCATGGGTACCGTACCTGCCCTAATATATTCTCGGCGACCGTCTAGTATTTTTTAAACTTAAAACCCTTCCCCCGAGGGTTGTGGGGGAGTGTCCCCTTCAAAGACATATCTGGAAATCAACTACGCTGAACAAAATGGCTATCTCAAAATTTTGATTGGTTGTGTTTGGGGGAATGATCGACATGGGGGGGGGGAGGCTAGTTGCTCTCCAATCACTTTCAACTATCAAAAAGGGCACTAGCCACTCCAATTTCCAATCGAATGAGCCCTTTTCGATGTGTGAAAAAAAAAACAACAAAAAAACACATAAGCACCCATCTGTGATAATCCTTGAAAAAAGTATCGTTTGCATATTTTGTGACTTAAGGCTTTTGAACCTACTACCTAGCCCCATGGGTACCGTACCTTCCCTAATATATTCTCGGCGACTGTCTAGTATTTTTTTTTACGTTGCGATTTATAGGCTAACATTTGAATTACCTAGGGATCCCGAAGGCGGGGGGGAGGGTTAAAAAGTACAACTGGAGAATGATTGTTATAGTTACGTTAAATAAAATTCTTTTATTGTGGCTAAGCCATACCAGCAGAGTCATATTGCTGTTGCTCTAAAACATAGGTAAATTTGTATAAAAGTGCGCTAGCTGATATGGCTTCCTTGAAAAATTTTGTCCTTAATAATGATTTTACTAATTGCGCCATTTCTTTTTGAATGAGAGGCAATATCGACATTAAAACTTAAAGTGAACAGGAGTTATTCCGTATATAATGGAGTTGCTCCATCCTCAACCTCTGGCTCTTTACGATAAAGGTTTATAGTGTTTTCCTTAAAAATATTCATCTGCGCCAAAAATATATTTTTTTGGCGCTCTTGGCAATTGCAAGTGTTTTACTTTCTGCCTTCTAAAACAAATGAACTGATGATGTTGATAAAAGCAAAAGCAGGTCAATAAGGTCCTCTTTTCTTGGGGAATTGTGAAAAACACTCTTAATCCACTCCAATTGCCCTTGTGCTTCAGCAGTCGCCCTTGAAGCGTTGAGGAAAAAAAAGCCAAACTTTGAAACAAGGAGGCAGGGGGCTGAGGAGGGGGTAGTCTCAGAATTACCGTAGTTGTACTCTTATACGGAATAATCCTTGTTGGTTTATAGTTTTAACGTCAATCTTTACTTTCATTTAAGGAAACTTTTATTTTTCAAAATAGTTTTAGTCCGTTTTCAGTACAATTTCCAGGGTTACCCTAAATAGGAAGAAGGCTACTGCCCTCTTCTTTTTTTCAAGAAAAAAGCTCTTTTAGCCTATCAGTTTCACGACATAAAATATTCCATGATAAACTATCGTCCCCGCAATGAAATGGGAGCTTTTCCCTCCTCAACGCTTATATCCATCCATATCTATGCTTCCTAGTGAAGGGAGGTCAGAGATTCAATCTGTTGTCATTCCGATATTAATTCGATTAATCTGAAATACCTCTCATAGAAACTTTGAAGATATGGGCCTAAACACTCTTTTGAGGCCTCTTCCTCGTAGGAGAACAGATGGGCCAGCGTATATAGTTTGCAACTATGCCCTATTTTACAAGTAAGTTTTATTGGATAAATGGTCTTTAACAATAGTTTATTTTTAATGGAGTACATATAGGCCTGTATATTCCACAATTACATTTTTTTTTTTTTTGTGCAAATTGTGGCTACAAGGATGGGTTTTAGTACATGTTGAAATTCACCATATAATCTTCATCAAGACTGTACCTTTTAGGGGATAATCTAACCTTTTCTTCAAAAATTTTACCAACTTTCATGTGTTAATACTTTTCGATGAGCAATTTAAAACGGTACTTATGTATTATACGAGAAACAATCGAGAAGTGAAGTTTGGTCAATGCTAATGAAACACAACAAAATATAATGAAAATATAATAATTTATTAGCCAAATTGTGAAAACTACAACGTAGAATTATGTGCCCAGAACAAAGAAATGTCCTTAAGAATCGCGTTCAAATAATAATCGCGTTTTTCAAACATGGTCTAGTGTTACACTTTCAAAAATGTTGCTTCTCGTAAGAGTACAAAGTCATTGTGTGTCCACTGACGCAGTGTTTTGTTTTGGGCAACAACCCCTTATCCTGGGAAAATAGAATTGCCTGTTCTTTGGCCCTTGGCAAATCCCAAATCTTAATTTGAACATCCATGGGGAGACGGTATATTCTATCACTATGCACTGCAATCTAACCGGTTATTGTCCTATCTGATCTTCGCGATCCAAATTCTCGAGTGTTTATCTGATTTTCACTATCCAAATTCTCGAGTGTTTCTCGTATAATACATAAGTACCTCTAAAACCAGCAGCTTTTCCATATTTAGAATTATGATACATTATAAATTTTTGTTGTTACATATATTGCAATCAAAACTTCCTTTTATCGAGTTTCGGTTTCTATTAACAACGGTCACTCTTTACTTTTAGTTTCTTACTACTAATTGTAGGATGCAATGCTATCTTAAATGCGACAGGGGCTACGACTCCCTGCACCAGCCCAAGTTTTTCCCATTCAAGTTCAGTATTCGTATAACAGTGCTTTGTGAATGATAACAAACCCTGAAAAAGGGCACCTCTTTAAATATATCTCAAGAGGGGGGGGCCATGAATATCAAAAGTAGATTTTAGGTCATTATTTCCGATGTTTTCATGATAAGCTCTTTGAACCAACCTTTTCTTTTCATAAGAATTATCTTCATGGACGCTGGCAGGGGGCTCAAGGGGGAATGCCCCCGGGCAAAAAGGGTATAGTAAAAATGTATACAGCTAGGAAAATGGGTGAGTTTAGCTTTTAAATACTAGTAAAATCAAACCTCCTGGTAGCACTCGCCCTTTCCGGAAAATTTTCTGGTTGTAATTATGCCACCTCCCTATCTTTCCCCTTTTAGTGCCGGTAAATATATAAATTTATTCTTTTATTTTACATAGGAAAAGCATTTCTGAAATAGTAAGGAAGCTATTAATCCGCAACGTCCATATTACTGGGTTAGTTCAAAAATATTCCTAGGAATGAAGGGAAATTAGAGAGCCCTAGCTTCCCTTAGAGAATTTCCCGCTTTCCAATTAGATAATTTCCTTCAATTAACTGGTCTGAACTGTGTTATTTCTCATCTTTAATTAAGCGATGTAGTAGACGTAAGCCTAGCGTTGTACAGTCTTGCCAATTCACAAAGAAATAGGAGGAGGGGCAAAATATATATTTTAATATCTAAGGGGGATGATTTTTCACTTTTTTCTTTGAAATACCAAAAAAGGCATTTTCAATAAACAAAGAAACTCACAAAGGTTTTCCAATATATAGGGGGCAAACAGGCTCCACACCAAATGAAAGCCACTGGTACAATGATGTCGTTATGCCACCTTATGAAAGTGAAGAATCTAAAAAAAAAGCGTAAAAAACTACCATAAGCTTGCGACAACAGAAAAAAGAGCAAAATTTACACAAATTGCAACTAGCCTGAGTATCCACTCAAAAGATTTGAAGACCTGATTTTAGAAAATAAACGACTGGGACTATCAACAATGGACCAAGTACTAGAACTATCCCCTTCTTAAATAGTAATTCAATCCCTATTCAAACCTTTAGGCCAGATTCTAAAAATGAAGGAAGTCATTTCAACATAGAAAACCAATTTATCCTTCTCGCGTTCCTCCTCCATTATCGACGACACATGAATGCCATTCCAGAAGATAGAAAAGTCCGGAAGTCTTGAACTCGGTACTCTTTCAAATCTTCCTGAGGACATTCTGTGTTGATCGATGCATGACAGATGAGCACTTACCGGGAAATAATCTGTTATTGTTCAAAATCTATAAAAGTTTAAACCTTTTAACCAATTGGGGAAGCTATTTTTAGCCGTTTTGAAGTTCTAATGAAAGTGACAGTTTGCAATCTTATGGAAAACTGTCGTCAAATTATACTTTTACCAATAAATTTTTAGCTTCGAACCCCATACTAGATATATCTTCACTCGCACAAAGTCCCACCACATAACTTTCCACCGCCACATATCTCTTGTAGCACAAAACAGCTCCACACCCTACAGATTACTACCGTGAGTTCGGCCTTATCCACTTAACTCCTCTCCTACAAAAATCCCCCGCAACTAGTCATTTTAGCTATTTGAATATGAAAGGTGCTCATAATTGCATAAACAACCAAGGGTGGATCCAGAATTTTTTTGGGGTGGGGGGAGGGTTTAAAAAAAAAAAAAAAAACGCATCAAAAATTTGTTTATATACATTTTCGTTGTTTTTACGAGTCAGACAAAACTTTCAGGGGGAATTAACCCTCTCCCTCCCCCTCGCCATGACCTTGTAAACAACTATAATTGTACAAGAAAGATTGTTTGCAAGTAAGTAGTTTGCAAGTTCACAAGACGCTCGATTGTTTTAGGAATTTTAGTAACCAGACGCCCAATTTTACACGCCCAATTTTTTACGCCCAATTAGTAATTTTAGACGCCCAATTTTAATAACCAGCATACCTGTGCAGTACATCTCCCCAGTGCATTTGTATGTTTAAATAAATTTTCTTTTTTTGAAATCTAGTAAATAGCAATCTTGGTCAATAGCAACCAAAACTAAAAATTTTGATCTTGAAAACGGAATATAAATCATAAGTACCAGCTTTCATGCTGATTCCAAATATGTAGAATAACTTTAGTTTAAAATTTCCGTCAGAATTTTTTAGCATAAGAGAATTTGCATTCTTCAAACATAAAGCGGGAAACCCCAAAAAGAAGGGCTATTTTGATAAAATTCAATGGTCTTTTACTAATCCACTAGAGACACAACAGTGTTGCTAGTGAAGCAAAAATGCAATATTTTTTGTTTTTTAAGATAGTTTTGGGTTTTGGGTTTTTGGTTTTTTAGATAGTTAAAATAGTTTTAGGTTTTTAAGATGAGCTGAGCTCGGTTAAAGTTCTCATGTTTTTACCTCTAAGGCTTATTAACCTCAAGCTAAGAGTTTTAAATAATGAAAAATGAGTTGGTTGCTTTGGAACTGGTATTCTCCATTATTTCGCCGCCACTTAGGCCAAAATTGATATTCATAGCACAAATTGGACGAAAACAGAAATTGTGCCGTAGTTTGGCATATTTGATTGTGCGTAAAATGTGTCTATATATTATTGTTTCGATTCAAATGTACCAATGGTGTCGATAAAAATGTATCGATACAAATGTCCTAATATCCTACGATCACTGGTTTTATTATTCAGGGTTTTCGACAATTTCAATTTCAATAGTGCATATATTGTATTTGGAAATAATTATACGGTTTTCCTGGCTCTTTTTTGGTATTCTTAAAAAAATCCGTAATTACAAATTAATTTTAAATCAGATCTATAAGTATGTTGAAGATGGTATTAAATGGATAAAGAATTTTCATTAAACAGTTTTCTAAAAAAAAACTCTTTTCTATTTTGGCTAATATGGGCCGGGATTCAATTTTACTGGGTTACAGCTACTGTTATAACCATGATTACAAAATCAAAACCACCATGAATGAGAACCTGATAAACAAGGCCACAAGCCCCGGTTTGCAAGAAATACTAAACTTGGTTTTTCTCCCTTTGGGCAAGACCTTTTGGGAAGGATTAATTAATACACAAGTTTATATGCGTCTATTTGCTTTTTTTATTTCTGTTTTTTTTTCTCTAGGTGCTTTTTTTCTCAGTGCAGGGAGTGAAATCTAATCATATATACAGACAACAAGTAGAAACAAGAGGGGATTTTTTTTTCTTAAGATAGTGGATCCTTAACCCTAAATGAATATTTGACCCTCTATCCAAGGGCTGTCCTCAGCAAAACAAATGGAATATAAAAGAAAGTCACGTTAAAATACGAACATTAAAACTAAAATCTTTTTAATGCAATCCTAGCATCCTTACTTTAGGGAAGTTCAACCAGGAAATCATTAAAAGATATTAGATTTAATGGTCGTATTTTGACGTGAGCTTCTTTTATATTTTAATTTGTTTTGCTGAGAATGGCCTTTGAATATAGGGTCAAAACATGCATTTAGAGTTAAGGATCCACTGCCTTAAAAAAAAAAAAAAATCCCTGTTGTTTCTACTTGATGTTTTTATTTATGATGGAAAGGCAGTGTGGTCTTCCTCGCTATTTACGATATCTAACCTATTTTTTTTAATAATCAGGAAAGGATATCCATGATCTCCCACTCGTTCCACTAAAGTTTGATTTCCTTGCTATTGCTCTTGACTACTGCTCTTGCACCAAGAGCGTATGTCCTAACACAAGAACAATAGAATCCAAGTATTTTTTTTTTCACAGTTTCGGGAAAATAAAAGGGTTTGTTTATCCCAATTAGATTCAAAAATGAAAATTTCAGTTCAAATGTTTTAAAAGTCATTTTAATAAAATACTTGAAATCATACACTGACTATGTTTCTACCCTTTAAAATACTTCTAGTTAAGTACTTAGAGCGTGGTAGAGGGGGCAGCAGCTCTCCTTGCCTACGGATTTTAACGGATTAAATTTGAGTTTAAACGGCACACTTTCATTTCAACTTTCCTTTAGATCTTTTTCGCCGGCTTCTACAGTTTTGCAATTTTTATCTTCCTCACTATTGTTCCTGTTTCCGCCTGGTACCGCCTGAAGTATATTTTCTTATTACCGGCTAACTCTGAAGTGTCTCCTAAACAGCTCGTCTAAATTGCATTGAAGTACTATAGTTTTGCTACCCATGCAAAAATGCAGGCTTCCTTGATTTCAAAATGGGGAACTGTAAACCACCTGCCAGGGATTTTGGCCATGGTTTAGTTCTGTCAGAAGTTTACTCGTTTGGCATTTTGACTCCATTAGGCCAAGACGTTTTACGGCCCAAAATCGCACAAAGCATCTTTCCCAAAATCGCAGAAAATCACAAAAAGGTATTTTCATTTCCATTTGGTTGAACCCTCTTCCGATAAATTATGATACTGCCTTAATACAATCATCGGAAAGAAGTACACATTAGTACTACCTCTGCAAAAATATGTTTCTCCGTTTTGTTCCAGGTGGAGGACTTCGAACCACAAGCTAGGGACTTTTGACAATAGAAATTGCAGTAGTGTGCTTTTTATTTCGACAGGCGATAATTTTTGATGGATTTCAGAGTGAATTTAGAAAATCTCAGAAAGTTGTTTTTGTGACCACAAACATTTGCCCAGCGGAATATAAATAAAATCTTTATATTCCAATTACTTTTGTATCGATTTACCTTTATATTTACCTTAAAATCTTTTACATTGCTTTAAAACCCGGATAGACTAGGTGGAAGGCCCGATTGGATGTTTCTTTCCGGGCCCTCTCTAAATATTACACTTTTAAGTAAAATTAAAATTCAGTATATATATATATATATATATATATATATATATATATATATATATATATATATATATATATATATATATATATATATATATATATATATATATATATATATATATATATATATAAACGAGCAATAATTTTATATTTATTGTATATATTATATTTATTTATTCTCGAAAACAGATCCATGTTTTTTCGGGAAAAATGGTATCCTTGGATATTCTCGCCTAAAAAAAGGATCTAGATAGGTCCGAAGTTTGACAAAATTTTTTAAGAGCCTTAACTTTGTAAAAAAAAATATTTATGTAAAAGACGTCATGTTTATGAATACATTGGAAAATCAGACATACGTCATATTTACCTCAGTAGTGGTTGTTTCGTTTTAGGTGTCTATGATGCAAGCAAAATTACACAAGAAACAAATGATTGACAAGATATACGGGATGTAAGCTGCAAAAATATTTATGGTGTTTCATCAAAACGTAACTTTTTAATTGAAACTAGAGAAATACCTGAAAATTTTTCAAAAAGTTTTATTTTCTGTTAGGTTAAATCCACTTATAGTATAACAGGAGAGATGCAACAGAGCAAAAACCAATAAGCTTACAGTTTTCAACGCAGCAAAATGAACTTAAGAAAATCGAATTACTCGAAATGTTCAGTCAACAATATAAAAACAAGTGATACCGCAGTTGATAGACAACATGTAAAGAAGAAACTATCGAAGAATTTATCCCTAATCACAGGCAGGATTGAACCCGCGAACCTCTGATCAAGAGGCACACTTTAATCCACTGTAGTGTAACAAGGTCTCCATCGTACTTAATAATCTGATTTTTCCACAAAACAGTTTATATACGTTAGATATAGGAATTGTAATGATACTACAACTGTTTATTACAAGTCATTGGGACCCTTCAACTTACTATATGTTCCCTGGGGAACACTCCGTTTTCCCGCGGAAAGAGTAGCAACATGCCGAGTGCCGGGGCCAGGCTTCAGAATCAGCCACGTAGTTTTTTTCTTAACTGGCATATTGACATTTCTGGCCAATAAAATTCTAAGAAGGTCACAACTTTAAGGAAGAATTTGCATTTTTCCCATGGTGGCTGTATCGAACCAATGGTGACGCCGTCACATCGAGAAGAGGCTCACGTTGTCTGCGGTTACAAGATAAGTGACAATGAGAATTAATATATACAAGTCTATCGGGCCCAGCCTTAAAACGGGCCACATATTTGTTTTTTTTCTTCTTATCAAGAGAGGGGTCAAATTGTCTGTGGTTAGAAGACAAGCGACAATGAAAATCCATATAAGAATCCATATAATTCATTAGTAGGTTTTTACTGGGTTTTGCACCACAGTTTCTTGGCGTTAAAGACTGCGATGGCAATATTTGTTTCTTCTTCACTTTTAATTTTTTGCTCTTTCTGATTCTCGCTGTTGCTTGTCTTCTACAATTCTTTGTTCTTCAGTGTTAATTTTGACAGGTTTTGATAGTCGGTTTCGCGTGTCTTTTACCCCTATAATTCCTTGTTTGTTTACTTTTATTTTTGACACATTATAATTCTCGCTGTTGCTTGTGATTCTCGCTGCCGCTGATCTTCTAATTGCATATTTCTTTGTTCTCGCTGTCGTATATCTACTAACCACATATTTCTTTGTTTTTTATTTTCAGTTTTGATTCTTTTTTACCCTCATTGTTGCATGTCTTGTAACCGCATATTTATTTTGTTCTTAAATTTCAATTTTCAGCCGCTTGTAATTCTCGCTGCCACTTATTTTTAACCGAATATTTCTTTGTTTTTCAATTTCATTTTTGACTTGTTGTAATTGTCGTTTTCGCAACACTAATTTGCATCGTAACACTAATTTGCATCGAAATATAGCACCAATTAAATACTTCCTATGTATTATATTTTGATAGCGATTAAATAAAAAAAACAAGTTTTTCAACTGAAAGTAAGGAGCAACATTAAAACTTAAAACAAACAGAAACTATTACGCATATGAGGGGTTCGCCCCCTAGTCAATACCTCACTCTTTACACTAAAGTTCGATTTTTTTCGAATCACAAATCCCTAAATCACAAAGGTCGTTTAATTAGAACAGATAGCTCTTTTGAAAGTACTAAAAAAATTATAGTAAAGAGCGAGGTATTGACTAGAGGGTGAACCCCCTCATATACCTAATAATTTCTGTTCATTTTAAGTTTTCATGTTGCTCCTTACTTTCAGATGAAAAAACTTGTTTTTTTATATAATTTCTGATGGTTTTTTAAATAATGCTGGGAAATCCGGTGCCCCCTTCATAGAAATACCCTTTCCCTCAAGGAAACACCCTCCACGAAAAGATTCTCTCACTTAACCCCCTCCTTTGACCCCCTCCCCCACCAGAAAAAAATCCCTCCAGAAAACGTCCCTACACTTCCCAATAACCAATACTATATGTAAACAATGGGCAAAGTTCATAACTTGCAGCCCTTCCCCCGGGAACTGTTGGGGACTAAGTCATCCTCAAAGACATATTTATTAGAGTTTCGACTATGTTGAACCAGATGCCTATCTCAAAATTTTGATTGAATGACTCTCGGAAAAATAAGAGCGTGGGAGGGGGCCAAGTTGCCCACTAATTTTTTGGGTCACTTAAAAAAGACACTAGAACTTTTAATTTCCGTCCAAATGAGCCCTCTCACGATATTCTAGGACTACTGGATCAATACGATCACCCCTGAAAAAAAACAACAAAACAAATAAACTCACATCCGTGATCTTTTCTTCTGGCAAAAAATACAAAATTCCACATTTTTGCAGATAGGATCTTGAAACATCTACAGTAGCGTTTTCTAATCCGCTGAATCTGATGGTTTGATTTTCATTAAGATTCTACTTTTTTTGAGGATGTTTCCCCCTTTAATCGAAAATAAGGCACATTTTTCAGGCCCGTAACTTTTAATGTGTTACGCTAAATTTGATGAAACTTATATATTTGGAATCAGCATAAAAATCCGATTCTTTTGATGCATCTATTGGTATCAAAATTCCGTTTCTATAGATTTTAGTTTACTATTGAGCAGGGTCACTCCTTACTTACAGTTCGTTACCACGAACTGTTTGAAAATAATCTGATTCTTTGTCCATCATCGACTCATTGCCACATAAACACTCAACTAATAATTGCCAAACTACGTCAGTAAGTTGAATTATTATTTAAAACCGGCGCTCAACCGCTGGCATGAAGGCGAATTTTCCTACTATAAGAACTATGGAAAACAGGTCTAAGCGCCCCCCCCCATTTTCTCCAAACGTGTCCGACCAAATTTTGAGATAGCCATTCTATGCATAATTGTCCAAAGGTCAAATAACCATGCCTCCGGATTTGACAACCTCCTTCCAGCCCTTGGGGCAAGGGCTGTAAGCTATGAAAGCTACTCATTGTTAAGATATAAAGTTTTTATGGGAAGGGTGGTCGTAAAAACTTTGGAGGGGGGCAGATACCTCAAAGTGTGCATTTTAGTGCCAAAACTTTTTAACTCTCATTGAGCCTTCAGGTAATTACAGAATTATTTCTAAGGAAGGGGCAGGGGGTGGAGTTAGAAACTGACATCTAACTCCTCTTGATTTCTGGGAATGTCTCTGATCTACGCTGTTGTTATAAAAGTAAAGAGTAACATTGAACTCAACAATTAGAATAAATTATTCTGTAGTGGAGAGGGTCTACCCCTTCCTCACCCCCAACCTCCCTCTTGAGGTCTTAGAAGCTTCGGAGGATGCTCATTCAATTGAAAATCGAGTGTTCTAGTTCTTTTTTACAAGTCGGAAGTGATTTGAGACCAACCATCCCTTGTCCTAGAACTGTTTTTAAATCTGGTCCCTTTGTTACCCCTTAGGACATCTGATGGACATTTTGAGGTACCTATTTTATACTTTTTCTGTGACTGCTCAATTTTTTGTGTGGGGGGGGGGGTTTCCATAGAGGGGGGATTTCCCTTAGGAAAAATTTCCTGGGGGAATTTTCTGGGGAGGACGCCAGATTCCATAGAAAACAGGTAAATGGTAGCCCGATGTGCACAAGTGTTTAACTTTTCGTCTCCGAAGATGAACACACTATAAGATTCTAGGTTACAATTCACTCTTTGTGATACACTGTAAAAAAAAAAGTGTTTGAAATTCAACAAAAACTGTTTGTAGCCTAGTGTTTATCAATAACAAAAATAGGAATTTCAACAGCTGAAAATAGTTAGAATAGAATATTTAGGGCATTATTGGAATTCCCTAATCATTATTGAATTTTCGACTTGTGGAGAAACAAAAATATTGGATTTATCCAATTATATAATATTTTTTATTAATATACTTGGGGATGATTCATTAACGGTGGCAACCCTAATGAACATACAGTGAATAAAGCCATATGTTATACTCATTGTTTCAATCAGAATTATCTCAAGGATTAACGCTTGCACAACTACTCAGATTACATCCTTGTCATTCCACATGGAAATGATTACGTGAAGTATGATCTAAAATTTTCATATTTCCCTTCTTGTCTTGAGGTAGAAAATGGTAAAAAAAAGAATATTTCTCTTTTATTAATATTCTGTGACTATTTTATTAGCCATACGGGATTAACATTTTTGTAATATTTTTCTATTGCTCTAAAATACTAATTATAAACTAAAAATGTTTGTACATAAATTTATGTGTGTACATTAAAATGTTTATAAATAAACTTACTTTAAATGGCACCATAGTTGAATTTAATATGGTATTCAAAAATTTTCAATCTACTATTAAAATGCAGACCATTTTGATTAATAAAACCTATTTACGTTGAGAGTTACATTTTTTTTCTACTCAAAAGTAATCTTAATAAATTCAAATATCCAACAAACAGTTTCAAAAAAAGAGAGGAAAAAAAAAGGATTTATTTTTATAGTGTAAAGAATAGATGCATAGATTTAATCAACTAATACCGACAAGCTTGGTCAAGTTCCACGGTCTAGAATTTTACGCTCAACTTTTACTTGGGTTGAGTATCCTCCTTATACTCCTACCCTCCTTGGTTGTGATACTGCAGACAGTCTAAAGTGAAATGTTGATGGGTTCAGAAGTGATGGATGTCTCTGAAAATCCATCTACTCGGTCTGTTTTTCCAAACCCACCTCTAAATAGCTTTCAAGCAGATTTGAGGTTGGAGAAGGACAATTTTTGTTTCGAAATAGTAAGGTACTTTCCTCATGAATTTCAAGGTAATCAGTAAAAAATCCTTCGATTGTGTAGATCAAAAGTTCTTGTCTCAAAGGAGGAGGTGTCTGCGAGGGACCAAAGACTTGTTTTTGTGAGTGAAATCTTTCTATTTAAGAGCTGGAGGTAGAAGGGATAGAGGTTCCTGAAGGGACAACTGCCCTACTTTGGATCTCCGATTACATAGATTGAAGTTGCTTGTAGGATTACTTTAAAAAAAAAATACGTAACATGCCCACCTTTGTGGGCATGTTGGCATTGCATGTGGCAAGGAAGGGGCGCTGAGGGATGTGAAGGCTCAGTTTCGACCTCCGCCAACACAAGTTGAAAATCTTTGAGTGGCTCTGCTTCAAACAAAGTACAACATGCGTACTTTTTGCTAAGAAGTTAGTGAAAGCGGGGGAGGGGTAATTCTTGACATACCCACCAAGAGAATTGTATTTTATGTGTCGATGGTAGCACTTTCAGAAGTGTTCTTTGCATTTTTCTATAAGCTATTCTAAGAAAATGTTTTTCCAAGGGGGAGCCACTGCGCATTTGAAGCTTGTTGAACAGAGCTCTCCACTTTCAAGTAGGAAATACGGCTCGACGAAACACTTCTCGGAACACCTTCAGATAATTCTTTCTGAGATAGATAAAAATCCATTCTTGCTCACACACTGTTAGTTTTGAATGAAAGACAAGCAAAAATCTTTTTTTGCAAAATCTTTTTTTTGGCTCCAAGCAAAGATTATATCTAGCTTTCTTAAACGTAATATCCTATTCATCAATCCACGGAGGTTCCTACTCCCTGTAAATACCACGTAGGGTGGACCCTTACGATTCCCTTGCAATAAATAGATAGAAATTTCTGGCATTAAAAAGGACAAAACTAAAGTGCTCTTTCTAAAACACAATTAACATTTTCAAAATGTTGCTGTTTGATAATTATTTCCCATTAAACAGTTTCCTTAAAATCTGTTTTTAAATTTCGACAACAATGGACCGTGGTTTACTCTTTACTAAGTAGAACCGTGGTTACTCTTTCCCTGCATCAACCAAGATTTTAACAAAATATATTTTACCTTTATTTAATTTCTGCTCAGTTGCAAGATAGTATTCGTTTAATGGTTCCTGAAACCAATAATTTTTTTTTTTTATCTCAGGAGCGCATCGATAATTTTATTTCAGAAGAAAGCGGCTAAGTCGATTTTATCAATGGGTTTCCACCCCTTCCCTCTCCTTCCGAAACTTAAAGGTATTCAGCTTCCCTACCATTTCACATTTTTTGTTATATTATTCGTTTTATGCACTTTTTAAAAATCATGTTTCCACATAATATATGGCTCCTCCCCTGCGAAAACAAGAACATGCCTTTTGACAAGTACAAGTATACAAGTATATTAACTGCAATGTAGCTCTATAAAAAGAGCCCCTGAAAAAAACATTTCTTATTTCAAGTTAATGGAGGGAGGTGGTCTTAACCTCCACGCCAATGTCTGAAGAATATACTAAATCATCGATGGATCGAATTGATATCCCTGTTTTTTCTTTTATCTTCTTGAATGGTTTGGTTCCCAATTTATTTGAAGAGCCAAAAAGACAATAAAATATCACTCACTTAAAGAACACTAACATCTCCGATATCTTTCTAAACAAAGAGGGGTCCTTTTTATACTTCTTTGAAATTCAGATTTTTTTTTTCTAACAGCAAACATTCTTAGTATTCAAGAAGCCTTTGAGATGAGAGGGTCTCAGTTTCAAATTAATTATATTTTGTCTTAGCACACGCACGCCCCTGTCTCCTGGAGTGTTTCGATTCTCATTAAACTCCGAAATGTCAACAAAACAGCTTCTATTTGTATCTCCAAACTGCAAATTCGAATTAATCAAATCCTTTTGATAGCTCAGAGCTTGAATACAAAGGAACGAAGTCTTCTAATAAAGTTCGATTAGAAGTTTTTTTTTTCTTTAAAGTGACAAATCTAGTAAATCAAACCGTTCAGGCATGGTAACAGACGATAATAAAAATGTGCGGACTTTATCAATAGGGACCAAAAGTCAAAATTTTCTACTTTTTTTTTGCATCTCACTGTGTCTAAAAACACAGAATAAAAGTCAAAAAGATTAGTTTTTCTATGTTGATTTTAAATATGTAAAGTTGTCTAATTCTGACTTTACCCGTCAAAAGCTATTGGCATAAGACAATTTCCGAAGTTTTATAAAAGAAGAAAACTCCTAAGAGAGGTGCAATCTTATTGAAAATTATAACACCTAATCTAACATGTCTGGAAGCGTGGGAATCCCATATCCAGGCTTATCCAGGGGAGAAGGGGTTAGGGGATTAGAACCCCGTCCCCGAAGATGTTTGTCCGACTTGTAAAACGTAACAAACTCGCATATAAACAATTTTTTTTGTTTTTTTTTTCAAAGCTTTTTCTGTGTATTCCCCCCTCCCCACCTAAAAGAAAAACCCTCCAGAACAAAAATCCTGGATGGCCTTGATTGGGAGTATAGGTTCGATTTCCAAATTATAAAATATTAAATTTTGTTCTTCTCCGAGAAGAGGGTGACGGATGTACGTTTGTTCCTCCGTTTTTTTTTTCTTTTTTGGCATCAGGAATCATCGCAAACAATCGGCACGTAAAATATAGCAGAGAGCATATGAAAATTTAAATATGAAGTTCTCGTACCCTTTTAAGTAACAAAAAGGTCAAACAGCGCAGTAAGAAACTGCAAGTAAAGAGTAACACTCCACTAACTCTTCGCTTACACGATAGTAACAGGAACTATAAAATAGGAGTTGTAATAATAATTAAATGCATAAAAGGAATCGGCTGCTCATGATGCATCCAAATTATAACTAAAATTCAGAAAATTTCGAGTTACTTGTCCAAAGGTCTTACCCAAAGAAAACTTTACTGAATTTATAAAAGGGGGTAAATATCCTCAAAAGCGCAAGCGATCTTAGGCAGCGCGATAGCGCTGCCTAAGTAAAGATTGATGTGGGCACAATGCATTATTTATTTTTCTTTCTTCTTCTTCTTTCGTCACCATACCCGGGCACTTCGTATCTAAGCAGTTGTCGTAGAAACTTCGAAAAGGGCTCATTCGATTGGAAATTGGAGTAGCCAGTGCCCTTTTTAATAGTCAAAAGTGATTGGAGGGCAACTAGCCCCCCACACGCCCATTATTCCCAAAAAACATATCCAATCAAAATTTTGTGATAATCATTTTGTTCAGCATAGTTGATTTCAAGATAGAAAATATCTTTTTGAAGAGGATACCCTCGGGGCAAGGGTTTTAAGTTATGCCCTTGGGGCATATAAGTTTTTATAGAAGGCGTTGTCGTAGAAACTTCAAAAAAGGCTCATTCGATTGGAAATTCAAAGGGCTAGTGCCCTTTTTAATAGTCGAAAGTGATTGGAGGGCAACTAGCCCCCCCCAAGCCCATCGTTCCCCCAAACACATCCAATAAATATTTTGAAATAGCCATTTTGTTCAGCGTAGCTGATTTCCAGATAGAAAATATGTTTTTGAGGAGGACACTCTCCTACAACCCTCGGGGCAAGGGTTTTAAGTTATGCCCTGAGGGCATATAGGGTTTTTATGGAAGGCATCGTCGTAGAAACTTCGAAAATGGCTCATTCGATTGGAAATTTGAGAAGCTAGTGCCTTTTTAATAGTCAAAAGGGATTGGAGGGCAACTAGCGCCCCCACGCCCATCATTACCCCAAACACATCCAATCAAAATTTTGAGATAGACATTTTGTTCAGCGTAGTTGCTTTCCCGATAGAAAATATCATTTTGAGGAGGACACTCAGCCACAACCCTCTGGACAAGGGTTTTAAGTTATGCCCTGGGGGCATATAAGTTTTTATAGAAGGCGTTGTCGTAGAAACTTCAAAAAAGGCTCATTCGATTGGAAATTGAATGGGCTAGTGCCCTTTGTAATAGTCGAAAGTGATTGGAGGGCAACTAGCCCCCCACGCCCATCATTCCCCCAAATACATCCAATCAAAATTTTGAGATAGCCATTTTGTTCAGCGTAGTTGATTTCCAGATAGAAAATATCTTTTTGAGGAGGACACTCCCCCACAACCCTCGGGGCAAGGGTTGTAAGTTATGCCCTGGGGGCATATAAGGTTTTTATAGAAGGCGTTGTCGTAGAAACTTCAAAAAGGGCTCATTCGACTGGAAATTCAAAGGGCTAGTGCCCTTTTTAGTAGTCGAAAGTGATTGGATGGCAACTAGCCCCCCCCCATGCCCATTATTCCCCAAACACATCCAATCAAAATTTTGAGATAGGCATTTTGTTCAGCATAGTAGATTTCCAGATAGAAAATTTCTTTTTGAGGAGGACACTCCCCCACAACCCTCGGGGCAAGGGTTGTAAGTTATGCCCTGGGGGCATATAAGGTTTTTATGGAAGGCGTTATCGTAGAAACTTCAAAAAAGGCTCAGTCAATTGGAAATTCAAACGGCTAGTGCCATTTCTAATAGTCGAAAGTGATGGGAGGGCAGCTAGCCCTCCCCCACGCCCACATTTTCTAGATCACATCCATTCAAAATTTTGAGATAGTCATTTTATTTAGCGCAGTTGATTTCCAGATAGAAAATATATTTTTGAAGAGGACACTCCCCTACAACCCTCGGGGAAAGGGTTTTAAGTTATGCCCTGGGGGCATATAAGGTTTTTACAGAAGACTTTGTCGTAAAAACTTCGAAAAGGGCTCATTCGATTGGAAATTGAAGTAGCTAGTGCACTTTTTAATAGTCGAAAATGATTTGAGGGCGACTAGCCCCCCCCCATGCCCGTTATTCCCACAAACACATCCAATCAAAATTTTGAGATATCCATTTTGTTCAGCGCAGTTGATTTCCAGATAGAAAATATCTTTTTGAGGAGGACACTCCCCCAAAACCCTCCGGGCAAGGGTTGTAAGTTATGCCCTGGGGGCACATAAGGTTTTTATAGAAGGCGTTATCGTAGAAACTTAAAAAAAGACGCAGTCGATTGGAAATTCAAAGGGCTAGCGCCCTTTTTAATAGTCGAAAGTCATTGGAGGGCAACTAGCCCCCCCTTCCACGCCCATTATTCCCCAAACACATCCAATCAAAATTTTGAGATAGGCATTTTGTTCAGCATAGTAGATTTCCAGATAGAAAATTTCTTTTTGAGGAGGACACTCCCCCACAACCCTCGGGGCAAGGGTTGTAAGTTATGCCCTGGGGGCATATAGGGTTTTTATTGAAGGCGTTGTCGTAGAAACTTAAAGAAAGCTCATTTGATTGAAAATTCAATGGGTTTGTGCCCTTTTTAGTTGTCAAAAGTGATTGGAGGGTAACTAGCCGCCCCACGCCCATCATTCCCACAAACACATCCAATCAAAATTTTGAGATAGCCATTTTGTTCAGCGTAGTTGATTTCCAGATAGAAAATATCTTTTTGAGGAGGACACTCCCCCTACAACCCCCGGGGCTAGGTTTTTAAGTTATGCCCTAGGGGCATATAAGGCTTTTATAGAAGGCGTTGTCGTACAAACTTCGAAAAGGGCTTATTCAATTGGAAATTGAAGTAGCTAGTGCCCTTTTTAATAGTCGAAAGTGATTGGAGTGCAACTAGCCCCCACCCACGCCCATCATTCCCACAAAAACTTCCAATCAAAATTTTGAGATAGTCATTTTGTTCAGTGTAGTTGATTTCCAGGTAGAAAATATCTTTTTGAGAAGGACACTTCCCCACAATCCTCGAGACAAGGATTATAAGTTATGTCCTGGGGGCATTAAGGTGTTTATAGAAGGCGTTATCGTAGAAACTTCAAAAAAGACTCATTCGATTGGAAATTCAAAGGGATAGTGCCCTTTTCATTAGTCGAAAGTCATTTGATGGCAATTATCCCCCCCCCCACGCCCATCATTCCCCCAAACACATCCAATCATAATTTTGTAATATCCATTTTGTTCAGCGTAGTTGATTTTCAGATAGAAAATATGTTTTTGAGGAGGACACTCCCCTACAACCCTCGGGGCAAGGGTTTTAAGTTATGACCTGGGGGCATATAAGGTTTTTATAGAAGGCGTTGTCGTACAAACTTAAAAAAGGCTCATTCAATTAGAAATTCATAGGGTTTGTGCCCTTTTTAGTAGTCGAAAGTGATTGGAGGGCAACTAGCTCCCCCCCATCCATCATTCCTAAAAACACATCCAATTAAAATTTTGAGATAGCTATTTTGTTCAGTTTAGTTGATTTCAAGACAGAAAATATGTTTTTGAGGAGGACACTCCCCCTACAACCCTCGGGGCAAGGGTTTTAAGTTATGACCTGGGGGCATATAAGGTTTTTATAGAAGGCCTTGTCTTAGAAACTGCAAAAAAGGCTCATTTGATTGGAAATTCAAAGGGCTAGGGCCCTTTTTAATAGTCGAAAGTCATTGATGGGCAACTAGCCCCCCCACGCCCATCATTTCCCCAAACACATCCAATAATAATTTTGTGATAGCTATTTTGTTCAGTTTAGTTGATTTCCAGATAGAAAATATGTTTTTGAGGAGGAAACTCCCCTACAACCCTCGGGGCAAGGGTTGTATGTTATGCCCTTGGGGCAGATAAGGTTTTTATAGAAGGCGTTGTCGTAAAAACTTCAAAAAAGGCTCATTTGATTGGAAATTCAAAGGGCTAGTGCCCTTTTTAATATTATAAGTGATTGGATGGCAACAAGCGCCCCCACGCCCATCATTCCCCCAAACACATCCAATAAAAATTTTGAGATAGCCATTTTGTTCAGCGTAGTTGATTTCCAGATAGAAAATATGTTTTTGAGGAGGACACTCCCCTACAACCCTCGGGGAAAGGGTTGTATGTTATGCCCTTGGGGCATATAAGGTTTTTAGAAAGCGTTGTCGTAGAAACTTCAAAAAAGGCTCATTTGATTTCAAATTCAATATACTAGTGCCCTTTCTAACAGTCAAAAGTGATTTCGAGGGTAACTAGCCCCCCCCCCTCACGCCCAACTTTTCCCCAAACACATCCAATCAAAATTTTGAGAAAGCCATTTTGTTCAGCGTAGTCGATTTCCAGAAGCCGTTGAAGCCGTTGTTGTAGAAACTTCAAAACAGGCTCATTGGATTGGAAATTCAAAGGGCTAGTGCCCTTTTTACTAGTCAAAAGTTATTTGAGGGCAACTAGCCCCCCCCCCACGCCCATCATTCCCCAAAAGAAATCCAATAAAAATTTTGAGATAGCCATTTTGTTCAGCGTAGTTAATTTTCAGATACAAAATATGTTTTTGAGGAGGACACTTCCCTAAAACCCTCGGGGCAAGGGTTGTAAGTTATGCCCTGGGGGCATATAAGGTTTTTATAGAAGGCGTTGTCGTAGAAACTTCAAAAAAAGCTCATTTGATTGGAAATTCAAAGGGCTAGTGCCCTTTTTAATATTATAAGTGATTGGAGGGCAACAAGCGACCCAACACCCATCATTCTCCCAAACACATCCAATCAAAATTTTGAGGTAGACATTTTGTTCAGCGTAGTTGATTTCCAGATAGAAAATATCTTTTTGAGGAGGAAACTCCCCCACAACCCTCGGGGCAAGGGTTGTAAGTTATGCCCTGGGGGCATATAAGGTTTTTATAGAAGGCGTTGTCGTAGAAACTTCAAAACAGGCTCATTCTATTGGACACTCAAAGGGCTAGTGCCCTTTTTAATAGTCAAAAGTTATTGGAGGGCAACTAGTTCCCCCCACGCCCACATTTTCCCCAAACACATCCAATCAAAATTTCGAGATAGAAATTTTGTTCAGCGTAGTGGATTTCCAGATAGAAAATATCTTTTTGAGGAGGACACTCCCCACAACCCTCGGGGCAAGGGTTTTAAGTTATGCCCTGGGGGCATATAAGGTTTTTATAGAAGGCGATGTCGTAGAAACCTAAAAAAGGGTCATTCGATTGGATATTCGAAGGGCTAGTGCCCTTTTAATAGTCGAAAGTGATTGGAGGGCAGCTAGCCTCCCTCCCCAAGCCCTCTTTTTCCCCAAACACGTCCAATCAAAATTTTTAGATAGCCATTTTTTCAGCGTAGTTGATTTCCAGATAGAAAATATGTTTTTGGGGAGGAAACTCCCCTACAGCCCACGGGGCAAGGGTTTTAAGTTATGCCCTGGTGGCATATAAGGCTTTCATAGAAGGCGATGTCGTAGAAACTTCGAAAAGCGCTCATTCGATTGGAAATTGGAGCAGCTAGTGCCCTTTTCAATAGTCGAAAGTGATTGGAGGGCAACTAGCCCCCCCCCCCTACGTCCAATATTCCCCCAAACACATCCAATCAAAATTTTGTGATAGCCATTTTGTTCAGCGTAGTTAATTTCCAGATAGAAAATATGTTTTTGAGGAGGAGAATCCCCTACAACCCTCGGGGCATGGATTCTAAGTTATTCCCTGGGCGCATATAAGGTTTTTATAGAAGGTGTTGTCGTAGAAACCTTAAAAAAGGCTCATTCAATTGGAAATTCAAAGGACTAGTGCCCTTTTTAGTAGTCGAAGGTGATTGAAAGGCAACTAGCCCCCCCCCCCCGCGCCAATTATTCCCCCAAACACATCCAATCAAAATTTTGAGATAGCCCTTTTGTTCAGCGTAGTTGATTTCCAAATAGAAAATTTCTTTTTGAGGAGGACATTCCCCACACAACCCTCGGGGCAAGGGTTTTAAGTTATACCCTGGGGGCATATAAGTTTTTATAGAAGGCGTGGTCGTAGAAACTTCAAAAAAGGATCATTTGATTGGAAATTCAAAGGGCTAGTGCCTTTTTTAATAGTCGAAAGGGATTGGAGGGCAACAAGCCCCCCGCCCCCTCCCCCCCCCGATGCCCACCTTTTCCCCAAAAACATCAAATCAAAATTTTGGGATAGCCATTTTGTTCAGCGTAGTTGATTTCCAGATAGAAAATATCTTTTTGAGGAGGACACTCCCCCACAACCCTCGGGGCAAGGATTTTAAGTTATACCCTGGAGGCATATAAGTTTTTATAGAAGGCTTGGTCGTAGAAACTTCAAAAACAGATCATTCGAATGGAAATTCAAAAGGCTAGTGCCCTTTTTAATAGTCAAAAGTGATTGGAGGTGAACTAGCCCCCCCCCCCATGCCCAGCTTTTCCCTAAACACATCCAATCAAAATTTTTGAGATAGCCATTTTATTCAGCGTAGTAGATATCCAGATAGAAAATAAGCTTTTAAGAAGGTCCCTCCCCTAAAACCCTTGGGGCAAGGGTTTCAAGTTATGCCCTGGGGGCATATAAGGTTTTTATAGAAGGCGTTGTCGTAGAAACTTCGAAAAGGGCTCATTCGATTGGAAATTGAAGTAGCTAGTGCCCTTTTTACTAATCGAAACTGATTAGAGGGCAACTAGCCCCCCCCCCCCCAACCATCATTCCCCAAAACGCATCCAATCAAAATTTTGAGCTAGTAATTTTGTTCAGCGTAGTTGATTTCCAGATTGAATATATATTTTTGAGGAGGACACTCCCTCACCAACCCTAGGGGCAAGGGTTTTAAATTATGCCGTGAGGGCACATAAGATTTTTTTATAGAAGGCGTTGTCGTAGAAACTTAAAAAAGGCTCATTCGATTGGAAATTCAAAGGAATAGCACCCTTTTTAATAGTCGAAAGAGATTGGAGAGCAGCTAGCCCCCCCCCCCCCCAACGCCCATCTTTTCGCCAAACACATCCAATCAAAATTTGAGATTTTTTTGAATCTCTTTCGATTGGAAATTCAAAGGGCTAGTGCCCTTTCTAATAGTCATAAGTAATTGGAGGGCAACAAGCCCCCCCCCCACGCCCATCATTCCCCCAAACACGTCCAATCAAAATTTTGAGATAGCCATTTTATTCAGCGTAGTTAACTTCCAGATAGAAAACATATTTTTGAGGAGGAGACTCCCCTACAACCCTCGGGGCAAGGGTTTCAAGTTATGCCTTAGGGGTATATAAGCTTTTTATAGAAGGCGTTGTCGTAGAAACTTCAAAAAAAGTTTATTCTATTGAAAATTCAAAGGGCTAGTGCCCTTTTTAGTAGTCGAAAGTGATTGGAGGGCAACTAGCCCCCCCCACGCCCATTTTCCCCCAAACACATCCAATCAAAATTTTGAGATAGTCATTTTGTTCAGCGTAGTTGATTTCCGCAATGAAATATCTTTTTGAGGAGGACAATCCTCCACAACCCTCGGGCAAGGGTTTTAAGATATGCCCCGGGGGGCATATAAGGTTTTATAGAAGGCGTTGTCGTAGAAACTTCAAAAAGGGCTCATTCGATTGGAAATTCAAAGGGCTAGTGCCCTTTTTAATAGTCGAAAGTGATTGGAGGGCAACTAGCCCCCCTCCACGCCCATAATTCCCCCAAACACATCCAATCAAAATTTTGAGATAGCCATTTTGCTTAGCGTAGCTAATTTCCAAATATAAAATATGTTTTGAGGAGGAGACTCCCCTACAAACCTCAAAACAAGGGTTATAAGTTATGCCCTGGGGGCATATAGCTTTTTATAGAAGGCGTTGTCGTGGAAACTTCAAAAAAGGCTAATTCGACTGGAAATTCAAATGGTTAGTGCGCTTTTTAGTAGTCGAAAATGATTGGAGGGCAACTAGCCCCCCCCCCCACGCCCGTCATTCCCCAAAACACATCCAATCAAAATTTTGAGACAGTTGTTCAGCGTAGTTGATTTCAAGATAGAAAATATCTTTTGGAGGAGGGCACTCCCCCCACAACCCTCGGGGCAAGGGTTTTAAGTTATTCCCTGGGGGCATATAAGGTTTTTATAGAAGCCATTATCGTAGAAACTTCAAAACAAGGCTAATTTGATTGGAAATTCAAAGGGCTAGTGCCCTTTTTAATAGTCGAAAGGGATTGGAAGGCAACTAGCCCCCCTCCCACGCCCACCTTTTTCCCAAACACAACCGATCAAAATTTTGAGATAGGCATTTTGTTCAGCGTAGTTGATTTCCAGATAGAAAATATGTTTTTGAGGAGGAAAATCCCCTACAACCCTCGGGGCAAGGGTTTTAAGTTATGCCCTGGGGACATATAAGGTTTTTATAGAAGGCGTTGTCGTAGACACTTCGAAAAGGGCTCATTTGATTGGAAATTTGAGTAGCTAGTGACCTTTTTAATAGTCGAAAGTTATTGGCGGGCAAATAGCCCCCCCCCCACACCCATCATTCCCCCAAACACATCTAATCAAAATTTTGAGATAGCCATTTTGTTCAGCGTAGTTGATTTCATGATAGAAAATATGTTTTTGAGCAGGACACTCCCCTACAACCTT
The DNA here is from genome assembly GCA_027921565.1 of Artemia sinica. Lineage (NCBI taxonomy): Eukaryota > Metazoa > Arthropoda > Branchiopoda > Anostraca > Artemiidae > Artemia > Artemia sinica. Next base: position 77,443,159 of record CM051259.1, on the reverse strand, counting down.
CGGGACAAGGGTTTTAAGTTAAGCCCTGGGAGAATATAAGGTTTTTATAGAAGGCATTGTCGTAGAAACTTTGAAAAGGGCTCATTCGATTGGAAATTGGAGTAGTTAGAGCCCTTTTTAATAGTCGAAAGTGATTGGAGGACAGCTAGTCTCACCCACGCCCACCTTTTCCCAAAACACATCCAATCAAAATTTTGAGATACCCATTTTGTTCAGCGTAGTTAATTTACAGATAGAAAATATGTTTTTTAGGAGGACACTCCCCTACTACCTCGGGGAAAGGGTTTTAAGTTATGCCCTGGGGTTATATAAGGTTTTTATAGAAGGCGTTGTCGTAGAAACTTAGAAAAGGGCTCATTCGATTTGAAATTGAAGTAACTAGTGCTCTTTTTAATTGTTTGATTGGAGGGAAACTAGCCCCCCCCCAAACCCATAATTCCCCCAAACACACTCAATGAAAATTTTGAGATAGCCATTTTGTTCAGCGTAGTTGATTTCCAGATAGAAAATATCTTTTTGAGGAGGACACTCCCCCACAACCCTTGGTGCAAGGGTTTTAAGTTATGCCCTTGGGCCATATAAGGTTTTATAGATGGCATTGTCGTAGAAACTTTAAAAGGGGCTTATTCGATTGGAAATGCAAAGGGCTGGTGCCCTTTTTAATAGTCGAAAGTGATTATAATCACTGAATAGTCCACACCCATATTCCCCCAAACACATCCAGTCAAAATTTTGAGATAGCCATTTTGTTCAGCGTAGATAATATCCAGATAAAAAAATGTTTTTGAGGAGGAGACTCCCCTAGAACCCTCGAGGCAAGGGTTTTAAGTTATGCCCTGGGGGCATATAAGTTTTTTATAGAAAGCGTTGTCGTAGAAACTTTAAAAAAGGCTCATTCGATTGGAAATTCAAAGGGTTAGTGCCCGTTTTAGTAGTCGAAAGTGATTAGAGGGTAACTAGCCCCCCCCCACTCCCATCATTCCCCCAAACACATCCAATCAAAATTTTGAGATAGCCATTTTGTTCAGCGTAGTTGATTTCCAGATAGAAAATATCTTTTTGAGTAGGACACTCCCCCAAAACCCCCGCGGCAAGGGTTATAAGTTATGCCCTGGGGGCATGTAAGGTTTTTATAGAAGGTGTTATCGTAGAAACGTCAAAAAAGGATCATTCGATTGTAAATTCAAAGGGCTAGTGCCCTTTTTAATAGTCGAAAGGGATTGAAGGGCAACTGGCCCCCCCCCACGTCCACCTTTTTCCCAAACACATCAAAAAAAATTTTGAGATAGCCATTTTGTTCAGCGTAGTAGATTTCTTGATAGAACATATATTTTTGAGGAGGACACTCCCCTACAAACCTAGGGGCAAGGGTTTTAAGCTACGCCCTGGGGGCATATAAGGTTTTTATACAAGGCGTTGTCGTAGAAACTTCGAAAAAGGCTCATTTGATTGGAAATTAGAAGGGCTAGTGCCCTTTTTAATAGTCGAAAGTCATTGGAGGGCAACTAGCCCCCACGCCCATCATTTCCCCAAACACATCCAATAAAAACTTTGAGATAGCTATTTTGTTGAGCGTAGTTGATTTCCAGATAAAAAATATGTTTTTGAGGAGGACACTCCCCCACAACCCCCGGGGCAAGGGTTTTAAGTTACGCCCTGGGGGCATATAAGGTTTTTATAGAAGGCGTTGTCGTAGAAGATTTAAACAAGGCTCATTCGATTGGAAATTCAAAGGGCTAGTGCCCTTTTTAATAGTCGAAAGTGAATTGAGGGCAACTAGCCCCCCCCCTCCCCCGCCCATCATTCCTCCAAACACATCCAATCAAAATTTTGAGATAGCTATTTCGTTCAGCGTAGTTGATTTCCATATAGAAAATATATTTTTGAGGAGGACACTCCCTCACAACCCTCGGGGCAAGGGTTTTAAGTTATGCCGTAGGGGCATATAAGGTTTTTATAGAAGGCTTTGTCGCAGACCCTGCTTGAAAACAGGGTCTGCATGATTCAAAAAGACGTTGGCTATAAGAGATTATGCAAAATTTTGCTAGTATTAATTTAATTAGATTCATGTGATCCTTGGATTGTGAAATTCATTTCTATTCCGATTATCTCTTTGCTTGAGATGCCTTGTGAGGATATTTGTTCCTCTAGCAATGGAATTTACAAGATAAGGAGTCTGTTATTTCTGGAAATTAGAAATTAATTTTGTAAGTAGTTCTATACGAAGAACATTACTTTAAAGAATTTTGTGTTCTATTGAGAGCCACTTCGATTTAAAAAATAAAGTTTTGAGACAGAGTCAAACATTAACGCAAAGAGCGAGGCGTCGAAGTGGGGACAACCCCTTTAATATACGGAATATTTTCTGTTTGTTCTAAGTTTTAATGTCGCTCCTTACTTTCAGTTAAAAAAAACTTGTTTTTTCTTTATTTAATTTCTGAACGTTTTTGAATTAATGAAGCTTCGATTTTGGCTCACCGTATATGAATAATTAAGAAGAAATATGCATACTAATTTCACCTTTTTTCACGTAACTTTTGATTGGTAAGACTAAACTTGATGAAACCTATATATTTGAAATCAAAATAAAAATCTGATTCTTTTGGTGTATCTACTGGTATCAAAATTCCGTTTATTAGAGTTTCTTTTACTATTGAGCCGGGACACTCCTTACTTACAGTTCGTTACCACGAACTGTTTGATTTTTAAATCTCGTAATTAAGTAAAATTTCTTGTTTAGTGTTGAGCGTACATTGAGGTAACAAAATTAAATCTTGGAAGAGTCTTTGCCTGTCAGGGTCGGAATTCTCAGAACAGCATATAAAATATAAAAATTTAAAAATAATATAATATAAAAATTTGGTTATTTGCTGTTAGTTTTCCTATATTCAAGATGCCAAAATCAGAGTTAATTTGTTATGCGTCATATTTATATTTCATTTAGGTTGGCTTTTCGTTAGTGGCATTGCTTTTGCAAGAGCTTTCCAGCCCAATCTTCAAGTTGTTTTTCAACCAAAACTTTTAACCGAAGCTCTAAATTAGACCAACAAAGTGTCATTGTGTATTTTTATATATTATTATTTAGTAAGACATTTTTGTTGAATATTAAGTGGATCCTGAAAGAAGAAATATAAATCTTAGAAGAAAAATATATCTTTGAAGTTGGCTCTTCTTTATATAGGGTCACTTTCCAAGAACTTCAAAACAAAATCTTCAAAAAGTTATTTAACTATAGTTTTAATCTAGACCAAGAAGTCTCATTGATTATTTTTATAGTTTATAATTGAGCAAGATTTCTTGTTTAACATCGAATGCATCATGAGAGAAGAAAAATAAATCTTAGAAGACCCTTTGGGAGTCATGGTCAAAGTTCTTGATACACAAATTCCCAGCTAATGTCGGCATCTCAGTACTTTGGTTTTTCTTCAAGCAAGATCTCAAAGTAATTTTTTCTTTTGTTATGCGTCAAGCTTTTATATGTAGATAGATTTTTTTAATGGTACCTATTTTATAAGATCTTTTGAACTGTGTCCTAATTAGTGTTGAAACTGAAACTGTTGAAACTGAAATGAAACTGTTGAAACTGAAACTCAACATAACTTACTCTCAAATTAGTATGCACACTTATCACCAGAAATATATTGTTTAATTATTCAATTTTGTAAATTTTATTTTATTGTATAATATTTTATCGGATAAATTTATTATTTATGGTTTTATTATAATGTTATTATGAATATTTTTTCATGTCAATAAAATTTAATTATGTCAATAAATTTAACTTTGCTACGGATCTATACGAGTCAAAAAAAAATAATACCATTCTATATGTAGTTGTTAGTTACTAACTAATTTTCATTAAAACTTTAATGTATATTAGAAGAATTTCGGACCACTATTAGCACCTGATGGAGAAGTCAGCTCTTGTTCATATTTATAATTATGTGGTCGCCGAACGACTTACAGCCATGCATTTAGGCATAAGGCTTAGAAGTTTGCGTAAGATTGCAAAATTAGCCAATCAAGAAGCTTTTTTCCACCAGCTTCATCCTTTTTTTTTCGATGTAACAAGTGGTGTCAGTTGGGAAGGGAGCAGGGGGGGGGGTATACCTCTCTAGATTTTTTCATCCCCCCTAGACTAAAACAAAAATAAAGTTTTTGGTATTTTTGTTGGAAAATTCTCTTTTTGATATTTTCATAGGAAAAAAAAAATCAACAAAATTGGCCCCTTGATTTAAAAAAAAATGTTTTGCCCCCTTCCTAATTTTCGTAAATTGGCACATGAAGTAACATTCTCATTTTTTAGGCTATGCTCAGCGTCGTAAAATGCGTGTCAAGAAACTCTGACACAAAATCAGTGTCAAGAAACTCTTACTATAGTAAAATACTTGCTTTACAAATTTTACTGAAATAAGATCCTGATTTTTTTTTTCCTTTTTTTGTTAAGCTCATTGAACTTAAGATTACTGTCTGCAGTTGCAAGACTAGATTGGAATCAATTCTATATATTCTTAATTCTAATTTTCTTTAAAGTATTATATTAAACCAGCAAAATACACTAACGTTCCGTCAAAACGCAATGTCTGTTTTACTAGCACTCTCAGCCTAGTATTCCGTTTTTGCGAATTATCAATCATTTCTGATCACTTGTTTAAATAAATAAATTGGTCATTAGACGAAATGAATTGAATATTTTTTTTTTGATAAAGTCATAAATCTTAACGTAAATTAAAATTGTTTTAGAAATGATATTGCTACATTTTATGAAAAAAAAAAAGAATTTTGCAATTAAAACATCAATAAAGTCTCTTTGTCGCATGCTTCGAAAACAGAGCGGAAAGAACCATAAATCACGCTTGAGAAGTTCTAAAAAAGTAACTCATCTTAAACTTGCAAAACCAAGAACGAAACACGCTCTAAAAAAGCTTGTAGTTCCCTTCTTAATGGCTTGAAACGCATTAAAAAATACTCGTGAATTATATCTAGAAAGCTACTAGACCGCGTAAAGCGTAAGGATATTAAAGCAAAAACAGGATTGGGAGATGGATATAGTTTCTGAGACTGGAAACATAAAAAAATTCTAAGCACAACATAATATGAAAACAAAGCTTAGTATTTTGGGGAGCGTTAAAAACAACTTTATTTTCACACTTTCTATTCACGATCAAAGCATAATAGAAAGTTATTATCGTAAGGAGGGCACCCAACATAAGAAATAATTCACTTCAAAAGCAAAATTTGAGATGCATATACAATGCTTAGCATCACTCCTACTGCATCGATTGATCATGCCTCTGAAGTTGTCAAATATTTGTCATCGTTCAGAGCCGAATTTGGGTCAATTAGAATTTTTCAGCCACGCTGAAAATTCTATGAAAAACCTAATTGGCTCAGATTAACGCTAACTAAATCTCAGTATAAGTAAAATCGTATTGTGACTGGGTCGTGATAAAACTTCACTTTCTTTGAAACTACGAGCAAGTGGTCTAATGCAGCTGCTTCATCGTCCACTAATTTTCACCAAGATTGACCTTTGGTTGAGGTCAGCCAATGCTCCTATGAGAAATGAGGGATCTGCAAGGTTATGCCGAAATGTGACAAACGAGGGACCTCAGCTGAAAACACCCATGCACGAAATGAGGGAACTTAACTGTTCTAATGGACGTCTGTTGATTTTTATTTAAATTTAAAGCAGATTAGCAGTTTCTTAAGCCATCCTAATTGTTAAAAAGAGCCATAAACTGTTTTAACCAGCTCTTTGCCGTTTTATCATCAATACATTTTAAACTTGGATTCTATTCACCGTCAAAACGCAAAGAAAAAAAAATCACTGAGCGCCCAGAACGTGATCGTCGAGTTATAGCAAACAGAAGAACAAACAAAACATGAAAATAGGTGGATTAGCCCTTCTAGAAGGTGGATTTGCCTTACTTGAAAAATTATTGCTTCAAAATCCATAGCTTTAGGTGTGCTTAAACACCTAATTTTAATTATTTACAGCAGATTTATAAGAAATTGAAAAGGGCAAGAAATTATAGCTACAGACAAAGAATTTTTGTACTTTCCCATTATATGGGCCTTTACATGGAAACCAGTCACGAAAAACCCGTTTTTGACGGGTTAACCGCTATAGAGTAATACAATGATAGCGTGGTTTTTATTGCGTATACAATATTTAAACTGTTGTTTTTGGGGTTTAGGGGGGGGGGAAGGTACCTAGGTTAGGTTAGATTACGTATTTAATGTATGCAATGCTTTACCACCCTCCCCCCGCTAATGTGCAAATATATAGTCCAAATTTGTTTCTAAACTATTATATATTCCTCCTATTTTATTTTACTTCATTAGTATTAACCAAACTTGACTTTTTGGAAAGGCCCATATAATGGGAAAGTACCGAATTTATGGTTATTAATTCTTTTTGCTGTGCATATTTAAATAAAAGGTTGTACATCTTGCCTACCCCCCTTCCCCTCCCACCCCCCTCAAAAAAAGAAATATAGTTAGAAAGTGAAAGAAATGCTTGTATTTGCGAAGGTATACATCAAGTTCCCAAAATCAAGATCAAGGGGAAGACGGAATCAAAATCAAGGGGAAGACGAGGAGGCCGATCATTATTGGGACAAAATATATTCCACTTGGCTTCAAAATCTACCTAAAATAATTGTGTATTTTAACCGAAAAATTCACCTACGTGAAGTCACAAGACAGAAACTTCGTATTTTTTTTTAAAAAAAAAAAAAATCCTGAAAGAAAGCAACATTCGTACGAAGAAATTCACTTGGGTTCAGTCATAAATAGTAATTTTATTTTTTTATTCTTGAAAAAATTGCCGGAAAGAAAACAACATATTTCTCTCTTAAAATGTGAAATGTACTTTTTCGTTTACACATTTGTCTTGCACTCGGTACGATCTACAAATTTTATCCATTTAAGTTCTTGAATAGAAAACTTTTCCAGCCAAATGAAGAAAATCTTTCTTTTCATTACCCTGTAAAATTTTGGAAATGTGAGATACAACTTTTTGTTTTGAGAACTCGAATATATCTTTACTTACACAAAATCCTTGTCATTAGGACCTTTTGTTAGCGTAACTTACAGCTTGGCAAATACTGTATCCGGGAGTGGGGGTAATACCTTCGTTTCCCTCCCCCCCCCCAGGTTCTTTATCCGACTCATAGAAACGAAGTAAAATGAATAAAAACAGATTTTGATGTGCTCTTAATTTTTTTCCACCCCCCCCCCCAAAAAAAAAAAAATTCCCGGATACACCCTTGATTACGGCTAGGGGAGCAAATGAATCTAATAATAGTGCATGAAGAAACTCCTAGTGGAAACAACGAATGTTTTTTCCAACATGGCTGTCAAGATTCAAGAAGAAATTCCTAGTGGAAACAATTTTAAGCAAATGCCATTTTAGGTTAGTATGCTTTTATGAACTACTGGATTTTGAGGTTCCAAAGTTAATAAAACATGACCCTGAAGTGTTTTGTCGAACTGACAGCCTTTAGAAATGTGTATTATATACTGTACAATGTTACTATATATGCCATACGTCTCTGCGTGTTTCTCCTCCTTCTGTCTATTTCTTTTTATATGTCTCTGTCTCCCTCTCTCCCCTACTCTTTTTTAATTTGGAGTCATTCTTTTTGCATGAAGGGTCAAAAAGGTAGAGGAGACAACCAAGAAAAAGAATAAAAAAGGAACTGAAATATTTTAAAGAAAATAGACATAAATATAATGTAAATCGATATTAAAAAGAGCTGTTATCGATATCGATTAAGAAATATGACTGAATCAAGTATAAGAATACCTTGAAAAAAAGGACGATCAAATTTTCATTCTATTGCAACATCAAAGGATTTAGATTGCGCTAATTATCTGAACTCTTGGGTCAGCATTGTTACTTCGACTGTTAAAATAAATCAAAAGGAAATCCAACATTAATCAAAATTTTCTTACTGATTTTGTAGTTTTTATCGAGATTCCAGATTCTTTACCGATGTGATAAATCTTATAGAGGAAAAAAGAAAAATAAGAACAATAGTTCAAATTGAACAAGATCTAACTATAATAGTCTCTATCGAAAAATAATATTTTGGATTTTTTGTTACGAATCTAGAGGCATAAATCAAAAGATGTTTTGTTAACAAACTCTAGATCAACGTCCTGCAACAAACTCCTGCTATCCCCTACCTTGTCTGATGTTAAAAAGGTAGTACTTAATCATGAAAAATTCCACGGTGTTTGAGCTTAGTGAAAATTATCATAAACAACATTAATTCTTTTAATGGATCTCATCATTCTCCAGGAAAAAAATCATTCTCCAGGAAATCATTCTCCAGGAATAGTAAACATTTAACTCGAAACTGGAACAAAAGGCTAAGGAGATGAGGGAACTTTCCACTATAAGAATTGTTCAGTGTTGTTTATCTAACGCATGCTTGTTATTTGAATTGATAAGTTCTAATTCAATAGTTCTTCTCAATTCCCTCAAAAGCCCCATCCACTTCTGAATAACAATTCTCTATAGTATTGAATTTATTGAATTATTCTAGTGTTCTAGTGTTTATATATAAAAGATAATAACAAATACATTATGACAATGCAAATCTTCAGAAGGGTTGTCCTTTATAATTCAAAAGGTGTATAAAATTTTTAAGCATGTAAGAGTTCAAAATGTCCCACACATTATATCCCTCATGTGGATAAGTGCAAGTTCTATCGAGTAGAACAGCCCCTTTTCTTCTATCTTATTTGGCTCCTAGAAAATTCAGAAGTTACTTTATTGTTAAAATGTGCTAAATCCTCTTTTCTTTGTCATAGAGATTTTTGAAAATTGGAGTTTTTAGTTTTGCTAATCTTTCAAAACACCATGGTTTCTTAATTCCTTTTTAAAATAGTTTTTATTCAATCTGGAAGAGCCTACGCCTTAGAATAATTATAATTTATTAGTGGAACGTTCACTGAAAAATATCATGGCAAAAAAAAACTGGGCAGTTTCATCGGTACAGTAACTCTTGGCTTCGCTACATAGCAGCTAAGCTAGCTGCTTAGCGACTATGCTAAGCGGCATGGAAGTAATGCTGCTAAGCTCATTATTAAGACACCAATTTCTAACAAATAAGTCGTGAGTCGTTTTAAGAGAAATTATATAATTAATTGAAGCCTTAAAAAAAATGTGGAACATGCAAAATTACAAATATTTTTTCAAACCTCCCTGGCATCCTTTTGGTAGATTTTTACAGGCTCTACCTTCTCTTAAAAATTTATGCGGGTGTTTATGTTCAAACTATTTTTGTAAGGCTTATCTTACAGCTTAAAGATTAAAGCTTAGAGATTAAGGCTTAAAGCTTAGTAAAATTATTTTTCTAAGTTGTTTCTGTTCCACTAAATCCCTTTCCTTAAATATTACCTTCTTTAACTTTCTAACAAATACTTGTATTTGAATATTAAATTCCCTTTCTAAAACCTAATATCCGTCTGAACATGTTTCCATTGAAATATGCAATTTTGCGACGAGCCTGTGGCTATACCTTGTACAGAACGGAAAGATACTAAAAAAAATTGGCTACATTAATTTCATGTCTGTTCATTCATTGGGTCAGATTATGATTTTGAATTGACTTTTTCTATGACAATAATCTGAACGTGCTTAAAATAAGATATTGTTTTTAATTGTTTCTAACATATTTTATATGTGCTTTTTAATCTAAAAATATAATAAAATTAAGAGGAATGTTCAAAATGTAATTCGGTATAGCGGAACCTCACAGGGTATAAGGTATAGCGGAACCTCAGCTATCATATGATAGCAAAATTGTCGTCGTCCGTTGGAATATAAAAGTGACTTGACTTTGACTTATGTCTCCTGCCGGGCGCTGCTCGGCGTAGAGAGTGACGTCTGCCTCCTCCATCCACTTCGGTCCATGGCAAGCGTTTGCACATCGCTCAACCTGATATTTGCCATCGCCAGGAACTCGGACAGGCTGTCAGACCATCGTTTCTTCGGTCGGCCGCGAGGTCGCTTCCAAGCGGCTTTGACAGGGTCGAAGTCATGGATCGTTTTCGCAGGTATGTGTGGAGGCATTCGAAGTAGGTGTCCGAACCATCGTAGTGTTCGCTCGGCTGCTTGGGTCGAAAACCGAGACTGCTTGGTGAGCTGCAGCAGCTTCTCATTGCTGACAAAGTCGAACCATCGCAGACCTTCGATCCTCCTCAGGCTCTTCGACTGAAAGACATCAATTGCCTTGAGGGTTGCGGCTGAAGCTTGCCACGTCTCAGCTCCATAGAGCAAAATATAAAAGTGCAGTACTGCAAAAAAATATATAACATACTAAAAACTTACAGGAAACATACTGCTCAAGCCTTCGCTTTTTTTAAATACTATACGATGAAATTGTAATTATCGATTAAGGACCCCTTCTGGCTAAAGGGGCCTGTTTTATAAGCTACTTGGGAGTGCTTTTAAAAATAACCAAAAGTGTATTTTTTGCAACGACAACCAAGTATTTAATGGCAATACGAGCTCATGATTTACCAGAACTCTTACTTTTAAGATATTTAAAGAACTTTACTTCAAGTATTCATTTGTTTTAAACAAATCCCCCAAATTTTAAGATCCCCCAACTTGCCGGGGATTTTATCAAACATAAAAACAAACTAAATTAAAAAATTGTGGAAAAGCTTTCTAATTTAGTTAATTATTAATTTAGTAAAAATATATAAAACGCACATATGAAGTTTTGAATTACCACTTTTTATTAAGATAAGGAACATATCCTGCTAAGTTCTGTTTAACGGGAAATTGAGAAATTACCACTTCCTAGCGATTACGTGGGAAGGTGTGGTTGATATAAATGTATAAAAGATACAATTTATCGGAAGGGGAAATCTTTTACTAACTTTATGCCGGACTGACCTCTGGTCCGTTGTTTTTAGAAATACCTTGGAACTGTGTCTTATCATTGTAAGTGTCTAAGTATCTATTTATATATTATTGTTGTTTTTGAGACTTGTAATCTACTTGGGACAGCCAGTCCCAGTAGACAGAATATATCCGATTATATTATATGTTAAATGAATAAAAGTATTGTATTTTAGACAACCTCTCTACAATCTACCTTTAGCCCTCGAACATACCCAGTCGGTACGCCTCATTAGTTCGGTCATAGCCTAAGGCACGCTACCAAAGTTTAATTACCTTAGGGCCAGAGTTTATCTCCTCTATAAAGGGAGAATAAAGGCATCTACAACTACAACCCCCCAAATACCATAAAAGTCACTTCGCAACAACTGGTGGCAGCGGTGGGATTACCAGAGGAAAAAATGACTTCCCTATCAACAGTACTTGAAATTGCAAAAATTATACCAGAATACGCGGTAAATTCAGATGTAGATCAGTATATCAAAAAATTAAAAATTTTCGACGAACTAACTGAATCGTTTGAGAATAAGGTCAAAGAGCAATGCGTTGCAGCCAGATTAAAGGGAAGCGTCCTTAAACATTTTGAGGCAATTAAGGAAAAAGAGCCCAAGGACATCAGTACTCTAATTGAATCTTTTAAAACAAGATTCATAGAGACAAGCATCTCCGAGAGGCTAAGAACAGAGGTAGTCACATTCGATACCTCAACTAGTATCAGGGAATATGCAGACAAAATTTGTAGATCCGTGTGTTTACAATTAGAAAAAGGCGGAAATGACGAGACAGTAAAGAAAGTACAACTACATACTTTTACCCAAGGGTTACCAAAAAAGTTATTAAGACTAATATTATCGCGGAAACCTGAAAATTTAGAGCAGGCTATAATACTAGTCGAAACAGAGGTAAAAATTGACGAAGCTATGAAAAAGTTTGACCAAATGTCAATAAATAACACGGGTGCCCAAGAAAGTATAAAATATGAAAGGGGACAAAAAAGGGTGAGCTTTGAGGAGCCGAATCGTGAACCAAAAAGGCGCGACGGAGGCCGAGGGTCGCCGTCTAGGGAGATAGCTGACAGATTCCACGACCTTGAGAGATTAGCAGCTAATAACTATAGAAAATATGGGCACCCTCCCCCACCAAAGACAGATAGTTGGGGAACCAACAAGGACAGATCAAAAATATTTAGAAATAACCAGGAAAGAAACAAACAATTTAAGAGAAAATTTTATTGCTATTATTGTAGCAAACCAAACCACTATGCAGCAGATTGCTGGCATAGAATACGTAAAGAAGGCCAGACGTACAAGACAAGACACCAATTCAGAACGCAGGGGGACAGAAATTTAGGAAGACAGGGAACAAATAATACTTGGTAAATACCTAATAATATTTCTGAATTTAGGCCTAGGAGGCAAACGGTTAACAAAACCCAGGGTCAAAGTAGCAGCGCTGAAGAAAACTGGGATAATCCCAGAAATTTTTGGCCAAACAGTGGGCATTTAAACGGAGAAACCAGCCTGTAAGGGTCGACAGAGCTGTTTCCTTACAAAGACCCCTATATAGTTTAGAATGTTGTGATACAAATGCAAATAATAATAATCTACCGATTCTGCGTTGTTTTAAAATTGAGTGTTTTCAAAATTTACCATGTTTACTAGATACAGGCGCATCTAAATCATTAATTCGAGAGGAAGTTTTTAATAGGTTTCCTCCTAGTGTCAAAAATCGCGTTAGCAGATGCCAGAATACCCTCACATCAGTGACAGGGCACAAGCTGACAATTTTGGGAGAATGTCCACTAAAATTTAGTGCAGGGGATAAAGAAATAACAGTAACAGTAATAATATGCAAGCAGCTACCATTTCCTTGTATTTTAGGAGTAGATGCCATCAGAAAATATGGGATTGTATGGGAACCCATATCCAATACAATAACAATAAACCAGGCAAATGAAAATAATAGGCAAATTTGCGTAACAACAAATAACGAAAGTGAAGATTCGAATTATAACCTAAAAATAAGCAGAAAAATCACAATAGAAGGGGAACGAGAGCTCAAGTTCTGGCTACATTAAATGAAAAAGAAGGAAAGGTTAAAACAATGAATGCCGTGATAGGGGGGTACACCATAAAAGAATACCCAATGATTTTCGTGGAAAATCAAGTTATAAAAATTGAAAATGGTATAACATACTTAAAACTATCAAATCTAAGTAATAATAAAATAAAACTGAATCAGGTAGAACTTGGATCAGTAGAAAAGATTTCAAATTCGGAAATAAAATCTCTAAACAGTCCAGAATTAAGCGTAAACTTCACTAGCCACGAACATTTATCCTCATTAAAACCGCAACCACAAGAAGAGTATGTAATGTCGAAAACGGATTTTTTGCAACAATTTGATTTAAAACATTTACCGGAAGACGTAAAAACTAGGGTGGAAAATATTCTTTGGGATTTTAAATGGACTTTTGCAAGACACAAAGCAGATTACGGATTAACTCACTTAATCACGCACAAGATATCAACAGAGGGCCCTCCAATCAAAAAGTCACCGTATAAAACACCTTATCATTTAAAGCCATGGATAGAAAGCCAAATAAAAGAAATGGAAGATCAGGGAATAATTAAAGAAAGTATTAGTGATTGGTGCTTTCCATTAATAATACTCAGAAAAAAAGATAACACCTGGAGATTATGTATAGACTTTAGATCACTAAACGCCGACACTGTTAAAGATGTGATGAAGCTACCAAGAATTGATTCGATTTTAGATTCGTTAGGGGGTTCAAAATATTACACTAGTTTTGATTTAATAGCAAGATATTGGCAAATCGCTTTAGATACAGAAACTAACCATAAGGCTACTGTAATCTTAGATGATGGGAGAACGTTCACATTTGAACGTATGCCGTTTGGCTTATCATTTAGTCCAAATTGTTTTAGTCGCCTAATGAATTTGGTGTTAAAAGATAACGAACCAGGAAGGAAAAAAGATACCTTGGCTTATTTAGATGATGTAATTCTGTTTAATGAAAACTTAGAAGACCACTTGGTCGGACTTAGAAAAATACTGGAAAAGTTTGAAAAAGCAGGCTTAAAATTAAAACCAGAAAAGTTAAAAATAGTAGTACCAAAATTAGTATTCCTTGGACACCTGATAAACGAAGGTACTATTTCACCAAATCCAGAAAAATTTACAGTCATAGAAAATTTACAGCCTCCTAAAGATCAAAAAAGCTGCAGATCAGTTTGTGGGTTGTTAAGCTATTTCAGACGATATATTAAAAATTATGCCACAATAACACAACCTTTGACGAACCTTTTGAAACAATCAGGCAAATTCGAATGTCCAGAGGACGCAAAACAAGCGCTAAATGAAATAAAAAGGCAACTATTACTGGAGCCAATACTAAAACTACCAGATTTGTCACAAGACTTCTGTTTGCAAACAGATGCTTCGGGGTACGGTATAGGGGCCATTTTATTAAACATAAATTCTGAAGGAGTAGAATTAATAGTTCAATACGCCAGTAGATCACTGACGGAAGCAGAAAAAAAATACTCGACAGTTGAAAGGGAGTGTTTAGCAGTTGTAGTATTTACAGAATATTTTCGACCATTTTTACTTGGAAAAAAATTATTTTGCACGTAGACCAAAAATCACTAGTTTGGCTACATACGATGCAAAATACTTCAGCCCGGCTGACACGGTGGATACTACGTCTGCAAGCATATTCATATGACCCCAATATATATAAAGGGCCGTACAAATATTTTACCAGACTATTTGTCACGAAATCCAGATAAGGAAGAAAATGTGATAGCAACCATCCTGAACGAAGTGGAAGGGGTAGAAATACTGTCTAATGAAAATATTTCGAAGCATCAAAATAAAGATGATTTTTGTTTAGTAATGAAATCCTTTTTATCAAAAGGAACGGAACTGCCAGAGCAATTTAAACATTTTTTAAAGGACTTAGATAATTTTGATCTGGACGAAAGTAAAAATTTTCTAGTAAGATACCATAGACCATCGCAAGAATATAGAAAAAATGACTTAAAAAATATTCCAGTAATTCCAAAATCTCTGGAAGGAGAAGTTTTACAGATGGCACATGCAACGATTGGCTGTCACATGGGAGAAGCAAAAACTATGGGGAGACTGAAGGGAAATTTTTATTTTCCAAAAATGTACTCAAAAGTAAAAGCTTTTATACAAAGCTGCCAAGAGTGCGCCAAACAAAATGTCGCCACCAACGACCCCTAGGGCTGAATTAGGTCAATACCCCACCCCTTCAGGGGTGGGGTATTGCATAACCCTAAGGAAACATAACCCTAAGGAAACCCATTGAGGGTAGATGCACATAATGACCCAAAGATGGTAGCATTATAGCTGTAAACGAAATTAAGTTGATTTACAAGCAAAATATTGAGAATTGGGACAATTCTTCTTTAAATGGGGAGTATTGTGGTAAAGCTTTCTAATTTAGTTAATTATTAATTTAGTAAAATATATAAGACGCAAATATGAAGTTTTGAAATACCACTTTTTATTAAGATAAGGAACATATCCTGCTAAGTTCTGTTTAACGGGAAATTGAGAAATTACCACTTCCTAGCGATTACGTGGGAAGGTGTGGTTGATAAAAATGTATAAAAGATACATTTTATGAATGAATGAATGGTTTTTATTTCCCATCATAAATAACACAAGGTTACACAACGGAGTAATGAAAAAAAGAAAAAAAAGAGAAAAAGAAAACGCAATAAGAGAAACAACAAGACTTCAATAACAATCTATATACAGCATACTAAACTCGTAATCAAACTAGCCTACGATAGCTCGGTACATATCATGATCAGGATTGAGCAAACGCCGAAATCGGACGATTCGCTCAGTAGCTGCAGTAGTCGGGTCCGCAACGCTGTAATTTTTCGAAACTCTTGAATTTCTCTCCCATGGCGTAACACTTAACAGATATTTTGCATACTTATAGTAAACCCGACGGACTGAGCGCTTATCTGATTCGGTGAAAAGAGACCAAAACGGCGAGAGTGACAGAACATGCGGGATAACGAACACGGAATAAAGCCTTCCGAGTATATGGCGGTTATACATACGTTTGCAGGGTAGGAGTAGTCCGTATGCTTTGCGTGCCTTTTCTGAAAAATGCTCAACCAGTGCTTCACGAGTAGACCGCAGATCTGAAGCGATCGGCAGTCCAAGGTAAGTGAGAGATGGCTTTGAGCTCACCGCAGTATCACCTAGGAGCACGCTAATCGGGGTCGAATCTTTCGCGTTGCGACGAAAAACAACTACTTCACTTTTGGCAGCGTTAAAAGCTAGCCCAATCTTAGCATATTCATCACTCAATATATTGTAGTTATCCTCAACCCTTGAAACAGACCTACTTGCGTTAAGTATATCATCAGCGTAATTGATGAGAGACACGTCTATACCTAGATATATGCAGCACGTTTTGGCAGATTCTTGAGGGACGATAATACTGTTGTTGTATAGGGGAGGGGAAGTAATGGAGCCTTGCCGGATACCTTTACGGACAGGTATAACTACGGTGGATACCACCATACCGCGATGAGTGGGGACTTTAATCTTCACTCTCAGTCTCCTATACATGCTCCTCCATACAACGACAACCGAACGGTCAACTCCGCGTTTACAAGCAGAACTAAGTATATGTGCGTGGATACTGGAGTCGAATGCTCTACGTACATCGTGGCTTGCTAGAACAAGTGTATCATTATTATCGTGAGCACTGAGCAAAAGATTAGCTATCAACGAATGAACATGCTCGCGACTAGTACCACTCTTAAACCCGAATTGCGAATCGGGTGTATAACAAGCTTCACTTAGGTCATCAAAAACAAGCATTTCCATGAGTTTGCAGAATACCGGCGCAACAGTTATGGGGCGGTATGATGAACAGTTCCTGGGATCATTCCCTTTTTTGGGAACTGGTGTAACGACGCCAACACAGAAAACATCGGGGACAAGACCGCAGTTAAAGATCATCTGGTACATAAGAGCAAGGTGATTTAACACACTGTCACCCCCAATAGCCAGATGCATTCCACAAATACCATCATCACCTCGAGAATACTTCTTTTTCAGTTTAGATAGCATATGACGGATACTAGAGACAGTAACAACGAACCCGACACTTCGTTCATTTGACGCTAGGAGGGAGTCGAGCTCTTTTTCGAACTCTTCCTCGAGAGCCTTGTTCGGCGGTGAGAATTCGTCAGTGAAATATTTATTCCAATCACTTTCACTTGGCAAAATTTCTTCTTTGCGAGATTTCGGACCCCTTTTCTTTTTAATATACTTCCAGACTGCATTTGGGTCACCTTCAAGCACTTTGCAATTCTGGTCCATTAAGTCGGTTCGGTGTTTAGCAAGGGTCTTGGCGAACTTTCGCTTAGTATATAGCCTGATATCATTCAAGACACCTTGACGAGGGCGCCCGCACTCGTTCCATAGTGTATACCAGAATTTAGATCGACTACAAGACTCGGACAACTGTACATTCTGAGACCACTGTGGATTTTCACTTCCGATTTGAACTTTTCGTGTCGGAACTGCAGCCTTTTCGGCACAGCGTAGGGCATGTGTAATTTCTGTACAGTAATTGTTCAGGAGTATCTGCTTCTCATTATCGGGAACAGGTGAACCTTGTTGAAGCAGTTGAAATGGGACCTTTATCTTTTCAAGTATATTATCATACACGGACTTGAAAAGCGCAGAGTCGGCTTTTCCCCACTCAGATTTTACCACCCATTTACGGTGACATTCATACGGTGACATTTCCCCTTTATCGGAAGGGGAAATCTTTTACTAACTTTATGCCGGACTGACCTCTGGTCCGTTGTTTTTAGAAATACCTTGGAACTGTGTCTTATCATTGTAAGTGTCTAAGTGTCTATTTATATATTATTGTTGTTTTTGAGACTTGTGGTCTACTTGGGACAGCCAGTCCCAGTAGACAGAATATATCCGATTATATTATATGTTAAATGAATAAAAGTATTGTATTTTAGACAACCTCTCTACAATCTACCTTTAGCCCTCGAACATGCCCAATCGTTACGCCTCATTGGTTCGGTCATAGCCTAAGGCACGCTACCAAAGTTTAATTACCTTAGGGCCAGAGTTTATTTCCTCTATAAAGGAAGAATAAAGGCATCTACAACTACAACCCCCAAATACCATAAAAGTCACTTCGCAACAAAATTTCCAGCATTTTTCTAGTTTGAATTTAATATTAAAATTATTCTTCAGGCGCCGTAAATTTCCTTGCAGATTTGGTAATAATTTTAGCGATTCTGAACTGAACATAAAAAATGTTTCAACTCTTTTTCATGTCTTAAAAAGACATTGCATATACTTATAAGAAAAGAAATTCGGTTATGATGTTTTTCTAACAATGATTTCAACTAAGAATCAAACTTTTGGTATTCTTTTTTAAAGTTTTTAAATTCTTGTAATTTCTTGTTAAAATATATAAAGATATTTTTGCAATTACCAGTTTTTTGCTCTTTAAGAAATTTAATGTCTTTTTATACTGCTGTCTGTTCAAAACTATTTGATTATTAAAGCTTCCCCAATTTCAAACAACGATATGCACTAAGCTTGAAGCTTTTGGTTTTCTTTTTTAAGGTTGTTGAATTTTTGTAATCCCTTGTCAAAATTCACATAAGTATGACAAATATGACAACGTTATTAAATATATATATATATATATATATAATATATATATATATATATATATATATATATAATTATATATATATATATATATATATATATATATATATATATATATATATATATATATATATATCTATGTATATATATATATATATATATATATATATAATATATATATATATATATATATATATATATATATATATATATATAATATATATATATATATATATATATATATATATATATATAATATATATATATATATAATATATATTATATATATATATTATAATATATATATATACATATATATATATATATATATATATATATATATATATATATATTATATATATATATATATATATATATATATAATATATATATATATCTATATATATATTATATATATATATATATATATATATATATATATATATATATATATATATATATATAATATATATATATATATATATATATATATATATATATATATATATATATATAATATATATATATATAGTATATATATATATATATAGAAATTGTGCATGACTATGTAGAAATTGTGCATGACTATGTAGATAGAATTCGTGCACTGCTGGAGAACCAAATACAATTGTGGGGTGGTAGGGATTCAATTAAGGTTTCTATTGTTTTAAAGGTGTTTTATTTAAATGAGGGAAAAAGCGAGGTTTACCATCATTATGTACATACCGAGATGCGTGTGATCTATCAAAATTTAGAGAATTTTGCGGGTGCTTTTTCCGAGTGGATAGGTCATATTATTACGCATCTCGAGAATTATAGCGAAAACGGGAGCGGGTCAGTAGTTCTTTATGTCGAAAATTTAAGTGTTAATATCTGTAAATTTAAGAAAGATTTTATTTTAAGAGGGGGTGGTGGGTCTGATAGGGATACAGTTTTAAAATATAATCCAGATTTAGTAGGTTGGCGTGGTGTCCAGCGGATCTGTTTTGAAACAGGTCAAAAATGTTTCAAGTACGCTTTCCTCATATCAGCATTCGAGCCTCTAGCACGTGACGCTACCAAGACGAATTTAGACGATTGGGCTGTACATGGGAAGGAGGGGTCCAATTTTCCCATTGTAGATTTCACTTGTTTAGAGGGAAAATACCCAGTAACGCTTAGGTCTATTGATATTTTTGAAAGGACCAATGCTCATTTAAGTATCGGCGTTAATGTGGTTCAGTATGAAACTGAATTTGAAGATGGGGTTTGTTCAAAAAAGAAGGGGGTGGTGTTCCCAGTAAGGGGCCCGTCAATTGATTTGGTCCAATACTGGGTTTGGTTGTTGTACACACCACCGTCTAGTGACCTAGCCAATTCAATTGGCCATTTTAATCCAATCACAGACATCAGTAGAGTTGGGGGGGGGGAGGGTAAGAATAAGGGGACACGTTTCTACTGTCCGACATGCCTGTCTCGATTTTGGACAGAATTAAAGCTGCAAAATCATATGAAGCACTGTAGACGGCATGGCTAACAGTCAGTGGAAACGGTTTCAGGGGAAAGGGCCATTTTACGTTTCAAAAATTTCAAAACACCCTCCTCCAGTGCAACAAAATATCTTTGGATTGTGAGGCTAAGCTGGTGGAAGTGAACGATCCTCGATTTCCAAACCGAATCAAGGAACATCAACCTATTGCAGTGTCCTATGCCCATGCGCAAAGAGACATTTCTAACACCATGCAGTTAATAGAAATAGTAGAAACAGTGGATGAGGGAGAGTGAATGATCAAGGCACTGTCTAAATCAATTAGCACAGCTAATGGCGCTATTTCTAGTTTGAGAAATACGCATTACCCTATGGTGTTGTCTGCAGAGGATCGTCTCGCGATTAAAAATAAAAAAATTGTTGGGTTTGTAAGGGGGAGTTTGAAGAGGGGGATAAGGGTACTAAAGGGAAAAGAGGGGGAAGGGGGAAAGTCAGAGATCATAATCACTTGTGGCAGGAAGTATCCTCTGGGGGTAGTAATTTTAGAGGGGTAGCGCATCAATCGTGTAACTTAAATGTTAGCCAGCAGTTTTTTATCCCAGTTTTTATTCACAATGCAAATTATGATTTAAAACTTATTTTACCGGCACTGGCACGTATGTACAGGAAGGGAGGGGGAGTAGATAGTCCATGGGTAAATAATTCATTTACCTATAACATTATTCCCAAATTTGCCGAGAAGTTGTTGCTTCTCGAGCTGAAAGGGCAGGTAGTAAATAATGAGCATACGAGTTGGAATGAAATCAGGTTTTTAGATTCCTTTAGTTTTTTTCCCAAGGCATTGAGTCAATTGATTCAAGTGCCGAAAAGCGACAATTTTGATAGTTTTCCTTTGCTTAAACAGCACTTTCCAGACAGTGAAATGTATGACCTATTGACCTGCAAAGGTGTATACCCATACGAATATTACTGTTCTGGCGCTCGCTTAAGCGAGGTGAAACTACCTCCAATTGAAGCTTTTTACAATTCACTCACCAACGGTGAATAAACAGCCGAGGACTATGAGTTTGCCAAGAAGGTGTGGTCTAAGGGGAATTGTAAAAATGGGTGGGATTATTGTAGACTTTACTTGGCCAGTGACGTTTTAACTCTGTTAGACATAGTCTGCAAGAACACAGACCAAATCTATTCAGAGTTTGGGCTAGATATAGGTATTATTTTTCCACGCCACATTTGGTGATGGACTTGATTTTAAAAATTAGTAGGGAGGAAATAGGCCTAATCACCGACGTAGATCAGCACCTTTTTGTAGAGCGTTCAATGAGGGGAGGGTATGTTTTTCATGGGGATCGCGTCTTGACAACCGATCCGAGCGGACAAAACAGCAACACCGGTGCAAAGTCAAATGCAGTGTTCTTGGACATGAACTCATTTTACCCCTCGGCAATGTATCACTACTCTTTGCCGTGTGGGAACTATCAGTGGCTTGAGAATCCTTGTGAGTTCCCCGACATTACCACCGTCGAGGACAATGGTCCACAAGGATGGTTCTTTGAAATTGACGGGCATATTCCACTGGCGCTTCATGATTCAGTCAGAGATTTAGTTTTTCCCTGTATCAATCGACCCGTGAGCCAGGGACTCACTGAGCCCCTACAATCGATCATTGGTTGAGGATATGGGGATACACTGGACCCCCTCTAAGCAAAAACTGATTGCTGATTTGGACCCTAAGGAGAATATCGTTGTTCACCATGTGCTTTTGCACTGGATGGTGAACAATGGTTTCAAGATCACCAAAATACATAGGGTCCTGCAATTCAATCAGAAACCATATTTGAAAACGTTTATCGACACTTTTGTTGATAAACGCTCTAGGGCAAACTCCAAAGTAGAGAAGGAAATGTACAAACTCATTCTAAATTCAGCGTTTGGCAAAATTTGTGAAAGCGTACGCAACTAATCTCGCTGCGACGTCGTGACTGACCCTCTAGAGTGTGCACGAATTATTGCCGACCCCAATTTTACATCGTTCATGAGCATAGAGGTTGGCATGGTTCTTCTACACAGGAAAAAGTGAAATGTGGTACTGAACAAGAATATAGCAGGAGGTAGTTCAGTACTTGAAATTTCCAAAAAGTTCATGTTGTCGTTTTTTTACAATGTGTGCAAGGTGCAATGGCCACGGGAGGGGGAGGTTCAAGTTTACTATGGGGATACAGATTCTCTGCTGTTAAGGTAAAAACCAAGGATTTATTGGGTGATATAGAAAATGGGGAACACATCAGCTCGCGGATGGATTTAACCAACTGGAATCCGTCACTCTACCCCGAGTTGGTGAAACGTCAAGCCCCAACCAACTATTAATGTTAAAATCAGAGACGGGGAGTGATTTGATATCCAGGGGGGTGTTCCCGGGTCCTGAAGTTTATTGCGTTGAAACTCATAATGGGGATGAAAAGCAGGCGTGTAAAGGGGTGCCTACACATTTTGTAAAGAGCAATTTCAACATGAGCTTGTACAGAGACTGTGCAGAAAGTAGTCTAGTGCCGAGAGCACAAGTGCTTGCAATTCGCTCTCTACAGTACAGGAATTATACTGTGAGAGTGAAAAAAAATGCAATGTTGTGCATATCCGACAAAGTCTATGTGCTCGAGAATGGTGTAAGTGTACTGCCGCATGGCCACTACCTTATTTCAGACCGAGTTGAATGCATAGACTATCGCAATCAACTTGGTCTGGATAAATTAACCTAACCACTAACCAAACCGCTAACCTTTCATAAATTAACTAACCTAACCACCAACCTTCCTTAAATTAACTAACCTAACCCAACCTCAACTAACCCAACCTAACCTGCAGCAGTGACGACAACTATCGTACTGTTTCGCCCCCACGGCCCTAGAGGGGGGGGGGGGCACCCACGGCCGGCCTTCGGCCCCGCGGCCCCGGAGGGGGGTGGGGGGACCCCATTTTAAATTCATAATGTTCAACTGTGCTGTCAATTTTAAAGTTCATGTTCCAAGTGTTTCATGTACAAAAGTGTTTTTTTTTATGAATGTTGTACATAAAGTGTCATTTTATCGTTGTTGTCAGGTTCATGTTGAACAAATAGAGCTTTCATGTTGAACAAGTGTCACTGTTTTTTTTGTTGTTCTTGTTGAACAAGTGTCATTCTTATGTTGCTGTTGTTCATGTTGAACAAATAGAGTATTCATGTTGAATAAATGACCATGAAATATTGTTTTTTGTTGTTCTTGTTAACGACGTACAGATAGATCTATGGGAAAATTATTACTACTACTACTTATTCACTGGACACGTATGATTTACAGTTAGTTGTAGTCCGACTATTGTCAACAGCAGCAGCAGCAGCATGTATCAATTTAAAACACCCTTCAGATCGTTTCTGTGTGGTCCATCAATGTCGGGGAAAACAACACTCTTAGCTTAAATAATTCAAAATTGTCAGAAAATGTTTTTGGAAAAACCAAAGGAAATTTATTATTGCTATAGTATTTTGCAGGAGTCCTACGATCAAATAAAAGCTATTGTCACAACCATACCAATACAATTCATACGAGTACTTGATGTTTTCAATAGTATTGAACCGAACTCGTGGCTGATTATTGATGATTTTGCTGAATCCATTGAACAGTTCTCACAGGAAATGCTACAACTGTTCACCGTTCGCTCCCACCATGAACAGATTTCCATAACCCTAGTTCTGCACAATCTGTTTCATCAGAGCAAATGTATGCGAACCCTTGCATTGAATTGCACCTTTTATATTATCTATCGAGTTGTTCGTGATTCTAGCTCGCTAATAACTCTCAATAAACAGATATACCCCGGCGCCCCAAAATTTCTGCTGTCAGCGTACACTCAGGTGACTAATAAGCCCTACGGTTACATTTTGCTGGATCTTAATCAGAGCACGCTCGAGGATCTACGTGTAGTCACCGACATTTTCGACAAAGAAATTACAGTATATCTTCCGGTGAGCAGTAGAAAAGGCTATTAGTTGCCATTGTGACACTGAAGAAACTGCACGAGCAACGGCATTTATTTTCCGTTTTAAGGACTTCAAAACCTCCACTCAGGAAGGCCATACTCAAACATGGTATCGACAATGATTTCATTAATCTAATATCTGAACTTTGTTTAAATTTAACCGAGGGCAATGTTCAACTACCAGAAGATGTTGGACAACAGACAAAGCAACATCGTTCCACTGTACGCGCCTTGGCTTGCAAAAACAAGGGAAAATTTTTTAAAAGAAAACGTCTCCTTCAAGCGGGCGGTAGCTTTTTACACTTTTACTGCCAATAATTGCAGGACTTGTAAACAGTTTTCTAAAGAGAATTGCTAAACCCTAAAATTGACACCATTTGAACTTGTCCTCTCGCCCGTCGAACATTTTGAAGACAATCTAAGCAAATTCATTAATGATGAGAATATTGCCGATGACAAAAACTGCTTTTACTTCAAGATGCATTGCGACGTGTGGACAAACATAGACCTTATCGTGAAAGACCCGCCACTGTCACCGTCACCGATCCCTCCAAACAGGAAACATCTCCTCAAGATTCTGCAGCAGTGCAATCAAAGGAGAAGGAATTGAATTCAATTGTATCGAAAATTGGAAACCTATTGCCAGTGACCTATCGAGAACAGAGTAAAAGAGTATTATCATATCTCATGTTGGAAACTGGTGATGAACATCAAGTTCAAGTCGACAGCACTGGGAAACGAATTATAATTCAGGGAAAAAGTTATAATCTAGTTGATTTAATTTGTGATATGGTGACGAATCGTAAAGGACTATTATCATTTAACAATATTCTATACACCTTTCTAAGTGTATCAAACTTTCCCAAAAGTCTTATTGGGAATAAGCAAATTCTAAAGAAACTAAGAAAATATAGTCCTCCAACAACGCCAACACCACCACCATTTAAAAAAGAAGAAGATTCAATATTTGAAAATACTAGCTGCAGCAGCAGCAGCAATGATTTTATAACACCTGTGGCTGCTAGTCAAAAGCGAAATCGAATTGATTCACCCACCAGTGTGCAAAAGGGGAGTGGACATTACACTACGTGTTTGCGTTCAAAATGGATGAAGTTCTGAAAGGTGTTTATGAAAATATTGGTGAAGCGGGAAGTTTACGCTCTCCCAAAACGCTTTCTAAAGTTGTCTCTGACAGCATATTAAAAAAAGCAAAAGAGTATCTAGAGAATGAACTGAGTTACACACTGCATCGGAATCACAGGCTTCGAGGCAAACAATATCGACAAACTAAAGCCTTTTCCCCTCTGCATATAATGCAAACGGATCTTTTAACTTTAGACACAGTTCAACGGCGTCACAATGCACCCAACATATATATTCTGGTGGCAATCTGTGTCTTTAGTCGCTATGCCTATGCAATTCCATTACGGTCAAAGAGAGGTGTTGAAGTTGCTCGGGCCATTGAAAGTATTCTTGAACAGGATTGCTATAGAAAAATTCAATCGGATCGTGGTAGCGAAATTGTTAATCCCCATGTGCAAAAGGTTCTATTGAAATATAATACAACACTTTATCATAGTCACAGCCCGATAAAGGTTTCATTGGCTGAACGATTAATAAGAACGATTCGTCTATTAACTTCAAGATATTGTACACTGAAAAATACATCTGCTTTTATTCATGATTTAGATAAAATCATGCGGATATACAACCATCGACCTCATCGATCTCTGTCCAACTCAAGCCCTCGGGAAGTTCACTACAGTGAAAATACATTTGATGCTTTTCTAAAGCAATACTCCAATGGTGAAAAAGAAAAAAAATGTGAAGAAGAAATTCAATGTTGGTGATACTGTTCGAATTAATAGAACCACCAATATTTTTTAAAAGGGGAATTATTTATGGAGCACCGAACTTTTTAAAGTGTCCAAAATCCTGGACACCGAACCCACGACATATCGAATGCGAGACACCAAAGATGATGAGATTCTCGGCGGTTTTTATGAATATGAACTGCAAAAAGTTAGAAACACTAGTGAAATTTATCAAATTGAAAAGATATTAAAGAGTCGTACTCGTAGGGGAAGAGACAGTTGCTTGTTCGCTGGCTAGGATACAACTCAGATTTTGATTCTTGGGTCAGTGCTGAAGACATTAACAATGCCCAATGATTTCTATGTGACTTTTATGTCCAATGTTTCTGATCCTCTCTAAAATGACTTGAATAGAACAAGTGATTTTTGGACAAAACTCTCTCCCACCATCAAATTCGAGGGCGCGTATGAAGTGGGTCTTGTCGACTGTATTTTCAAAACTACCTATGACATCCTGAGAAAAGACCGTAAATATGATATAAAAATTAGACCCTATGATTGGCCGCCACCACCCTCAGGTGATCAAGAACAAATTCAAAAAATCAATTGGATGAATTATCCATATATTGAATTACCCTACGAGGAACTCACCTGTATGAATGATTTATGTCTTCTATTAATAAAAGAATTTCCGCTCGTAAAAAAGGAGCTTTTCATTTCAACTATTCCAAGGAGGAGGGTAAGATCTATATTAGTTCACCTATTGCCGATGAAAAGGTTATTCTCAATGATAACCTAAAGGATGTTCTTGGCTTTAAGCTCAATATAATCAATGGTAAAAGTTCCGGAAACACTAATTTCATTTTTGCTGACTACCCGCCGGCCTTCTCCACGGACACTTGTATATTTCTCTACGCTTCATTTGTGGAAACATCTCGGGTTTGTAATTCAAATGTTCCCCTCCTACGAGTTCTTGAACGAAAAACCAATCAAGAACATATTCACCACTACAATATAAAGCATCTTCAATATATTCCCGTAAACACTTCCTATTTGGAACTCTGTCAATTAACACTACGAACTGAATTGGGTGATCTCATAGATATTTCAAAAGGTTTGGCTGTGATTACATGCCATTTTCGGCCCATCGTTCAACAACAACAGCAAGATGTCTAATAGAAAAGTGGTATTCATTTGTCCTGATATTGACTGCTATGTTAATACTCTTGGCCCAAGACAACAGGGCAATGGAGTTGACTATTACAAAGGTCGCTCGTCATTGTCTGGCTACGGTCTTGGCAGTTGGTTTGCTAAGCTCTTTCTCTCTGCACTCCCTCTGGCTAGAAAATATCTTGTACCGGCTGCGACAGATTTTGCATCCTCTACACTATACGATTGGGGCTCTGGCAAGGATTTTAAAAAAAATTCTTCGGAAAATCTCAGGTCCAATGCGCGAACCCTGGGCGAGAGATTAAAACAAAATGGAAAAGGTTTAAAAAGGTCGAGAAACACCGCATCACTCATCAGTCTCCACTCAGGTCAGAAACGAAAGACATCATCACTCCTGTCAAAGAAAAGAAGGAAAAAGCCGACACGTAGTGTAAACAGAAGAAGAAGCCCCAGGAAAAGAATTGTTAGATCGAAACTAGATTTCTTCTCTTAAGATGTCCTACCTACAGCATAAGGATTCTCAACCTTCAATCACCTCATCATTGAATCTATTCAATGCAGAAAATGTTGATGTGAGTGTCAAGCATGGATACTATGAACAATTTTATCCACAACAACCCCTCTCTGATAATATCCACTTTCAAATTTATTCCAATGAAGACTACTTTATGGACATGTCTTCGACATTTATAGATTTACAAATGAAAGTCCGAAAATCCGATAATACAATGCCAATTCGGGGCGATGGAATATCCTATGAAAATTGTATATTACATAATTTATTTCGTCAAATCAATGTCTACA
Source organism: Artemia sinica (assembly GCA_027921565.1). Lineage (NCBI taxonomy): Eukaryota > Metazoa > Arthropoda > Branchiopoda > Anostraca > Artemiidae > Artemia > Artemia sinica. The sequence goes on along the minus strand of CM051259.1, from coordinate 77,415,231 downwards.
TCAATGGACAAGCTGGTGAGCACAAGCAACAATCTCTCAAATTATACAAGCTATATGCAATTCATGTTGATGACACCCAAGTCATACAAGCAATTGAGAGGCACCTCCAATGGATATGAATATATTACTAATACTGATAGTACAGATGCACTTAAAAATGCTACAACTAGCGAATTACATCTAGTTGGAAAAATATATCATGAAATATTTAATATACCCCAATGGCTACCGCCCAATGTTAAAGTAGATATAAAACTAACGCTTGCACCATCCAATTTCATATTGAGAAAAGAACTTGCTGCCAATCCTGATGTGACTCTCTCCCTCACCTCGGCAATACTTCATGTACGCAAACAACAAGTCATGAGTTCTGTTGCTTTGGCAGTGGAAAAACTGAGAGCTAATGGAAATAATATTAAACTACTTGTTCCTCATACAATCACCAATCAACGTCATATTGCCACGGGGTCACGCACCTTCACCGATTCATCCTTTATCAATGGTGAAATTCCGTCAAAACTCACTTTAGCATTTGTAAAAAGCGCCAGTGCAATAGGATCGTGGACTGGATGTCCACATAAATTCGAGATGTTTGGACTTTCATCTCTTGTGTGCAAAGTAAACGGTATCCCACTCTACAATATATCTTTTGATAAATCCTATTGAACATTGTATGAGTTGACCATGCAAAACCTAGATCATGATTCGCAACTATTTGAAAATGGTATAACCGAAGATATGTTTGCTAAAACACATGGTATCGTTGTACTGGATTTGTCTGGCACACAGGATATGAGTATAGTACGTACGTACGGGGAGTGTGCGTTTAGAGTGTACATTTGCCGACCCATTGGCTGACAGTATTGCACAAATCTCACTAAATCAATATGAAACCTATTGGGAAATCACTCCCGAAGGCAGTGTTCTACTAGACTTGGCACCATGAACACCAGTCAAATAATCAATGTATTTAATATGGATCCCTACATGTCCCAGTACAAATCCTATTGTCTGCCCTCGGACTTTCTTGGAAAAATTCAAAGTGTGAACAATAGCTTAATTATTGTTAATAGCAGTCCATCGACTGTGCTGAAGGGTCATTGGCTGTGCATCTTTCAAACAATGAAGACGATTGAATTTTTTCATCCTCTTGGTCTACCCTATACATTTTACACACCCCACATCAGCAACTATATTGAGAGCAGTGGGAAAACTATTATTCAAAATCGGAAGAGGGTGCAGGATCTAACGACTAAAAGCTGTGGCTTCCATGCACTACTATATTTTGTGTTCCGATGTCACGGCTATACTTACGAGCAGTTTATCCACATTTATGGTGACAATCCACGTCTGAACGACTTTCTAGTGGAAAATATCCTCTCAGACCTATATAATATTGATTTCAGTGCCCTACCAGTAAAGTGCTTAAAAATGTTTGTGAATTTGTTTATTAATAAAATGTTTATATATGTACAACGATGTCTTTAAATCTTCACTTTAGATTTCTTCATCGGTGTATAGGCAACTTTCGTGAACCACTAATGCTGGTAAATCATTTGGATTCACTGTATATTGATCTTGATTGGCTGCAAAGTCAGGGTCACATTTTCTACAATACAATGTAACTTCACTCTTGTCATATCTCTTTGTATAGTCAATGATACTATTTGTATTCATATTATGAAATTCACGAGTTTCAATCTGTCTATTTGAAGCAATATCACATACAGTGTTTTCAAATGGTGAATCACATTCGGTAACTGCCAAATAAAAATCACTTGGTTTATAGTCATAATATGCAGTGTCGTCAGAACGATGACGTAGAAACCAAATTGTCTTGTTACCCCAACAGTTGAATCGTAGACCTGATTCCTCCTCCTAGAATAATTTAAATTCACGACGATACCAATCTCGTAGAAATAAACTAAAATCACGTTTGGGATTCTTTCCAATCATAGCGGGGTAAGTATTCTCCCACTGATCACATTTATCATAGTGACAATTGGAGCACAGATGTCCTCTAGGGTGAGAGTCACAAATCTCTTCAAGACATGAATTACATCCTTCAATTTGTACTGCATAGCCTCTATGTAATTTACAAGGATTACATAATTTGCACTTTTCACTATAGTCATCAATATTAATTGTACAATTCTCACATTGAGTCCAAACTGCCAAGAGTGTACATGCACAGTGGACATGTATAGAACATTTTTTGGTTTCCGATGTCGACTCTCTCCCAGCTAAAACGAAACTGATCGTCCCTGCCGACGGATAAATTCAAGGTGGAGGAATGGGGGAGGAGTAGCTCTGTGACGTCACCTCTTTCGAATGGTGGGGGGAGCCATCTACATTGAATCCATTGGCAATGTTTTCAAAAGTGTATCTACGATATTATTCTGCTTTGTTCCAATTAATATATCAATAAATTGAGTATAAGCATTTGAGTCACATCTTAAAAGTTTCATACAATAGTCCAATGGGGGAGAATCAGTTTTCATTATATTGTCAAGTGTTCCCTGACGAGAGAATATCCTGCGTTGAAGAGATAACTCGAGAAAATCATCATCCAAAATCAAATGTTTTTCCATAAACACTAGATTTGATCTAATTCTCTCTTTCTCAAATTCATTCATTTTTCAATCCTTTCACTCTGACTGCTGACTCTAGACTGACCATGATTCGTTAGCCCTAACCTATCCTAACCTGACCCGAAAAGAAAGGGAACATTTTCGATTTCGAAACAATTTTATTGAATAATTACAACAACAATAATAATACTATGCATGTTCAATTAGCGATACAGTTTGTTGTCTTCGATGTGTTTCACTAATGCACTTAAAGCACATTGAAGTCTATTCACATGTGCTATGTCAACTTTTGCAGCGAAACATAATTGATCCTCCATTTTAAATTTGCTCAAGGATATCACATATCTTGCATATACTTCATCCCATTCCAGACAAAGCCGTGATCCTCTCGTGATTTCCACCGCAATGTTTGGTGCTCTTGTATTATTGCCATCAACTCCACTATCAACTTCTAATAGGGTAAACATACCACTCGTCATCAACACACAAATATATATCCAAATGAGTAAAGTCAAACTGTTCTTCTTCTCACTCCTTTGAATTCTATTCACAGACTAATAAAACTATAGCAAAAATCCTTTCCTTATATTCTCTGCAATCCTCTCCCGATAATATGTAACCAGCCCTCTGATTGGCTTAGAAGGAGATGTAACCAGCCCTCTGATTGGCTTAGAAGGAGACACGTGATTTGTTTCCCGTTATCGGATCAATAAAATTCCCAATCGATTACGCAATCAATTTCTCAGAAATCCATTTCCCCTAGGGACTCTATGCCCATATATGGTGCCCCCGTCACGAGCTCATGAGGTTAGGCTAGGTTACGCAATCAATTTCTCGGAAACCTGTTCTCCTTGGGGACTCCATGCCCATATATGGTGTGGGATCGGGACTGACACCACAGGTGTTCTCCCTAGGGACTTTATGTCCATATATGGTGTTCGTACAGAGTTAGACTAAATTGTAGATGGCAGCAGTGGTGTCGTCTGGGACCTCCTGATAGGGTTCTACTATAGTCGTCCAGACTAGGCGATTTTTTCTAAAACTTGGTGTTTTTTCAGAAGATATATGTACAAATTTATCGGCGCTATCCTCATCAAATCTGTTTTACTGAGCCAAAATCTATAGAAAATAAATTTAGAGCCTCAGTTAGGTAATTTACCTTTTTTCTATTCAAAACCATCTGACACAACTATTTTTATTTATCACTTATCGCGTCTAATCGTTTCCTTCTTCTGGCATTTTTTTTTCCAAAAAAGCTATCCACACTACCATTCCCGTCCCATTTTTCCATTTTCTGACCCTCTGACTCTTCCTGCCCAGAAAACGTAAAAATAGGACGGGAGACCTGTCTACATTCCAAGATTTCCGTCCCATTTTTCCAGAAAATGGATAGTCTGGACGCGCTAATATTCAATATGGCTTGGCAAGCAGTAAAAGTTTCCTTTTATCACGTCTTCACACGTCCCTTTCCCTTTTACCATACCTGTTTTTCCCTTTAGCAAAAGTCTCGCCAATCAAGGACCGGACAGCGGAACTATCATTCGTCTTACAAAAGCATCCTTTTAGAATAAGTATCCTTTTGAACAGAATAAGTGCAATGCCATACGCTTTTTAATTACCTTTTCTGAGATTAACTTTGCCCGAGGCATTACACACGGCAAAATGAACTACGATGACAAGAGAAGAAAATCCTCGCTGTTTTTGTTATGAATTCGCCACTCGTCGTTACACTGGAGTCGAATTTTCAAAAGTCAAATCCCGAACGAAAAAATCGTTACCCCAGTGTGCAAGCGCAAATCCAGAGGGAACAAACAAAAACAAAGAATATTCGTGATATCGTACAGAAAAAAATAGTAGACTACGTATCAGTCAAAATCATTGAAAATCTCTATTTAATGAACAAATCCTGGTTTTTAGCAAAAAACACCAGTTTTCTTACAAAAAAATCCCGAAAATCCCGGACACAAAAAAAATCTGGGACTGCAAAAAAAAAATCCCGGAAAACCGGGATTAGTCCCGGACGGTGGCAACCCTGGACAGATATTGACCCGGTACTAAAACAGTTGTTACAGTGGAATTGAGTGTAAGATAGTATATTGCGTGAGTATATGGTCTAGCACATTTTATGTGCATTTGCAGCAGTTACGTGTGATACAAAATATGGCACTGCGAGTGTTGTCCGGAGATAATCGGAGAACCTCGGTGAGATCCCAATATATACAGTTAAATATTATCCCTGTGTCAGGTCTTGGGACATTTTACCATGGGTTATTTATGTTTAGGTATTTTTCTTATTTGGTTTCCAAGTGTTTTTTAAATTTTTTTATTTCTGGTGATGATGTACACAATTATCCTACTCGTCATGCTAGAGATATAAGGACACCTCAAGTTACTAGTACTAGATCGCTATTTTCAATACGTCATGTGGGGCCAGTTGTCTGGAATATTTTGCCTGTTTCTTTAAAAAGTTCAGCGAATCTATGTGAATTCCGTCGGGACCTTAAAACCCTTTGTCTCCATAGTTATGAATTTGTTTAAAGGGTGGTATAGTTGAGTCACTCTCAGGTTTGCCCGGAACCCGTTTTTCCCGTTTTTCCTATATATTTTTATTTGTTTTTGTTTTGTTTATTTATTATTTATGGGATGGCGGCGGGAAGTTTTGGAGTATGTGAAGTATTGATTTTTGGTTATTGCAACCAGGAGCCGAGTGAGTGTAGGATTTTCATTTTTTCTTCTTTTTTTCTTTCTTTCTTCTTTTTCTCTTCTTTCTCTTTATTATGTTATTATAAGCGTTAATTTTAAGAGGGTAAATACTTCCGAACAAGCGTTAGCTTATGGAAGGTCATTTGTTTTTTTGTGTTGTGTTGATTTTGGAATAAACCCTTATCTTATCTTATCTTAACGGGTGATGTAATATGAGTTTTAAAATTACAATTTAAAATTAAAATTAAAATTACAATATATTTATAATATACATATATATATGTATATACACATATATATATATATATATATATATATATTATATATATAGTATATATATATATATATATATATATATTATATATATATATATATATATATATATATATATATATATATATATATATTATATATATATATATATATATATATATATATATACATATATATATATATACATATATATATATATATATATATTATATATATATATATATATATTATATATATATATATATATATATATATATATACATATCATATATATATATATATATATATTATATATATATATATATATATATATATATATATATATATATTATATATATATATATATATATATATATATATATTATATATATATATATATATATTATATATATATATATATATATATATATATATATATATATATTATATATATATATATATATATATATATCAAACAGTTCGTGGTAACGAACTGTAAGTAAAGAGCGACCCGGCTCAATGGTAACCGAAACTCTAAAAAACGGAATTTTGATACCAATAGATACATCAAAAGAATCATATATTAATCCTGATTTCAAATGTATAAGTTACATCAAGTTTAATCTTACCTATCAAAAGTTACGCGCCTGAGAAAATTTGGCTGGTTTTCAAAAAAAGGGGGAAAGACCCCTAAAAGTTATAGAACCTTAATGAAAATCACACCATCATATTCAGCGTATCAGAGCACCCTACTGTAGAGGTTTCAAGCTCCTATCTACAAAAATGTGGAATTTTCCATTTTTTGTCAGAAGAAAGATCACGGATGCGTGTTTATTTGTTTTTTTGTTTGTTTTTTTTCTTTTTCCCAGGGGTGATCGTATCGACCCAGTGGTCCTAGAATATCGTGGGAGGGCTCATTGGAACGGAAATTAAAAGTTCTAGTGCCCTTTTTAAGTGACGAAAAAAATGGAGGGCAACTAGGCCCCCTCCCACGCTCATTTTTTTCCCAAAGTCACCGGATCAAAATTTTGATATAGCCATTTTGTTCAGCATGGTCGAAAATATTATAAGTATGTCTTTTAGGATGACTTAATCCCTCGAAGCCCCCAGGAGGAGGGCTGAAAGTTATCAACTTTACCCAATGTTAACATATAGTATTGGTTATTGGGACCTCGCTCAATGGTAACCGAAACTCTAGAAAACGGTATTTTGATACAAATAGATACATCAAAAGAATTGGATGTTAATGCTGATTTCAAATATATAAGTTTCATCAAGTTTAATCCTACCCATCAAAAGTTACGCGCCTGAGGAAATTTGGCTGATTTTCGAAAAAAGGAGGAAAGACCCCCTAAAAGTTATAGAACCTTAATGAAAATCACACCATCATCTTCCGCGTATCAGCGAACCCTACAGTAGAGGTTTCAAGCTCCTATCTACAAAAATGTGGAATTTTGCATTTTTTGCCAGAAGAAAGATCACGGGTGCGTGTTTATTTATTTATTTTTTTCCCCAGGGGTGATCGTATCGACCCAGTGGTCCTAGAATATCGTGGGAGAGCTCATTGGAATGGAAATTAAAAGTTCTAGTGCCCTTTTTAAGTGACAAAAAAAATGGAGGGCAACTAGGCCCCTTCCCACGCTCTCTGTTTTCCCAAAGTCACCTGATCAAAATTTGTAGATAGCCATTTTGTTCAGCATGTTCGAAAATATTATAAGTATGTCTTTTAGGATGACTTAATCCCCTGAAGTTCCCGGGAGGAGGGCTGAAAGTTATTAACTTTACCCAATGTTAACATATAGTATTGGTTATTGGGAAGTATACAGTACAGACGTTTTCAGGGGAGATTTTTCCTGGTAGTGAGGGGGGAGGAGGGTCGGGCAGGGACGTAAGCAGGGAGGGGGGCCTCTGGGACCGGGCCCCCCTCGAAATCTCACGATTTTTTCATTTTCCCATAATTTTCTTATTTTTCTCACAGAATAATGGGTTTGAAGGATTTGCCCCCCCCCCGAAACAAATTCCTGCGTACGTGCCTGGGGTCGGGAGTTATGTAGGAGGATCTTTCCATGAAGGAAGTTTTCATGGGGGAAGGGACATTGCTATGAAGGGGACGCCGGACTTCCCAGCATTATTTAAAAAAGATCAGAAATTAAATATAAAAAACAAGTTTTTCAACTGCAACAGCAGCAATATCAAAACTTTAAACGAACAGAAAATATTACATATATGATTGGGTTCACCCCTAGTCAATAACTCACTCTATAAGCCAGAGATTTTTTAGTACTTTCATAAGAGCTATTTATTCTAATTAACGGCCTTTGTGATTAAGCGGTCATTTTTAAAGAATTGGAACAAAATTCGAACTTTCGCTTAAAGAGCAAGGTATTGACTAGGGGGCGAACCCTCTAATATACGTATTAAAAATATATGAATATAGAAGTTTGTGACGTAAGTTAATTCGTAAGTTACGTATATATATTACTAATAAAAACGTTCGTAAATAAAATGAAACAAGTTTCGAGAAAGCCATTTAACCAAATAAAAGTAAATTAATATGAAAATTATTCCGTATATTAAAGGGGCTTTCCCCTCCTCAACGCCTCGCTCTTTACGCTAAAGTTTTTATTGTTTTAAAAAATAAAGTCGTGAGACAGAGTCAAACTTTAGCGTAAAGAGCGAGGCGTTGAGGAGGGGAAAGCCCCTTTCATATACGGAATAATTTCTGTTCGTTTTAAGTTTTAATGTCCCTCCTTACTTTCAGTTAAAAAAACTTGTTTTTTTTTATTTAATATATATATATATATATATGTCAACCGAGATTTGTTTATCAAGAAATCAGTTGATTCCGAGATTGCAGATAAAGTCATTCCCGTTGCATAGCAGTGAAGCAAGTCTCAGATTATTCATTGCTTCGGATTGGACGCTACGTATCCAAACAGAAAACAAAACAGAGTTAAAAATTCTATACCGAACGAATGAGCTTTGTTCGGTATTTATTATTGATTTAATAGGATTGTTCGTAATAAGCTACATAATTGTTCGATTTCTTATATGAATTAAATAAAAAAAAAACAACATTTTAAACTGAAAGTAAGGAGCGACATTAAAACTTAAAACGAACAGAAATTATTCCGTATTTGAAAGGGGCTGTCCCCTCCTCAACGCCTCGCTCTTTACGCTAAAGTTTTTTATTGTTTTAAAAAATAAAGTTGTGAGACAGAGTCAAACTTTAGCGTAAAGAGCGATGCGTTGAGGAGGGGACAGCCCCTTTCATATACGGAATAATTTCTGTTCGTTTTAAGTTTTAATGTCGCCCCTTACTTTCAGTTTAAAAAACTTGTTTTTTTTATTTAATTTCTGATCGTTTTTTAGTTAATGCAGCTTTTATTTTGGTCAGCCGTCATTGAATAAGTAAAGAAAATTTGCATAAAAATTTTACTTTTCTTTTGCTTAATGGATGTCTTTACAAATTAACTTACGTAACTAACGTTTTATTTAATTTCTAATCGTTTTTTAGTTAATGCAGCTTTTATTTTGGCTAACCGTCATTGAATAAGTAAAGAAAATTTGCATAAAAATTTTACTTTTCTTTTGCTAAATGGATGTCTTTACAAATTAACTTACGTAACTAACTTCTATGTTCGTATATTTTTCTTCTGGCAAAAAATACAAAGTTGCACATTTTTGCAGATATGAGCTTGAAACCTATATAATAGGGTTTTCTGATACGCTGAATCTGACGGTGTGATTTTCATTAAAATTCTTTCACTTGCAGGGGATGTTTCCCCCCTCTTTAAAAAATCGGGTAAATTTTCTCAGGCTCGTAGCCTTTGATGAGTAATACTAAACTTAATAAAATTTATATATTTAGAATCAGCATTATAAACACATTCTTTTGATACATTTATTGACATCAAAATTCCGTTTTTAAAAGTTTCGATTACTATTGAGCCGTATCTCTTGTTTTTTTATTGTTTTTTTTTTTTATTACGTATATGTTATTACGTATATGAGGGGGTTCTCCCCTTAGTCAATACCACGCTCTTTATGTTAAAAGTTAAAAAAAATTTTGATTCACAAACCCCTGAATCACAAAGGCCGTTTAATTAGAATAGATAGCTCTTTTGAAAGCACTAAAAAAAACTGTAGCGTAAAGAGCGAGGTATTGACTTGGGGGAGAACCCCCTCACATACGTTATAATTTCTGTTCGTTTTAAGTTCTAATGTTGCTTCTTACTTTCAGTTGAAAAAACATGTTTTTTTTTATTTCATTTCTGATCGTTTTTTTAAATAATGCTTGGAAATCCCGTGCCCCCATCATAGGAATGTCCCTTACCCCAAAGAAACATCCTACACGGAAATATTCTCCAGAGTAACCCCCTCCTCTAGCCCCCCCCTCCAGAAAAAAATCCTTCCTGAAAATGTCTGTATACTTCCCAATAACCAATAAATAATGCTGACAAGTCCGGCGCCCCCTTCATGGCAATTTCCCTTCCCCCATGAAAACTTCCTTCATGGACAGATCCTCCAACATAACCCCCGACCCACCCTTCCCTCCTACTACCAGAAAAAAACCCTCCTGAAAACTTCTGTGTACTTCCCAATAACCAATACTATATGTTAACATTGGGTAAACTTCATAACTTTTAGCCCTCCCCCTGGGAACTTCGGGGGATGAAGTCATCCTAAAAGACACATTTATCATATTTTCGACCATGCTGAACAAAATGGCTATCTCAAAACTTTGATCCGGTGACTTTGGGAAAAAAATAAGCGTGGGAGGGGGCCTAGTTGCCCTCCATTTTTTTTGGTCACTTAAAAAGGGCACTAGAACTTTTAATTTCCGTTCCAATGAGCCCTCCCACGATATTCTAGGACCACTGGGTTGATACGATCACCCCTGGGGAAAAAAAACAACAAAGAAACAAAAAAACAAAAAAACAAATAAACACGCATCCGTGATCTTTCTTCTGGCAAAAAATGCAAAATTCCACATTTTTGTAGATAGGAGCTTGAAACCTCTACACAAGGGTTCTCTGATACGCTGAATATGATGGTGTGATTTTCATTAAGGTTCTATAACTTTTAGGGGGTCTTTCCCCATTTTTTTGAAAATCAGCCAAACTTTCTCAGGCGCGTAACTTTTGATGGGTAGCACTAAACTTGATGAAAGTTATATATTTGAAATCAGCATTGAAATCCAAAACTTTTGATGTATCTATTGGTATCAAAAACCCGTTTTCTAGAGTTTCGATTACCATTGAGCCGGGTCGCTCCTTACTTACAGTTCGCTACCACGAACTGTTTGAAAACAATCTAGATTGGTTACGACTTTGAGAAAATTCATTTAGGGCCACAATTAATTTTGAAAAATACCGAATGACATAACAAAAACAAAGACAGCCATTATTCTAATATTTTGTCTTTCTAGAGCGAATAAAATGAAATTAATATTGTTTTGCAAAAGAGATTAAAAATTGTCTTTCCTTCCGCCGAGCAAAGCTCAGTCCCCTGGCACTGGACCAAAAATTGGATAAGTTTTTGAACGACTAAATTATTGTTTTTGTATTTCTCCACGTAAGTAAAATGGGGATGAGTTGGGGAAAAACTGGATTTTAAAGATGGCCTGGAAAGGTGGTGATGCAAAGCGCCTGAAACCTTTTGTGTCCCTTATGCTAAGCGCTCGGTTTATTTTATTTTAAGGGATCCAACTAGCACACAAAGTTCCCCATGGCTGCAAAAGACACTACACTTACCCTTTGACACATCAATACTTTCGAAATTATTTGTGATCCAAGTAAACCAGTAATTGTAGTTTGAAAATTTAAACAAATAAACAAAAAATAACATTCCGAAAAGAGTGGTAAAAGCAGAGAAAATACATCTCTCTTGAAGAGCCCAACTACAACATTAAATGCATCTTTTAATCCTCTTAGGGCCGTGAGTAATTATCAGATTATTTGTGCCCTGGGGTAACTTAATAATATGGATTTCTCTCAATAGGGCCTACGAGTATGTTATAAAGGCTACGCAAAATAATATGTCAATCTTCATTTCTGTTACTTTTGTTTGCAATTCACAACGCTGAATAGCTGCATAATTTACTATGAGGATTAGATTTATACCGTCTTTTGTTGTTCGTACGCAGTATAATTCAGAATGCACTATAAATACCAACACCACTTTTAAACGTAATATATATAAGAAAATTTGTACCACTCCCCTACCCGGATACGGATATGGTCCAGAAAAGGGCATATAAATTCTAGTCGTCACCTTAAATGTCGCCTGTATCACTGTATCACGTCACCTGTATCACCTTAAATGTACCCATATGCCCCCGGTTCATCTAATGCAGCTTGAACCCTCGATAAGGGTGGGGGCACATAAGAAAAATAGTCGTCAAAGGTCCTGTTTAACAAGAACCATAAAAACCAGGACCAGACGATACTAGGTGGCATGAAAACCAAATAAAGTAATGAACAACGGACTGGAGTTTTGTCAGGATTAAATAAAAAAAAAAGTTTTTAAACTGAAAGTAAGGAGCGACATCAAAACTTAAAACGAACAGAAATTATTCCATATATACAAGGGGCTAAAGTTTGACTTTCCCACAACTTTATTTTTTTTAAAATAAAAAACTTTAGCGTAAAGAGCGAGACGTTGAGGAGGGGACAGGAATAATTTCTGTTCGTTTTAAGTTTTAATGTCGCTCCTTACTTTCAGTTTAAAAAACTTGTTTTTTTTATTTAATTTCTGATGGTTTTTTAGTTAATGCAGCTTTTATATTGGCTCACCGTCATTGAATAAGTAAAACAAAAATTTGTATATTAATTTTATTCTTTTTCTAAATGGCTTTCTCTAAATTTGGTTCTGAGGTAATTTACAAATTAACTTACGTAACGAACTTCTATATTCGTATATTTTTATTACGTATATTATGGGGTTCGCCCCCTAGTCAATAACTCGCTCTTTACGTTAAGTTCAAATCGTGTTTCAATTCTTTAAGAAGGACTCCTTAATCACAAAGGCCGTTAATTAGAATAAATATCTCTGATGAAAGTACAAAAAAACTTATTTCCTTGTGAATCAGACGAGATTGGGAAAAAAGGGGCGTGGGAGGGGGCCATGGTACCCTCCAGTATTTTTTGGTCACTGAAAAGGGCACTATAACTTTTAATTTCCGTTCGAATGAGCTCTCTCTTGATGTTGTAGGACCACTGGGTCGGTACGATTACCCCTGAAGAAAAAATAGAATAAACACGCATCCGTGATCTTTCTTCTGGCAAAAAATACAAAGTTGCACATTTTTGCAGATATGAGCTTGAAACCTATGTAATAGGGTTTTCTGATACGCTGAATCTGACGGTGTGATTTTCATTAAAATTCTTTCACATGCAGGGGATGTTTCCCCCCTCTTTCCAAAATCAGGTAAATTTTCTCAGGCTAGTAGCCTTTGATGAGTAATACTAAACTTGATAAAATTAATATATTTAGAATCAGCATTATAAGCCCATTCTTTTGATACATTTATTGACATGAAAATTCCGTTTTTTAAAGTTTCGATTACTATTGAGCCGTATCGCTTTTTTTATGTTTTTTTTATTACGTATATGTTTTTGCGTATATGATGGGGTTCTCCCCTTAGTCAATACCCCTTAGTACGATATTCCAGGACTACTGGATTGATACGATCACCCCTGGGGAAATAAATAAATAAAAAAAAACAACAAACAAACACGCATCCGTGATCTTCCTTCTGACAAAAAAATACAAAATTCCACATTTTTGCATATAGGAGCTTGAAACTTCTACAGTAGGGTTCTCTGACAAGCTGAATTCGATGGTGGGATTTTCATTAAGGTTCTATGACTTTTAGGGGTGTTTCCCACTTTTTTCGAAAATAAGGCACATTTTCTCAGGCGCATAACTTTTAATGGGTAAGACTAAACTTGATGAAACTTATATATTTGAAATCAGCATAAAAATCACACTTACTTCGTTACCACGAACTGTTTAATGCAAACCGTTTCGCAAACAGGAAAAACAAAATTAAGCCTATTAGAATATAAGATAGCATACAGCAGACTGGCACAATTGAAACAGCATGATCAGTTCAAACGGACGGAAAAATAATGTACAATGGAACCAAATTAACCCCAATTAAATGTAAGCTTAGTTCACAACTGATAGGAGTTTGCAATTACACCTCTATCTGAGGCAGCGCAATAGCGCTGCTCAAATAAAAAACGACGTTGGCTCAATATATTATTTTTGGTTTTATCTTTTAGACCACGGCACTTCGTATGGAAGAAGTTGTCGTAGAAACTTCGAAGATAACCATTTTGTTCAACGTAGTTGGAAGGTCCGGAAATTATGTCTACGAGGATAACAAACCCCACACAGCCCTCGGGGCATGAGTTGTAAGTTACACCCTGGGCGTATATAAAATTTTATAGAAGCGTGTCGTAGAACTACAAAAAGGCTTTTAGATTGGAAATGAAAGGGTTCGTCGAAGGGTATAGTCGGAATGATTGGAGGGGAACCCCCTATGACGCCCACCATTCTCCCGAACACATCCAATCAAATTTTTGAGATAGCTATTTCGTGCAACGTAGTTGAAAGGTCCAAAAATTATGTCTTTGAGGATGACAAACCCTCCACAGCCCCCAGGGCAAAGGTTGTTAGTTTATTCCCTAGGGGCATATAAGGTTTTAAAGAAAGTGTTGTCGTTGAAACCTCAAAAAGGGCTCATTAAATTAGGAATATATAGGGCTAGTGCCCTTATTAATAGCCAACAGCGATCTGAGGGTGAATGTCCCCTCCCCCCACGCCTATCATTACCCAAAACACTTCTGATAAAAATTTTGATATAACCACTTTGTCAACGTAGTTGAAAGGTCAGAAAAGTATGTCTTTTAGTATGACAGCCCCACTACCCTCAGGGCTAAGTTTGTAAGTTATGCCCTCGGGGCATATACGGTTTTTGTGAGAAAGCGCTGTCGTAAAAACTTCAAAAAGGGCTCATTTCGTTGGAAATTGATAGGGCTATTGCCCTTTTTAACAGTAGAAAGAAACCGGAGGAAGAAAACCCCTCACGCCCATCATTTCCCAAAACATTTCCGATCAACATTTTGATATAACCATTTTGTTCAACGTAGTTGAAAGGCCTGGAAATTATGTCTTTAAGGATGACCCCCCCCCTCCATAGCCCTCAGGACAAGGGGTCGTAAGTTTATGCCCTTGGGGCATATTAGATTTTTATAGAAAGTTTTGTCATAGGAGCTTCAAAAAGGGATCATTCGAATGGAAATTGAGAGGACTTGTGCATCTTTTATTAGTCAAAGTGATCAGAGGACAAATGAACCCCCCCCCCACCCCACGCTTATCATTTCGCAAAACAATTACAATCAATATTTTGAGATAACACGTTTTGTTCAACGGTTATGACAGGTCTGGAAACTAAGTCTTTGAGGAAGGCAAGTGACCCCCTTCTCATGCCCAGCATTCCACAAACACATCCAATGGAAACTTTGAGATAACTATTTTATTTAACGGAACTGAAAGGTCTGGAATCTATGTCTTAGACCATAGGGAGTCCTCCCAGCCCTCAGGGCAAAGGAGGAGAAAGTGGTGTCATATAAACTTCGGAGGGGGCCCCTTGGATCAGACACTCTAGTACTATGGTGATCAGGCACTCTAGCACTATTTTTAATAGTCAAAGTGATCGGGGGGCAGCTACCCCTCCCCCCCCCCCCCCACACGCACGTCGTGTTGTCCCGAACTGCATCTAATATAAATTTCGAGATAGCCATTCTACTCAAAATAGTCTAAAAATCATATGACAAGGCCTTTGGGGTTGAAACAAACCCCAGAGATTAGGGGCAAGGGTTTTAAGTTATGCCCAGGAGTATTTAAGGTTTTAATGGAAGGGATGGTTTGTTTAACTTTAGAAGAGGCTCATTTGGTTGAAAATTGGAAGCTCTAGCTGGTTTTTAAGCGTCAAAAAGGATTGACGGCATTTAGCCCTCCCCACTCTTCTACAACGCCTCGTTTCACCAAGCCTATCTGATTGAAATTATGAGATAGCGATTATATTCAAAATAATCCAAAGAACATATAATAATGTCTCTAGGGACACAACCCCCTAGCGCCCTGGGGATAGGGTTGTAAGTTATTTTAGGAGGGTATATAAGGTTTTTATCGAATAGGCAGTCGTATAAACATCAAAGGGGCTTAATTAAATTGAAATTGGAAGTAATATTGCCCTTTTTAAGAGTCGAAGTGACTTGAGAGCCAACATCCCCCCCCCTCCACGCTCAGCATTTGCCTTAACACGTCCAATAAAAATTTGGAGATAATAATTTTATTCATCGTAGTTGAAGGGTTCGGAAATTTTGTCTGTGAGGAAGACACCCTCCCCCACCTAAAGCTCTCAGGGAAAGGGGTGTAAGTTACGCCCTTATATAAGGTTATAAAAAGGGGCATATAAGGGCATATAAGGTTCGTATAAAAAGAAAGGTCGTATATACTTTGGAGGAGACTAATTGGATTGATAATCATAAGTTTTAGTGCCCTTTTTAAGAGTCAAAGTGATCAGAACGCAGATGCCCTCCCCCCCCCCCCCCGACAAAACACGTCGTGTTTTCCTGAGATGTATCCAATAGATAGTTTGACACAGTCTTTTTATTCAAAATAGTCCAAATATCAAATTACAAGGCTTTCGAGGTTGATGCATACCACAACAGCCTAAAGGCGAGGGTTGTAAGTTATGCCCCTGGGGCATGTAAGGTTTTTATGGAAGGGATGGTTGTAAAAGCCTTAGAGGTGGCTCATTTGGTTGAAATTGGAAGTTACAGTTTCCTTTTAAGAGTCAATAGTTACGAAAAGCAAGTAACACCCCCCCCCCCAACTACCCCTCTTTTAACTAAAAATTTGATTGAAATTGTTCGAAGGCAATTTTGTTTAAAATAGCCAAAGAACATATAACAATACTTCCAGGGGTGGTACAACCCCCCAGAGCCCAGGGGCAAGGGCTTTAAGTTATGGCCTGGGGGCATATAAGGATTTTTTGGAATGGGTGGTCGTATTAAATTCAGATGGGTCTCATTTGATTTTAAATTGGAAGTTATAGTGCCCTTTTTAAGCTTCAAACTGATTTGAGGGAAACGTTCCCCCACTTCCATCATTTCCCACAGCAAATATCCAAAGAAAGTTTTGAGACATCAATTTTTTTCAGCATTGTTGAAAGGTTCAGTAATTACGCGTAGCAATAGTTGTAGTAGCAGTAGTAGCATTAGTAGCAGTATGCAAATAGCACCTTTTTTCAACATCCCCTTCAACACACAATGCAATTTTTAAATTAATACCATCAACCGGTCCTGAAGCCTTGCTGATACGTCCTCTTGACAACCTATGTGGGCATAGTGTGTTTCGATTTATTTCAATTCAGTTACAATATTGCCCAATAATTTCGCCTTAAAACCCTTAGATTTATTAGTTGTAGTAGCAGCACCAGTAAATATAGTAGTAGCAGTAGGAGTACAGTTAGTAGTAGTAGTCTTAGCTTTAGAAGCAGTAATAGTAGTAGCAGTAATAGTGATAGTAGCAGTAGTTGTAGGAGTAGAAGCATTGATGCAAATATTGTCTTTTGGTTAGTTCAACATCCCCCACAATAAACGTTGTAATTTTTAATTTCACACACGAAACTGTTCCTAAGATATTGTTGATATGCCCTTTGGACAACCCGCATACGAATGGCAGGTTGTCATCCGTACAACATAAATATTCTCTGAAAATTTCACCTTCATACCTTCATAGGTTGTGTATTTTGAGTTAGCCAGAAGATACTGTGTGTATTCATTTAATGCTGCTTCCACGGTTATTGTAACTAACAATACCAGGGTTGCCACCCTGGCCTGGAAGAATTTACTAAATCTGAGAGGAAAAATTTACTAAATTTTACCTGTTTTTACTAAATGCTAAAAAAAAAGTTTTTGCGCACCATCATCAATTTTTTGCGCACCACGCGCACCATCAAGCATCGGTTTTTACCATAGGAGGATAATCAATAGGATTCCCGCAATCTTTTTTTCCTTTTTTCTTCTTTTTTTTCTCTTTTCCTCTTTTCTTTCGTTTTCATAGTACGATTGAAAATTCCGGAAACCTAAAAGTTCAAAATTCCTTTTTTTTATTATTTGGATGTACTACTGGGTAGGCTTCATATTCCAGACGCGGTGTATCCAAGATGTCAAACAATAGTTTGGAATCTTAGATTCTGGAAATCCTGCTGGTGATTCTATTTCTTCGGCTTTAAAGCAAAATTCTAAGTCTGAAGATTTTACTTCAGCCCTTTCAGAACATATTTTCAATTTTCCAGACCATTTTGTTTTGTTCGAGAATGTCTCTTTGATTTCTAGGGGTCGGGGTTTAAAGCAAAATTTTCGTGAAACTCTTGAAATAAAGAAAATCTTATTCAAGAATACTGCTTTGATTCGGGATACAGGTGAATTTGGGCTCAACTCTATCTATGATAATTTATTAAAATCTGACAGAGTAAAGTTTAATTCACCCAATAAAGTCGACCTTTGTCCAAATGTTATATCATTGAACGCAAATGAACCGAATCCAAGAAGGTCAAAGAGGCTAGCTTCCGCCTTTGCTTTGAAAAGAATTAGAGAATTAAACAATATGTAGTTTTCTTTGATTTCGTATATAAACTTTTGTTTTAAATTGTTTTAGTTTAGTTTTACTACTGATGACGGTCAATGTATATGTGTTCGAAATATCTGATATTTTTTGTGAATTTCTATACACTGTCTATTAAAAAGGATTTTATCCCTATTTTGAACTTTTATTTTATCGTTTAAGATTCAAACTATTATTTTCTATTTCCCTGAAAAAGACTATCTCAATATAAAACGAACAGAAATGTTCGTTTTTTACTGAAAAAATTTGTACTTTACTGGAAAAATTCTTATAAATGTTTTCACCTTTATAACTTTAAGAAATCAAAAATTAATTAAAATTTTAAGGAATAAATATCAGCATTTGTATATTAAAATGACAATGCACATTCATTTGAATTGTTTCAGTAAAGTACAAGTTATTTGTGGCTCTTAGGAAGTATAGGGGTTTTGAACCCTACTAATATTAATTTCTGCTCCTTCTGAGTTTGACTCTGTTATTTGTTTTAATTTCTGTTCCTTTTGGGTTTCATTTATTTATTGATACTTATTTGTGGTAGTTGTATGCTTGGTAGATTATTTGATTCTGTTTTTATTCATTTTTTGTTTAATGGAGTTCTTTACTTTTTTTGGAAAAACTTATATTGTGGAAAAAGTTTTTTTAATAATAAAAAAATATGAACCTTCTAAAAAAAGACACGAGACTCCTCTGCCTGATAGTCTTAGAAAAAAGGTCCTAAGTATTTAGCGATGTTTCATCATCAGTTTAAGATTTGAGTCATAAGCAATCAGTATCTTATCTGTAAATTTGTATAAGTATTATATATATATATATATATAATATATATATATAGTATATATATATATATATATATATATATATATATATATATATATATATATACTATATATATATATATATATATTATATATAATATATATATATATATATATATATATATATATATATAGATATATATATATATATATATATATATATATATATATATATATATATATATATATATATATATATATATATATATATTATATATATATATATATATATATATATATATATATATATATGCTTACATGCACAGCTAAAACATGATTGATAAGGAACTTGACAAAAAAAAGTTCGCTTTTTGTGGCATCCACTCTCTACCTTTTAGTTCCTTAAGGGTGGTGTTCTTTTTTTTGCCAATTTGTTCTAACCAAATCAGCCTATATTCACACAGACAGCTTCAAGTCTAGAAAAGGAGGAGAGGTAGACGGTAAACAAGTAAATATTTCCTTAAAAAAAAAAAGATTTGCTATAGGTCCATTCGGTTGACTTCCATTTAGGACATTGTATTGATGCTGCAACCTGACGACGACCAAGGACCACTCCTGGATCCTCTGAAGACGAACATGGACCAGCCATTGACACAGTTCTTAATAATGGCTTGCCAAACTAAGGCAGCGCAAGGACCATAACCAGGCACAGACAAAGGGATGTTTTTTTTGATTGGAGCAATAATATCTTTTTTCGATTTGATAATTTGAATAAAAATCGTTAAAAAAAAGTTGAAAGACTTGGGTTTTGGGGGTGGTGGGGGGCGTGCTCAAGATCCCCCATGTTAGACCTAGACGTCCAGGAATATTAATCTATGAAACATAATTATAACATTTTATATTCAGTGGTACCAATTTATAAGAACTCAGAAGGTGGGGGAGGGGGGATGTAAATGTTAAAATCTATGGGGGCAGTTTTTTTCCTTTTTGATTTTGTCTTCGAACATACTAAGTACAGATATTTTCAATGTAATACAAAAACAGTGCTCTGAAGAAAAAAATATCACTCCCCCCCCACTAAAACTCATTCCGAAGTGAGTTGTTTGTTGTTCAGTGGATAAACGTAGAAAAATATATCTCTCTATTGGAAAGTTGGACGACAATACTAACTCCTTAGGATTTAATCCTCTTAGGGCAATGAGCAATTATCTGATTACTTGTATCCCGGGGTAACTTAATCATGTGCATTTCAAATAGTTCGTGGCAACGAACTGTAAGTAAGGAGCGACACGGCTCAATAGTAACCGAATCTCTAATAAACGGAAGTTTTATGTCAACAGATACATCAAAAGAATTGACTTATTATGCTGATTCCAAATATATAAGATTCAGTAGGTTTAGTGCTACCCATTGAAAAATAAGAGCCTGAGAAAATTTGACTAATTTTTGAAAAAGAGGAAAACTACCCCTAAAAGTTAAAAAATCTTAACGAAAATCACACCATAAGATTCAACGTATCAGAGAACCCTAACGTAGTGGTTTCAGGCTTCCATCTACAAAAATGGGGAATTATGCATTTTGTGGATCACGGATGCGAGTTCTTTTATCTAATTTTTTTTCAGTTGTGATTGAATTGAACCAATGGTCTTAGAAGATTTGCGTAGGGCCCATTCGAACAGAAATTAAAATTTCTAGTGCTCTTTGTAAGTGACCAAAAAGATTGGAGGCAGCTGTCTCCCCTGCCGCCTAATACCCCCTCCCCCAAAGTCGTCCGATCAAAATTTGAGATAGGAATATGCTTAGTATAGTTCAAAAGTCCAATAACTATGCTTTTGGTGTTCTTATGACCCTTCATAGTCCCTTTGGAAAGGGATGTAAGTGACGCAATTGTGGTGATATAAAAGGAAAAGTATCGAACCAATCGTCCTAGAAGATCAGCAGAGGGCTTATTTGAACGAAAATTAAACGTTCTAGTGATCTTTTTAATTCACCAAAAAGGTTAGAGGGCAATTAGCCCCCCTTTCCCCAAAGTCGTCCGATCAAATTATGAGATAGCCATTTTGTTCAGAATAGCTGTTTGGTTAAATAATTATGCCTTTGGGGATATCATGATCCCCCAAATCCTTTGGCAGAAGGGCTGTAAGTTGTGAAATTTGTCTATATTGTTCACTTACATTATTCGCAATTCCTACATATTGCTCATAGCCTTGTGATAGAGAGCTCGCCTTTAAATCGATAGTTTACCATTTCAAAAGCCTGTTATTCCCTATTTTTTCGAAAAAATGAAGAGGTTTGACTTGAATTTTGACATATAATACAATGGGGGTGGTGGCATTTCCGAAAAAACTTTCCAAGGGGGGGTATTTCTGGCATGATTTGAAACATCCGCAAGAAATTTCCCGAGGGAATTTTTAGTGAGGATGGAATTGTCCGGGGGGGGGGGGGTGTAAATTCCTGGTGGGTGGGTGGAGGGGTATTTTAGGTGAGAAGATTTTGATTCTGAGAATTTTATGGATAAGAGGGGAACTCCCATGGAGAGAATTCCATTGATTTCCAGGAATTATTGAAAAAAAAACGATCAGAAAGTAAATATTTTTTTTTTTAACTGAACGCAAAGAGAAATATTAAAACTTAAAACCAACAGAAATTATTCCGTATATTAAGGAATTGCCCCTGCTCAATACCTCGCTATTTACGCTTAAGTTTGATTTTTTAACCCGATTCCTTATGAACAACTCCTGAAACACAAGGGTCGTTTAATTAGAATAGGAAGCCGTTTTAAAAATACTAAAGAACTTCAGTGTGAAGAGCGAGGTATTGAGGATGAGGCAACCTCCCTAAAATACGAAATAATGATTAGGTTTATCATATTTGAAAATAAAATCGGACAAAATTTATTCCGTAGATGAAAGGGGATGTCCCCTCCTCAACGCCTCGCTCTTTACGCTAAGGTTTTTATTGTTTAAAAAAGTAGAGTTGTGACTAAGAGTCAAACTTCAGCGTAAAGAGCGAGGCGTTGAGGAGGGCACAGTTCCTTTCATATAAGGAATAATTTCTGTTCGTTTTTAAGGTTTAACATCACTTCTTACTATCAGTTAAAAAAAAACTTGTTTTTTTTATTTAATAAGTAACAAGGCCTATGCCAATGTTCAAAAATGCAGCTATACCTTAGAAAAAATGGTCATCTTGAACCAAAATCCTAAATATGAAAAAAGCAGTGTTGTAACAAATATTTACAGTGCTGTAAACCTGTATTTTCTTTTTTCTCTGAATTGATTTTTTTTTTCTTTTTTTTAAACAGTTCATGGTAGCGAACTGTAAGTAAGGAGCGACCCGGGTCAATAGTAACCGAAACTCTAAAAAAATGGAATTTTTATACCAAAAGATATACGAAAAGAATATGCTTTTTATATTGATTTCAAATTTATAAATTCCATTAAGTTTAGTCTTACCCATCAAAACTTATTCAAAATTTTCCTGATTTACAAAAAAAGTGGAAACAGCCCCTAAAAGTCAAGTGATCTCAATGAAAATCACACCATCAGATTTAGAATATAAGCGAATCTTACTGTATAGGTTTCAAGATGAAAAGAAAGACAATTTTAATCTCTTTTAAGAAAATTATTTATTCATTTTAAAAATTCCTTAATTTCATTTTATTCGCTGTAGAAAGATACAAAAATATGAAACAGTCCGTGGTAACGAACTGTAAATAAGGAGCGACCCGGCTCAATAATAACCAAAACTCTAAAAAACGGATACCAATTTTGATACCAATAGATACACCAAAAGAATAATATTTTTATGCTGATTTCAAATATGTAAATTTCATCAAGTTTAGTCTTATCCATCAAAAGTTACGCGCCTGAGAAAATTTGCCCCATTTTTGAAAAAAGGGGAAAACACCTCCTAACAAGTCATAGAACCTTAATGAAAATCACACCATCAGATTCAGCCCCTCATGGAACTCAACTGCAGAGGTTTCAAGCTCCTATTTGCAAAAATGCGGAATTTTGTGTTTTTGGCCAGAAGAAAGACCACGGATGTGCGTCTATTTGTTTTTTTTTCTAGTGGTGATCGTTTTGACCCAGTGCTCCTAGAATATCGAGAGAGGGCTCATCTGAACGGAAATTAAAAAGCTCTAGTGCCTTTTTTAAGTGACCAAAAAAATGGAAGGTAACTAGGCCCCTTCCCCCGTCCCTTTTCCCCGAAATCGTCCGATCAAAATTTTGCAATACACATTTTGTTCATCATAGTTGAAAGAGTGGTCGGCGTTTACCCCCCCCCCCCTGGCGAATACTCCCTTGGAAAATACACCCCCGAAAAATACCCCCTATGGAAAATACCTTCCCCGGAAAATATTTGAAACTTTTATTTGAGTTTTTTTATAGTTTTTTTGAAAAGTGCTAAGAAACGGGAAAAAGAGGAATTTACACCTATACTTCCATATGAACTTCTGCAATTTTTGGCAGTAGCGGGTGCCAAATTAAAAAAAGAAATGAAGAAGAAAAGAAATTTAGGCAAACAATCATCAAAATTAAGCTAAAACATAAGGCACCAAAAAGTTCAAGAAGGTTTGGCTATCTTTTGAAAGGATAGTTGGCTTTGGGAAGCAACACATTCTAAATTGTTTAAGTTTTTACGGACAAAAGCGTTGCCAATTCTACGAGTTTGTTTTTCTTATCTTCCAAGTGTAAAGCTACCACAAATCACCATTAGCAAATAGATGAAACCCAGAACTAACAGAAATTACGTTAGATAGCCTAGTCAAACTCAAAACGAGCAAAAAGTTAAAGGAGTATGGCTGACAACACCCTTGTCTTCTTCAGACCAGAAAACAATTTGCACTTTACTTAAAAAAATACAAAAAAAACAGTGTATTGTCTGTTTGATATACATATTCTGATATCTATTCCTTATAATCTTAATACTACTTTATTTGTTGAAGTCAAAAAAGTGAAAACATCTAAAATGTATTTTGTTTTCAGTAAAGTGCAAATTACTTTCTGGTCTTGAGGAGGTGTGCGGTTGTCAGCCCTACTCATGCTAATTGTTGCTATTTTGGGTTTGAATAGGTTATTTATTGTTGTTTCTGTTCGTTTTGGGTTCAATTCATTTATTTATGGTGATTTATGGTAGTTTTACTTTTGGAAAATTATTTGAATTTATTTCTACTCATTTTTGGCTTAACGAGGCCATGAGTACCGGCAAGGGGGGGGGGGCAGGCGGCATGGCTCCATCTGGAAATTTGGGACTATATAGTAATTATAAGGAAACCAAAGAAAAAAAACAGGATAGGGAAAAACCATGGAAAAAATGTTTATTGTCCAATTATTGGCCGCCTGCCAATATATTTTGACCCATAATAAGGAAAAATATAAGTTCTAATTTGTGACTGACTGATCCCTAACAAGTTTTCCACAATTTTTTTTTCCCTATGATTTGGTTGGAGCCAAAATAAACAACAAAAAAACAAATTCTTCATAGTAATGAATTGTAAAACTATCACAGGCAGCGCAATAGCGCTGCCTAAGTAAAAAACGATGTTGGCACAATTTATTATTTTTTTTTTGTTTCCATTCCAGGGCACTTCGTATCCAAGGAGTTGTCGTAGAAACTTCGAAAAGGGCTCATTCAAAAAATCAAAACTCATCCAATCAAAATCATCCAATCAAAACTTTGAGATAGCCATTTTGTTCAGCGTAGATGGTTTCCAGATAGAAAATATGTTTTTGAGAAGGACACTCCCCCACAACCCACGGGGAAAGGGTTTTAAGTTATGACCTGAGGGCATATAAGAACGATGTTGGCACAATGTATTATTTATTATTTTTTTTTCTTTAGAGCAGGGCACTTCGTACCGAAGAAGTTGTCGTAGAAACATCGAAAAGGGCTCATTCAATTGGAAATTGGAGTGGCTTGTGCCCTTTTTAATAGTCGAAAGTGATTGGAAGGCAGCTAACACCCCTTCCACGCCCATCATTTCCCGAAATATATCCGATCAAAATTTTGAGAGAGCCATTTTGTTCAACGTAGTTGATTTCTATATAGAAATTATGTTTTTGAGGAGGACACTCCCCCACAGCCATCAGCGCAAGGGTTGTAAGTTATGCCCTGGGGGCATATAAGGTTTTTATAGAAGGCGTTGTCGTAGAACTTCAAAAAAGGCTCATTCGACTGGAAATTCCAAGGGCTAATGCCCTTTTTAATAGTCAAACGTGATTGGAGGGCAACTAACCCCAATCTCACGCCCACCTTTTCCCCAAACACATCCAATCAAAATTTTGAGATAACCATTTTATGCAACGTAGTTTTAAGTTCTGTATATTAGGTCTTTGAGGATGACAACCCCCTCACAGCCCTCAGGACAAGGGTTGTAAGTTATGCCCTGGGGGCATATAAGGTTTTTACAGAACGTGTTGTCGTGGAAACTTCAAAAAGGGCTCATTCGATTGGAAATTGAAATGCCTAGTGCTCTTTTTAATAGTCGAAAGTGATAGGAACGCAACTAACACCCTTTCCACGCCCAGCATTTCCCCAAACATATCCAATCTAAATTTTGTGATAGCTATTTTGTTCCACGCAGTTTAAAGTTCAGGAAATTGTACCTTTGAGCAGGACACTTCCCCCACAGTCTTCAGGGAAAGGGTTATAAGTTATGCCCTCGGGGTATAGAAGGTTTTTATTGAAATCTCAAATTTGGAAATTCAAAGGTCTAGTGGCCTTTTTAGTAGTCGAAAGTGATTGAGGGCAACTAACCTCTCTCTCCCGCCCACCTTTTCCCCGAACACATCCAATCAAAATTTTAAGATAGTCATTTTATTCAACGTAGTTGAATGTTTCGGAAATTAGGTCTTTAAGGTTGACAACCCATCCCCACCAACAACCCTCAGGGCAAGGGTTGTAAGTTATGCCCTGGGAGCATGTAAGGTTTTTATAGAAAGCGATGTTGTAAAAACATCAAAAAAGGGCTCATTCATTGAAAATCGAAAGGGCTAGTGCCCTTTTAATAGTCGAAAGTGATTAAAGGGCAACTAACCCCCTTCTCACGCCTACCATTTCCCCAAGCACATCCAATCAAAATTTTAAGATATCCATTTTGTTCAATGTAGTCGAACGTTCTGGAAATTAGGTCTTTTAGGATGATAGCCCCCTCAGAGCCCTCAATGCAAGGGTTGTAAGTTATAACCTTGGGGCATGTAAGGTTTATATAGAAAGTTGTTGTAAAATTTTTAAAAAGGGCTCATTTGTTTGGAAATTGAAATTGCACTTTTTATAGTTGAAAGTGAGTGGAGAGTAATTGACCCCCCCCTCTCACGCCCACCATTTCCCCGAGCACATTCAATCAAAGTTTAGAGATAGCTATTTTGTTCAATGCAGTTGAAAGTTCTGGAAATTATGTATTTAAGGATGACAAACCCCCCAGAGTCCCCCGGGCCAAGGTTGTAAGTTATGCCCTGGGGGCATATAAGGTTTTTATAGATAGAGTTGTCGTAAAAACTTCAAAAGGGGCTCATTCAATTGAGAGGGCTAGTGCCCTTATTAATTGAGAGGGCTAGTGCCCTTATTAATAGTCGAAAGTGATTGGAGTGTAACAAACCACCCTCTCACGCGCAACATTCCCGCAAACACATCCAATAAAAATTTTCAGATAGCCATTTTGTTCAACGTAGTAGAAAGTTCTGGAAATTAGGTCTTTGAGGATAACCCCCCCCCCTTCCTAGCCCTAAGGCAAGGGTTGTAAAGTATGGGCTGGGGGCATATAAGGTTTTTATTGAAAGCGTTGTCTAGAAACTTCAAAAGGGCTCATTTGATTGGAAATTGAAAGGGCTAGTGCCTTTATTAATAGTTGAAAGTGATGGAGAGCGACTAACGCCCCTCTCACGCCCACCAATTTCCCAAACACATCGAATGAAAATTTTGAGATAGCCATTTTGTTTAACGTAGTTGAAAATTCTGGAAATTATGTCTTAGAGGATGACAACCACCCTCACAGCCCTTAGGGTCAGGGTTGTAATTTATGCCCTAGGGGCATATAAGGTGTTTATAGAAAGCGTTATAGTAGAAACTCAAAAAGGGCTCTTTCGATTGGAAATCGAAAGGCCTAGTGCCCTTTTTAATAGTCGAAAGTGATCGGAAAGCTTGAAATTTTCATAGTAAAGATCGATCTGGGTATAATGAATGATTTTTTGTTGTTGTTTAGACCAGGGCACTTCGCACCGAAGGAGTTTTCGTAGGAACTTCGATAGTGGCTCATTCGATTGAAAATAGAAAGGGCTTATGCCCTTTCTAATAGTCGAAAGGGATTGGAGGGCAACTAATCCACCTCCTACAACCACCATTCCATTTTCTTTACGTTTAAAAACTAAATGTCGCCTTAAGATTAAATCAAAATGCACTGTGTTAATGCTAAATCCCAATAAGGCATCTCAGCAGTATCCCAAGAACGACTGACGGTTTTATGCTCAAACTTTCGGGGCTACTTCTGCTCTTAAAATTTAACCAAGTCAAAATAACGTAAGTGTATCTAAGCTATCTAAGAAAGTAAGCAGATTTTTTTACGAATGGTATCAAGTTTTTCATTTCAGGTTAACTAGAGGAGGCATGAAACGAAATTAACCCTACTATTTGTTTCCAGATTTTTAAAAGGGTATATGTTGTTAAAAACTGCTGAAAATTTTTCTCCAGCATACAAATAGCAGGCCAAACTATAAAGTCTTAAGAACATGAAAAGATTTAAAGTATTATTTTCTTTTTCCCTGAAAAGACTATGTCAATATAAAACGAACAGAAATTAATCAAAAAAACATTTTCCACTAAGTAAGTTTTTCAAAGAAAAGTAAAGAACTCCATTAAACAAAAAATGAGGAAAAATAAAATCAAATAATTTACCAAGCGTGAAACTACCGCAAATCAGCATCGATAAATAAGTGAAACCCAAAACGAACAGAATTTACAATAAATAACCGTGTCAAACTCACAACGAGCAGACATTAACATAAGTGGGGATCAAAACCCCTATGCCTTCCCAAGTCCAGAACATAATTTGCACTTTACTAAAAAAATACAAATGAATGTTCATTGTCAGTTTAACATACATATACTGATATTTAGTAATCAAAATGTTAATATTATTTGATTTAGTAAAGTTATAAAAGTAAGAATATTTAATTTTTGTCATTAAAGTGCAAATTATGTTCTGGCCTTGGGAAGGTATAGGGGTCTTGAGCCCAATTTATGTTAGTTTCTACTCGTTTTGAGTTTGACTCTGTTATTTAATATAAATTCTGTTCGTTTTGGGTTTCATTAATTTATCGATGCTGATTTGCGGTAGTTTCACGCTTGGTAGATTATTATATTTAATTTTTGCTCATTTTTTGTTTAATGGAAGTAGAAAGGGGGGTCCGACTCCGAACCCTCACCCCTGCTGCCACCTACAACTTTTTTTAACACCAAATATGGGCATAGAGTCCCTAGGGGAGATGGATTTCTGAGAAATTGATTGCGTAATCAAAGTGTGTCAATGACCTCTTTTTTCAAGGTCGATTTGTTTGTTGTTTCTAGGTGTAATAGCTCCGGGACAAAGGTTGCACATGAGCATTGAATTCTAACGGGAACAATGTTATTGATCTAGGACTCGAGGGGGAAGTGAATTTCCGAAAACTTGATTGTGTAATCGATCGTGAATGTCAAGGTTTCCAAAAATAGGAAACAGTATTTGTTGTTGTTGTTGTTTTGGGCAGTGCATGCTCGAGGCGAATGTTAAGAGTTTCCAGAAATAGGAAACAGTTAGATCACGTGTTTCCTTCTCAGCCAATCAGAGGGCTTGCTTACATAACAATTCGCCCTTGAGATTTCGTATATAACGGACATGCATTGTGATTAAATTATCAGAAACTATTGTGACACAATGGATATAACAACTGACATAATTGATGAGCTTGAAGCATTGGCAACCTCAATTTACCATGTAAGTTCCGTTTTAATTTTTATTTTCAAAATAAATTATTTTCCTTGGTCACCCTCCAGTATATTCAGGTAAATCCCCTCCCCCTCCCACTCTAGTACAAACATCACTATGCAATCTTTATACTCGCTAGAAAACATAAAATATGTTCTTTTTTACCCTCAATACCTAACCCATCCCCCTTTGTTATTTACAAACAAAATTCTCGCAAATAGAAATAATTATCTTTTCGATAAATTTTGGCTTTTCTCAATTGTAATCTTTTCTCTAACTGAGACATCCGTTGCTCTGTTGTTATTAACCCGCACTGGTTTGACACAAGGCTCCAGCACGAGGCCTATAATTAGCTCTGACCCTTTTTAAAGCACTTCCTGCTCGTTAGCAGTTTAGTTTCCAAAGATTTCACAGATTCAAAAGGATGCGACTAAAAACATGTTTTTATTTGTTGGATAACTGAAAAAGAACCATAGCTTAGATCAATGCTTCGATGTTTGACTAAATATTCACATTTTCAGCGTTTAGTATAAGGGGGGATTTTTCTTCAAACAAACTAGGCCGACTTTTGAACGGCTCAGTGAGCCGTAATTCTCAGATTCAAAAGGATGCGATATCTTTCGGTGGGGGAGGGGGTATTTTTCCATGTCTTTTCTCAGGGATATTTTCCGTGGGGATTATTTTCCTCGGGCCTGTTTTTTCTGGGGGTGGGGTAAATACCAGCTACCGAAAAAGGATAAGGAAAGATAAAAAAAATACCGCTAATACTTTAAATGCATCAAACAAGGCATGCTCAATGCAGATTAAAACCAGAAAAGAACAGAAACGCCTAAAAATAAGAAATTCTTCAAACAGCTTAGAAACAAACTATGCCGACTTATATAGGTTGAATTTTGAACGGCTCAGTGAGCCGTGATTCTTCTTTCTCAGATTCAAAAGGATGCGACTAGTATATTTCACGAAATTTTTTTACGTTGTGCTTTCTTAGTGATAAATGCTTTTCTAGACAAAATAATATGGATGAGGGTACTAACTTTCTTTCTGTAAAAAGGATGAAATTATTTTTCATACTAGCTTTTTTCTCTTCTTTAAGGCCAATTATGAAGAATGTGTGCCCCCTCCATCTAAGAGAGCAAGAGAGGGTGAGGCAGCACCATCAGTGCCAGCCCCTATGCAGTCTGGGCATAAACCAAAAAGAGAATGGGCCATAAGGACGGAGAACCCTGCTGTCTCATCTGTGCAAGCCCATGACATCACTGGCTCGACTGCACAAGTCCGTACCATCACAGGCCCTACTGTACAAGCCGCAGCCCAATCTGCGCAAGAAATTAACGACGTCGGCCCGTCCGCCCTCCAACACTCGCTACCCGGACCATCTGGCACCCAAGTGCAGCCAGGATTTGCAAATGTGAGCATTTTTTCCTACCTATCTTATAGAAATATATATATATTTCTTCCAATGTTTTTAGTCTTTTCTTTTCACTATTTTTCAACCCAATATAAACTTATCTCAACGGGATATTAAAATATTATTTTCTCTATAATCTCACACCCCTTGTTTTAAATTTCTCCGCTCCCCCCTCCCTGAGAGATATCTAAATATAATGTATTTTTTTGCAAAGAAACCGTCTCTTTTTTCTAATCTTTGATATTTTCTCTGTTGCTATTGCTTCGATATCTCATAAGCGAATATTTTTAGGTAATTTTCTAGTTTTTACTGCTATCTCTCACCACTATGAAACTCAAAATGCTATTTTTCACAATTGAATATTGTCTAGTTTTAATCTTTGGCTTAAAGCTCCACACAAGCATATAAATAGATCTGTTTCACCACTTTTCCTGTCTTGTTCTATCATTAGCGGTTAGGCCGCCAAGTCTAGGATTTCAATGCTTTTACATAATTCTGTGTTTATTTCTGAAATAGCGGAATTGTTTGCAAAATTAGCGTTAGATATTTAGGAAATTGGAATTCTATGTAAGAGCGAAACAAGTTATATTCCCAAAAATAATAATTGTTATTTATGACATTGCTGAAAAGGGGGGGGGGAGGGGCATAGTTGCCCTCGAACCTTTTTGGTCACTTAAAAAGTGCAGTCAATTACTGCTAATGCTCACCATTTGAAACTCTGTGAATGCTATTCCGTTCACAATTGAATATTCCATAGTTTTAAGAGAAGAAGGAACTGAGAGATCATTCCCATTTATCCCGTAATTTGTGCAAGGATATTTTTAAAATAGCTTTCAATCTTACAACTTGCCAAGATTTTAGCGAGGGGAAACATTCTGACAATGTCTGAGTTAACGGTTCCCGACATTTAATTGTGTATTTTCCTAGCTGTTGAAGTTCAGTCTTGGAAACAGAACAGACACGAGATTACAAATAATCTAGGCTCATTTGGAGTCCTAGACAACCTGTACGGGAAGTAGGCGAAACGACTTATGCCGCCTAACAATACGGTGTTTTTTAGGACATTATGTAAACGGTTGGGAGCCACCACGGCTCCCGGGAAGCGCTGGCGGGCCCGAGAAGCGCCGCGGGAAGCGCTGCGGGCCCGAAAAGCGCCGCAAAAAAAAATGGTAGGGCTGATTTGAACACTTTGAAAATATGCTATTTTTTGAATAAAATCGAATTGCCACCTTCTATGTAAAGCGGTGTTTTAGATTGTAAATATCTTATATTAAGTTTGATATTTTGGAACTTTCAGTTGAATTAACCAAATGCTACTATGCACATACTACTACTACTACTAAGCGCTGACTTTAAATAATAATCCAAATTTTAAAAACAGTAGGGATGATTTGAACACTTTGAAAATAAGCTATTTTTTTCATTTATAGGTTGCATTGGTCCCTTATTCAATGTCACCATCGTCCTCATCAGATGGTGATGGAGAGGGTGCATCGGTGGACTTACATAGCAATTCACCATGGAGCGACTCTCTACTGGAAATACCGTTAAATATTGATGAGTTTATAAACGATTTTCTTTTTAATGTAGATTATAGCGCATTTGGGCAGGGGGACTTGAGCCCAAACACCTTACAAATTTTAGAGGATTTTACAAACGAATTAACGGGGAACACTCCTCCTCCTCCAGCCTCCGATACCCTAACGAGTCCACTTCAAACAACTGAAGTGGAGCATTCACATACCCCAATATTGTTGAACCACTTGGGGGAGGGGGGGGATAATATACAAGAGGGGAGGGGGTACAACTTTTCCCGATTTTCAATTGTCCAACACAATTTTAAATGCAATAGATGTTTACACTGCGACTTTTGGTGATCCTTTTAATTCTCTAATGGGGGGAAAATTTGTGTTTGACCCTGTAGAAATTGTGCATGCCTATGTAGATAAAATTCGTGCACTACTGGAGAACCAAATTCAATTGTGGGGGAGGGATTCAATTAAGGTTTCTATTGTTTTAAAGGTATTCTATTTAAATGAGGGGAAAAGCGAAGTTTATCACCATTATATACATTCCGAGATGCGTTTGGTTTATTCGAATTTAGAAAATTTTGAGGGTGTTTTCATGGATTGGGTAGGTCAAATTATAACGCATCTTGAGAACTTTAACGAAAACGGTAGTGGGTCTGTAGTTTTATTTATTGAAAATTTAAGTGTAAATATTTGTAAATTTAAGAAAGATTTTATTTTAAGAGGGGGCAGGGGGGGGTATGAAGGGATACAGTTATAAAATATAATCCAAATCTAGAAGGTTGTCAAGGTGTCCAGCGGATCTATTTTGAAACAGGTCAAAACTGTTTCAGGTATGCTTTCCTCATATCAGCATTCGAGCCTCTAGCACGTGACGCTACCAAGACGAATTTAGACGATTGGGCTGTACATGGGAAGGACGGTTCCAATTTCCCCATTGTAGATTTCTCTTGTTTAGAAGGAAAATACCCAGTAACGCTACGATCTATTGATATTTTTGAAAGGGCTAATGCCCATTTAAATATCGGCGTTACTGTGGTTCAGTATGAAACTGAATTTGAAGATGAGTTTCGTTTAAAAAAGAAGGGGGTGGTCTTCCCTGTAAGGGGCCCGTCAATTGATTTGGTCAGACACTGGGTTTGGTTGTTATACACACCACCTAGTGAACCGAATGCAATTGGCCATTTTAACCCTATCACAGACATCAGTAAAGTTCTGGGGGAGAGTAAGAAAAGGGGGGAACGTTTCTACTGTCCAACATGTCTATCACAATTCCGTAGTGATATAAAACTACGGGATCATATGAAGCATTGTAGCCGGCATGGCTACCAGACAGTGGAAACGGTTTCAGGGGATAGGGCTATTTTACGTTTTAAAAATTTCCAGAATGCCCTCCTCCAGTGCAACAAAATATCTTTAGACTGTGAAGCGAAGCTGGTGGAGGTGAACGATCCCCAATTTCCAAACCGAGTCAAAGAACATCAAGCTATTGCAGTGTCCTATGCTCATGCGCAAAGAGACAGTTCTAACACCATGCAGTTGTTAGAAATAGTAGAAACTTTGGATGAGGACGAGTTCACGGTCAAGGCACTGACTAAACTAATTGGCACGGCTAATGGTGCTATTTCTCGTTTGAGAAATACCCATTATCCAATGGTGCTGTCTGCAGAGGATCGTCTCGCGATTAAAAATCAAAAAATATGTTGGGTTTGTAAGGGGGAGTTTGTAGAGGGGGATAAGGAGATTAAAGGGAAAAGAGGGGGGAGGGGGAAAGTAAGAGATCATAATCACTTGTGGCAGGAAATATCCTCGGGGGGTAGTAATTTTAGAGGGGTTGCGCATCAATCGTGTAACTTAAATGTTAGCCAGCAGTTTTTTATCCCTGTTTTTATTCACAACTCTAATTATGACTTAAAATTTATTTTACCGGCACTGGCACGTATTCACAGAGAGGGAGGGGGAGTCGACAGTCCATGGGTAAACAGTTCATTTACCTATAACATTATTCCCAAATCGGCCGAGAAGTTGTTGCTTCTCGAGCTGAAATGGCAGGCAGTGGATAATGGGCATAGGTCTTGGAATAAAATCAGGTTTTTAGATTCTTTTAGTTTTTTTCCCAAGGCATTGAGTCAATTGATTCAAGTGCAGAAAAGCGACAATTTTGATAGCTTTCCCTTGCTTAAACAGCACTTTCCAGACAGTGAAATGTATGATCTGTTGACTTGCAAAGGTGTATACGCATACGATTATTACTGTTCTGGCGCTCGCTTAAGCGAGGTGAAACTACCTCCAATTGAAGCTTTTTACAATTCACTGACCAGCAGTGAATGCACAGCCGAGGAGTATGAGTTTGCCAAGAAGGTGTGGTCTAAGGGGGATTGTAAAAATGGGTGGGATTATTGTAGACTGTACTTGGCCAGTGACGTTCTAACTCTGTTGGATATAGTCTGTAAGAACACAGACCAAATCTATTCAGAGTTCGGGTTAGATATAGGCTATTATTTTTCCACACCCCATTTAGTGATGGATTTGATTTTAAAAATTAGTAGGGAGGAAATAGGCCTAATCACCGACGTAGATCAGCACCTTTTTGTAGAGCGTTCAATGAGGGGAGGGTATGTTTTTCATGGGGACCGCGTCTTGTCAACCGATCCGAGCGGACAAAGCACCGGTGCAAAGTCAAATGCAGTGTTCTTGGACATGAACTCATTGTACCCCTCGGCAATGTCTCACTACTCTTTGCCGTGTGGCAACTATCAATGGCTTGAGAATCCTTGTGAGTTCCCCGACATTACCACCGTCGAGGACAATGGGCCACAAGGATGGTTCTTTGAAATTGACGGTCACATTCCGCTGGCGCTTCACGACTCAGTCAAAGATTTTGTTTTTCCCTGTATCAATCGACCCGTGAGCAGGGACTCTCTGAGCCCCTACAATCGATCATTGGTTGAGGATATGGGGATGCACTGGACTCCCTCCAAACAGAAACTGATTGCTGATTTGGACCCTAAGGAGAATATCGTTGTTCACCATGTGCTTTTGCACTGGATGGTGAACAATGGTTTCAAAATCACCAAAATACATAGGGTCCTGCAGTTCAATCAGCGACCATACTTGAAAACGTTTATCGATACTTTTGTCGATAAACGCTCTAGGGCAAACTCAAAGGTGGAGAAGGAAATGTACAAACTCATCCTAAATTCAGCGTTTGGCAAAATGTGTGAAAGCGTACGTAATAGATCTCGCTGCGACGTTGTGACTGACCCTCTAGAGTGTGCACGAATTATTGCCGATCCCAATTTTACATCGTTCACGAGCACAGAGACTGGCATGGTTTTTCTACACAGGCGAAAGCGAAATGTGGTACTGAACAAGAATATAGCAGGCGGCAGTTCAGTACTAGAAATTTCCAAAAAGCTCATGTTGTCGTTTTTTTACAATGTGTGCAAGGTGCAATGGCCACGGGAGGGGAGGTTCAAGTTTACTATGGGGATACAGATTCTCTGCTGCTAAAGGTAAATGGGACTGAAGATTTATTGGGTGATTTAGAAAAGGGGAACACATCAGCTCGCGGATGGATTTCACCAACTGGAATCCTTCCCTCTACCCCGAGTTGGTGAAATGTCAAGCCCCCAACCAACTATTAATGTTAAAATCAGAGACGGGGAGTGATTTGATATCAAGGGGGGTGTTCCCGGGTCCCAAAGTTTATTGCGTTAAAACTCCTAATGGGGATGAAAAGCAGGCGTGTAAAGGGGTGCCTACACACTTTGTAAAGAGCAATTTCAACATGAGCGTGTACAGAGACTGTGTAGAAAGTAGCCTAGTGCCGAGAGCACAAGTGCTTGCAATTCGCTCTCTACAGTATAGAAATTATACTGTGAGAGTGGAAAAGAATGCAATGTCGTGTGTATCCGACAAAGTCTATGTGCTCGAGAATGGTGTGAGTGTCCTGCCTCATGGCCACTACCGTATTTCAGACCGAGTTGAATGCATAGACTATCGCAATCAACTTGGTCTGGATAAATTAACCTAATCTGACTAATCAACTAACCAACTAACCACCCACCAACCCATTCATAAATTAAATGCTCCAACCTCACCTTAACCCAACCTCAACTAACCACCTTAACCACCACTGACCCAACTACTACCTGTAGCAGTGACGACAACTATTGTACTGTTTTTTCACCCTCGCGGTTCCCTGGGGGTGGGGGGGCCTTCCCGCGGCCAACCCGGGGGGGGGGGTCCGGCCCGCAGCTCCCGGGGGATGGGGGTCCCGCCCGCGGCCGGCCTTCGCCCCCGCGGCCCTGGGGGGTGGGGGGACCCCACCTTTAAATTCACTGTAATGTTCAACTCTGCTATCCAGAATTTTCAAGTGTTTTTTTTCAAGTGTTTTTTGTTGTATAGAAAAGTGTGTTACTGTGTGTACTAATGTACATAAAGTGTTGTTGTTGTACAGAAAAGTGTTTTAAAGACAATAAGTGGTGTTCATGTTGATGGACAAAAAGTGTTTTTTATTTATGTTGTACATAAAGTGTCATTTTTATGATGTCAATTGTTCATGTCAGGAACAAATAGAGTTTTCATGCAGTGTCGAAATAAATGCTGCCATGAAATATTGTCAACTGTTCTTGTTGAACAAGTGTTATTTTATCGTTGTTCATGTTGAACAAATATTTGTTTTCATGTTGCCGAAATAAATGCTGCCATGAAATATTGTTTTTTGTTGTTGTTAACCAGTACTTGATAGATCTATGGGAAAATTATTGCTACTTATTCCTTGGACACGTATGATTTACAGTTAGTTGTAGTCCAACTGTTGTCAGCAGCAGCAGCAGCAGCAGCATGTGTCAATTTAAAACACCCTTCAGATCGTTTCTGTGTGGGCCCTCAATGTCGGGAAAACAACACTCTTAACTAAAATAATTCAAAATTGCGATAAAATGTTTTTGGAAAAACCGAAAAAAATCTACTATTGCTATAGTATTTGGCAGGAGTCCTACGATCAAATAAAAGCAATTGCCACAACCATACCAATACAATTCATACGGGGACTTGATGTTTTCAATAGCATCGAATCGAACTCGTGGCTGATTATTGATGATTTGGCTGAATTCATTGAACAGTTCTCACAGGAAATGCTACAACTGTTCACTGTTCCCTCCCACCATGAACACATTTCCATAACCCTAGTTCTACACAATCTGTTTCATCAGAGCAAATGTATGCGAACCCTTGCTTTGAATTGCACTATCTATATTATCTATCGAGTTGTTCGTGATTCTAGCTCGCTCATAACTCTCAATAAACAGATATACCCCGGCGCCCCTAAATTTCTGTTCTCAGCATACACTCAGGCGACTAACAAACCCTACGGTTACATTTTGTTGGATCTTAATCAGAGCACACCCGAGGATCTACGTGTAGTCACCGACATTTTCAACAATGAAATTACAGTATATCTTCCGGTGAACAGTAGAAAAGGCTATTAGTTGCCATTATGACACTGAAGAAACTACACGAACAACGGCATTTATTTTCCGTTTTAAGCACTTCAAAACCCTTGCCTAGGAAGGCCATACTCAAACATGGTGTTGACAATGATTTCATTAATCTAATATCTGAACTTGGTTTAAATTTAACTGAGGGCAATGTTCAACTGTCAGAAGGTGTTAGACAACAGACAAAGCAACGTCGTTCCACTGTACGCGCCTTGGCTTGTAAAAACAAGGGACAAATTTTTAAAAGAAAACGGCTCCTTCAAGCGGGCGGTAGCTTTTTCACACTTTTACTGCCAATAATTGCAGGACTTGTAAACAGTTTTCTCTAGAGAGAATGGCTAAACCCTATAAATTGACACCATTTGAACTTGTCCTCTCGCCCGTCGAACATTTTGAAGACAATCTAAGCAAATTCATTAATGATGAGAATATTGTCGATGACAAAAAACTGCTTTTACTTCAAGATGCATTGCGACGTGTGGACAAACATAAACCTTATCGTGAGAGACCCACCGTCGCCGCCGCCACGATCCCTCTAAACAGGAAACATCTCCTCAAGATTCAGCACTGCAATCAAAGGAGAAGGAATTGAATTCAATTGTATCGAAAATTGGAAACCTATTGCCACTGACCTATCGTGAACAGAGTAAAAGAGTATTATCTTATCTCATGTTGGAAACTGCTGATGAACATCAAGTTCAAGTCGATAGCACAGGGAAACAAATTATAATTCAGGGAAAAAGTTATAATCTAGTTGATTTAATTTGTGATATGGTGACGAATCGTAAAGGACTTTTATCCTTTGACAATAATCTATACACCTTTCTAAGTGTATCAAACTTTCCCAAAAGTCTTATTGGCAATAAGCAAATTCTAAAGAAACTAAGAGAATATAGTCCCCCACCAACACCAACGCCATTTAAAAAAGAAGAAGAAGATTCAATATTTGAAAATACTATCAGTAGCAGCAGCAATGATTTTACAACACCTGTGGTTGCTAGTCAAAAGCGAAGACGAATTGATTCACCCTCCAGTGTGCAAAAGGGGAGTGGACATTACACTACGTGCTTGCGTTCAAAATGGATGAAGTTCTGAAAGGTGTCTATGGAAAAATTGGTGAAGCGGGAAGTTTAAGTTCTCCCAAAACGCTTTCTAAAGCAGTCGACGGCACCACATTGAAAAAAGCAAAAGAGTATCTAGAGAATGAATCGAGTTACACACTGCATCGGAATCACAGGCTTCGCAGCAAACAATATCGACAAACTAAAGCCTTTTTCCCTCTGCATATAATGCAAACGGATCTTTTAACTTTAGACGCAGTTCAACGGCGTCACAATGCACCCTACAAATATATTCTGGTGGCAATCAGTGTCTTTAGTCGCTATGCCTATGCCATTCCACTGCGATCAAAGAGAGGTGTTGAAGTTGCTCAGGCCATTGAAAGTATTCTTGAACAGGATTCATATAGAAAAATTCAATCGGATCGTGGCAGTGAATTTGTTAATCCCCATGTGCAAAAGGTTCTTTTGAAATATAATACAACACTTTATCATAGTCACAGCCCGATAAAGGCTGCATTGGCTGAACGATTAATAAGAACGATTCGTCTATTAATTTCAAGATATTGTAGCCTGAAAAATACACCGGCTTTTATTCATGATTTAGATAAAATCATGCAGATATACAACCATCGACCTCATCGATCTCTGTCCAACTCAAGCCCTCGGGATGTTCACTACAATGAAAATACATTTGATGCTTTTCTAAAGCAATATTCCAATGGTGAAAAAGAAAAAAAATGTGAAGAAGAAATTCAATGTTGGTGATACTGTTCGAATTAATAGAACCACCAATATTTTTGAAAAGGGGAATTATTTATGGAGCACTGAACTTTTTAAAGTGTCCAAAATCCTGGACACCGAACCCACGACATATCGACTGCGACACACCAAAGATGGTGAGATTCTCGGCGGTTTTTATGAATATGAACTGCAAAAAGTTAGAAACACTAGTGAAATTTATCAAATTGAAAAGATATTGAAGAGTCGTACACGCCATGGCAAGAGACAGTTGCTTGTTCGCTGGCTAGGATACAACTCAGATTTTGATTCTTGGGTCAGTGCTGAAGACATTGACAATGCCCAATGATTTCTATGTGACTTTCATGTCCAATGTTTCCGATCCTCTCTACAATGACTTGAATAGAACAAGTGATTTTTGGACGAAACTCTCCCCCACCATCAAATTCGACGACAATAGAAAGTATGAAGTGGCTCTTGTCGACTGTATTCTCAAAAATACCTATGACATCCTGAGAAAAGATCGTAAATATGATATTAAAATTAGACCCTATGATTGGCCGCCACCACCAGGTGAACAAGAACAAATTCAAAAAATCAATTGGATGAATTATTCATATATTGAATTACCCTACGAGGAGCTCACCTGTATGAATGATTTATGTCGTTCTATTAATAAAAGAATTTCCGCTCGTAAAAAAGGAGCTTTTCATTTCAACTATTCAAAGGAGGAGGGTAAGATCTACATTAGTTCACCTATTGCCAACGAAAAGGTTATTCTCAATGATAACCTAAAGGATGTTCTTGGCTTTAAGCTCAATATAATCAATGGTAAAAGTGCAGGAAACACTAATTTCATTTTTGCTGACTACCCGCCTGCCTTCTCCACAGACACTTGTATATTTATCTACGCTTCATTTGTGGAAACATCTCGGGTTGGTAATTCAAATGTTCCCCTCCTACGAGTTCTTGAACGAAAAACCAATCAAGAACATATTCACCACTACAATATAAAGCATCTTCAGTATATTCCCGTAAACACTTCCTATTTGGAACTCTGTCAGGTAACACTAAGAACCGAATTAGGTGATCCCATAGCAATTTCAAAAGGTTTGGCTGTGATTACATGCCATTTTCGTCCCATCGTTCAAACAAGATGTCTAATAGAAAAGTGGTATTCACTTGTCCTGATATTGACTGCTATGTTAATACTCTTGGACCAAGACAACAGGGCAATGGAATGGACTATTACAAGGTCGCTCGTCAATGTCTGGCTACGGTCTTGGCAGTTGGTTTGCTAAGCTGTTTCGCTCTTCACTACCACTGGCTAGAAAATATCTTGTACCGGCTGCGACAGATTTTGCATCCTCTACACTATACGATTGGGGCTCTGGCAAGGATTTTAAAAAAAGTGCTACGGAAAATCTTAGGTCCAGTGCGCGAACCCTTCGTGAGAAATTAAAACAAAATGGTAAAGGATTAAAAAGGTCAAGAAACAATGCATCACTCATCAGTCTCCACTCAGGTCGGAAACGAAAGACATCATCCCTCTTGTCAAAGAAAAGAAGGAAAAAGCCGACACGTGCTGTAAACAGAAGAAGAAGCCCCAGGAAGAAAATTGTTAGATCGAAACTAGATTTCTTCTCTTGAGATGTCCTACCTGCCGCATAAGGATTCTCAACCTTCAATCACCGCCTCATTGAATCTATTCAATGCAGAAAATGTTGATGTGAGTGTCAAGCATGGATACTATGAACAATTTTATCCACAACAACCCCTCTCCGATAATATCCACTTTCAAATTTATTCCAATGAAGACTACTTTATGGACATGTCTTCAACATTTATAGATTTGCATATGAAAGTCTGGAAATCCGATAATACAATGCCAATTCGGGCCGATGGAATATCCTATGAAAATTGTATATTACATAATCTATTTCGTCAAATTAGTGTCTACATCAATGGCACACTGGTGAGCACAAGCAACAATCTCT
This sequence comes from Artemia sinica, assembly GCA_027921565.1. Classification (NCBI taxonomy): domain Eukaryota; kingdom Metazoa; phylum Arthropoda; class Branchiopoda; order Anostraca; family Artemiidae; genus Artemia; species Artemia sinica. The sequence continues at coordinate 77,374,024 of CM051259.1, read as the reverse complement.
CAAATTATACAAGCTATATGCAATTCATGCTGATGACACCCAAGTCATACAAGGAATTGAGAGGCACCTCCAATGGATATGAATATATTACTAATACTGATAGTACAGATGCACTTAAAAATGCTACAACTAGTGAATTACATCTAGTTGGAAAAATATATCATGAAATATTTAATATACCCCAATGGCTGCCGCCCAATGTTAAAGTGGATATAAAACTGACGCTTGCACCCTCCAATTTCATATTGAGAAAAGAACTTGCTGCCAATCCTGATGTAAGTCTCTCCCTCACCTCGGCAATACTTCATGTACGCAAACAACACGTCATGAGTTCTGTTGCTTTGGCAGTGGAAAAACTGAGAGCCAATGGAAATAATATTAAACTACTTGTTCCTCATACAATCACCAATCAACGTCATATTGCCATGGGCTCACGCGCCTTCACCGATTCATCCTTTACCAATGGCGGAATTCCATCAAAACTCGCTTTGGCATTTGTAAAAAGCGCCAGTTCAATAGGATCGTGGACTGATTGCCCACATAAATTCGAGATGTTTGGACTTTCATCTCTTGTGTGCAAAGTAAACGGTATCCCACTCTACAATCTATCTTTTGATAAATCCTATAGAACATTGTATGAGTTGACCATGCAAACCCTAGATCATGATTCGCAACTATTTGAAAATGGTATAACCGAAGAAATGTTTGCTAAAACACATGGTATCATTGTTCTGGATTTGTCTGGCACACAGGATATGAGTATAGTACGTACGGGGAGTGTGCGTTTAGAGTGTACATTTGCCGACCCCTTGGCTGAGAGTATTGCACTAATCTCACTAAATCAATATGAAACCTATTGGGAAATCACTCCCGAAGGCAGTGTTCTACTAGACTTGGCGCCATGAACACCAGTCAAATAATCAATGTATTTAATATGGACCCCTACATGTCCCAGTACAAATCCTATTGTCTACCCTCGGACTTTCTTGGAAAAATTCAAAGTGTCAACAATACCTTGATTATTGTTAATAGCAGTCCGTCGACTGTGCTGACGGGTCATTGGCTGTGCATCTTTCAAACAAAGAAGACGATTGAATTTTTTGATCCTCTTGGTCTACCCTATACATTTTACACACCCCACATCAGCAACTATATTGAGAGCAGTGGGAAAACTATTATTCAAAATCGGAAGAGGGTGCAGGATCTAACGACTAAAAGCTGTGGCTTCCATGCACTACTATATTTTGTGTTCCGATGTCGCGGCTATACTTACAAGCAGTTTCTCCACATTTATGGTGACAATCCACGTCTGAACGACTTTCTAGTGGAAAATATCCTCTCAGACCTATACAGTATTGATTTCAGTGCCCTAAGAGTAAAGTGCTTAAAAAATGTTTGTGAATTTGTTTATTAATAAAATGCATATATATATACAACAATATCTTTAAATCTTCACTTTAGATTTCTTCTTCTTCGGTGTATAGGCAACTGTCGTGTACCACTAATGCAGGTAAATCATTTGGATTCACTGTATATTGATCTTGATTGACTGCAAAGTCAGGGTCACATTTTCTACAGTACAATGTAACTTCACTCTTGTCATATCTCTTTGTATAGTCAATGATACTATTTGCATTCATATTATGAAATTCACGAGTTTCAATCTGTCTATTTGAAGCAATATCACATACAGTGTTTTCAAATGGTGAATCACATTCGGTAACTGCCAAATAAAAATCACTTGGTTTATAGTCATAGTAGGCAGTGTCGTCACAACGATGACGTAGAAACCAAATTGTCTTGTTACCCCAACAGTTGAATCGTAGACCAGATTCCTCTTCCCAGAATAATTTAAATCCACAACGATACCAATCTCGTAGAAATAAACTAAAATCACGTTTAGGATTCTTTCCAATCATAGCGGGGTAAGTATTCTCCCACTGATCACATTTATCATAGTGACAATTGGAGCACAGGTGTCCTCTAGGGTGAGAGTCACACACCTCCTCAAGACATGAATTACATCCTTTAATTTGTACTGCATAGCCTCTATGTAATTTACAAGGATTACATAATTTGCACTTTTCACTATAGTCATCAATAATTGTATAATTCTCACATTGAGTCCAACTGCCAAGAGTGTACATGCACAATGGACATATATAGAACATTTTTTTTTTTTTTGGTTTCCAATGTCACTTGACTCACTCACAGCTAAAACGAAACTGATCGTTCCTGCCGATGGATAAATTCAGTGCAGGGAATGGGGAGAGGAGTAACTCTGTGACGTTACCTCTTTCGAATGACGGGGGAGCCATCTACATTGAATCCATTGGCAATTTTTTCAAAAGTATATCCACGATATGATTCTGCTTTATTCCAATTAATATATCAATAAATTGACTATAAGCATTTGAATCACATTTTAAAAGTTTCATACAATAATCCAATGGGGGAGAATCACTCCTCATTATATTGTCAAGTGTTCCCTGACGAGAGAATATCCTGCGTTGAAGAGATAACTCGAGAAAATCATCATCCAAAATCAAATGTTTTTCCATAAACACTAGATTTGATCTAATTCTCTCTTTCTCAAATTTATTCATTTTTCAATCCTTTCACTCTGACTGCTGACTCTAGACTGACCCTGATTCGTTAGCCTAACCTAATCAGAAAAGAAAGGAAACATTTTCGATTTCGAAACAATTTTATTGAATAATTACAGCAACAATAAAGAGCATGTACAATTAGCGATACAGTTTATTGTCTTGGTTATGTTTCACCAATGCACTTAAAGCACATTGAAGTCTATTCACGTGTGCTATATCAACTTTTGCAGCGAAACATAATTGATCCTCCATTTTAAATTTGCTCAAAGATATCACATATCTTGCATATACTTCATCCCATTCCAGACAAAGCCGTGATCCTCTCGTGATTTCCACCACAATGTTTGGTGCTCTTGTATTATTACCATCAACTCCACTATCAACTTCTAAGAGGGTAAACATTCCACTCGTCATCATCAAAACACAAATATATATCCAAATGAGTAAAGTCAAAACTGTTCTCACTCCTTTGAATTCTATTCACAGACTAATAAAACTATAGCAAAATCCTTTCCTCATATTCCCTCCACCGCTAATATGTAACCAGCCCTCTGATTGGCTGAGAAGAGACACGTGATCCTGTTCCCGTTAGACTCGTGGATCAATACATTCCCCCACCGATTATGTAAATCAATTTCTTAGAAATCCACTTCCCTTCTTGTCCTAGTCGATTACGCAATCAAGTTCTCGGAAATTCACTTCCCCCTCGAGTCCTAGATCAATAACACTGTTCCCGTTAGAATTCAATGCTCATATGCAACCTTTGTCCCGGAGTTATTACACCTAGAAACAACAAACATATCGACCTTGAAAAAAGAGGTCATTGACACACTTTGATTACGCAATCAATTTCTCAGAAATCCATCTCCCCTAGGGACTCTATGCCATATTTGGTGTTAAAAAAAGTTGTAGGTGGCAGCAGGCGTGAGGGTTCGGAGTCGGACCCCCCTTTCTACTAATGGAGTTCCTTGATTTTCTTTGGAAAATTTATTTTGTGGAAATAGTTTTTTTTTTAATTAATCCTTGTCAATAACATAACCTAATAATAGTATTTTATACTTGGAAAAACGGTCATTGAAAAAAAAAATACTTGGAAAAAACACTTAAATAAGACATTGCATTTAGTTTATACTAGTATTTTTTTTTATAATTAACAAAATTTCCTGACCCCTCGCTATTCTTCTGTAATTTTTTAGTGGCTATATACCTAGAAAGAATTGTTTTCTGACTTCAAACTGTCCAAATACTGTACTCCCCGGAAAATGTCCCCCCCCTCCCCGTGGAAAAGAAGGCTTTCCAAATTTGAGAAGTTTATTTGAGTTTTATTTTTTTAATTTCTGTAGGGGGAAAGAGTTTTGTTACTTGTGTATTATGGGTTTAAATATTACGCTAAAGTTCAAATTTTATTCGAATAACAAATCCCTCAATCACAAAGCCTGTTTAATTAGACTAGATAGCTCTTTTGAAAGTACTAAAAAAAAAAAATTAGCGTAAAGAGCGAGGTATTGACTAGGGGAAGAGCCCCCCCCCCCCATACACGTAATAATTTCTGTTCGTTTTAATTTTTAATGTTACTCCTTACTTTCAGTTGAAAAAACTTGTTTTTTTGTTTACTTTCTGATTGTTTTTTAAATAATGCTGGGAAATCCGGGGCACCCTTCATAGAAATGTCCCTTCCCCCAAGGAAAGATCCTACCATGTTACCCCCTCCTCCGAACTCCCCCCCCCCCCCCCCGGTTTAAAGTAGTGTCCAACTACTTTACCCCTCCTTATATGCAAATTAAGTTAAAAAAAAAAGATTTTTTCAACTGAAAGTAAGGAGCGACATTAAAACTTGAAACGAACAGAAATTATTCCGTATATGACAGGGGTTGTCCCCTCCTTAACGCCTCACTCTTTACGCTAAAGTTTTTTATTGTTTTAAAAAATAAAGTTGTAAGACAGAGTCAAACTTTAGCGTAAAGAGCGAGGCGTTGAGGAGGGGACAACCCCTTTCATATACAGAATAATTTATGTTCGTTTTAAGTTTTAATGTCGCTCCTTACTTTCAGTTAGAAAAACTTTTTTTTATTATTATTTAATTTCTGAACGTTTTTGAATTAATGCAGCTTTGATTTTGGCTCACCGAACATGAATAATTAAAACAAAATTTGCATATTAATTTTACTTTTTCTTGGCTAAATAGCTTTCTCGAAATTTTGTTCTGACGTAACTTACGAATTAACTTACTTAACGAATTTAAGTATTCGTATATTTTTATTACGTATATTAGGGAGCTCACTCTTTAGTCAATACCTCACTCTTTACGCTAAAGTCCGAATTGAGTTCGAATCACAAACCCCTAAATCACAAATGCCGGTTAATTAGAATAGATAGCTCTTTTGAAAGTACTAAAAAAATTTTGCGTAAAGAGCAAGGAATTGAGTAGGGGGCGAACCCCCTCATATACGTAATCATTTCTGTTCGTTTTAAGTTTTAATGTTGCTCCTTACTTTCAGTTGAAAAAAAACTTGTTTCTTTTATTTAATTCCTGATCGATTTTTAAATAATGCTGGGAAATCCGGCGCCCCTTCATAGGAATGTCCCGTCCCCCAAGGAAACATCCTTCATGAAAAGATTCTCCCCCGTAACTCCTAATCCGACCCCCTCCCCCCAGAAGAAAATTTCTCCTGAACTCGGCTGTATACTTCCCAATAACCAAAACTACATGTAAACATGGGCAAAGTTTATAACTTGCAGCCCTTCCCCCAGGAACTTCGGAGGATTAATTCATCCTCAAAGACAAATTAACTAGATTTTCAACTATGCTGAACAAAATGGCTATCTCAAAATCTTGATTGGGTGACTTCGGGAAAAAAAAATTAGAGTGGGAGGGGCCAAGTTGCCCTCCAATTTTTTGGTCACTTAAAAAGGGCACCAGAACTTTTAATTTCCGTTCGAATGAGCCCTCTCACGGTATTCTAGGACTACTGGATCGATACGATCCCCCCTGAAAAAAAAGCACGCATCCGTGATCTTCTGGCAAAAAATAAAAAATTCCACATTTTTGCAGATAGAAGCTTGAAACTTCTAAAGTGGGGTTCTTGGATACGCTGAATCTGATGGTGGGATTTTCATTAAAGTTCTAAAACTTTTAGGGGTTGTTTCCCCCTTTTTCAAAAATAAGGCAAATATTCTCAGGCGCGTATGTTTGGATGGGTAAGATTAAACTTCATTAAACTTACATATTTGAAATCAGCATAAAAATCTCACTCTTTTGATGTATCTATTGGTATCAATATTTCGTTTTTTAGAGTTTCGGTTACTATTGAGCCGGGTCGCTCCTATTTTACAGATCGTTACCACGAACTGTTGATATATAGCCCAAATTATATATTTCCCATACATTCTGTCACTTTTCTTTGTCTTGTCTCGCGCTAAGCTGAAAAAAAAAACAGTTTTAATGTTGCTCCTTACTTTCAGTTGAAAAAAATTGTTTTATTTCCTTTACTTAATGAAGATTAGAGGCAAACAATTTTCTAAAGGCAATATATTTTAGTTAAAATAAAAGTACTTAAAAATGAAAAAAAGTAAGTAGTTACAAAAAATACAGAAAACAATAGCCTACTTATTAACAGTTCGTGGTAACGAACTGTAAGTAAGGAGCGACCCGGCTCAATGGTAACTGAAACTGTAAAAAACGGAATTTTGATACCAACAGATACATCAAAAGAATCAGATATAAATGCTGATTTTAAATATATAAGTTTTATCAACTTTAGTTATACCTATCAAAAGTTACGCGCCTGAGAATATTTGGCTGATTTTCGAAAAAAGGGGGAAAGACCCCCTAAAAGTTATAGAACCTTAATGGAAATCACACCATCATATTCAGCGTATAAGAGAACCCCACTGTAGAGGTTTCAAGCACCTATCTACAAAAAAGTGGAATTTTGCATTTTTTGGCAGAAGAAAGATCACGGATGTGTGTTTATTTTTTTTTTTTTATTATTTTTTTTTTTGTTTGTTTTTTTTTCCCAAGTGTGATCGTATCGACTCAGTGGTCCAAGAATATCGTGGGAGGGCTCAGTGGAACGGAAATTAAAATTTCTAGTGCCCTTTTTAAGTGACCAAAAAATTGGAGGGCAACTTGGCCCCTCCCACTCTCATTTTTTTCCCGAAGTCACCCAATCAAGATTTTGAGATAGCCATTTTGTTCAGCATAGTTGAAAATCTAATTAATAGTCTTTGAGGATGACTTAACCCTCCAAAGTTCCTGGGGGAAGGGCTGCAATTTATAAACTTTGCCCATTGTTTACATGTAGTTTTGGTTATTGGGAAGTATACAGACGTTTTCAGGGGGATTTTTTCTGGTAGGTGGGGGGAGATGAATCGGGGGTTATATGGGAAGATCTTTCCATGAAGGAAGTTTTCATGGGGGAAGGGGCATTGCTTTGAAGGGGGCGCCGGGTTTCCCATCATTATTGAAGAAAAAGATCAGAAATTAAATAAAAAAAAAGTTTTTCAACTGAAAGTAAGGAGCAACATCAAACTTAAAACGGACAGTAAATATTACGTATATAATTGGGTTCACCCCCTAGTCAATACCTCGCTCTTTAAGCCAAAGATTTTTTAGTACTTTCATAAGAGCTATTTATTCTAATTAACGGCCTTTGTGATTAAGAGGTCATTTTTAAAGAATTGGAACAAAATTCAAACTTTAGCTTAAAGAGCAAGGTATTGACTAGGGGGCGAACCCCATAATATACGTATTAAAAATCTATGAATATAGAAGTTCGTTACGTAAGTTAATTCACAAGTTACGTATATTTATTACTAATAAAAACGTTCGTTAATAAAATTAAACAAGTTTCGAGAAAGCCATTTAACCAAATAAAAGTAGAATTAATATGCAAATTTTGTTTTAATTATTCATGTACGGTGAGCCAATATCAAAACCTGCATTAATTCAAAAACGTTCAAAAATTAAATAAAAAAAAAGTTTTTTTTTTAACTGAAAGTAAGGAACGACGTCAAAACTTAAACGAATAGAAATTATTATGTATATGAAAGGGGCTGTCCCCTCCTCAACGCCTCGCTCTTTATGCTAAAGTTTGACTTTCTCACAACTCTATTTTTCTTAAACAATAAAATCTTTAGCGTAAAGAGCGAGGCGTTGAGGAGGGGACAGCCCCTTTCATATACGGAATAATTTCGGTTCGTTTTAAGTTTTAACGTCGTTCCTTACTTTCAGTTAAAAAAACTTGTTTTTTTTATTTAATTAAAACTAAGATACACACTCCCAGCTTTAAGTTTTGTTGAGCAATGCCGAAGCGTTGGACGGATATTTTTTAACCATATAAACAGTTTTGAACTTGGTTATGAAACACCAAAATATTTAATGCCTTTAAACTCAGTTTTTATAAAAAGTAACGTATTATCAAAGTACTTTGTTCAAAGTAAAACATCAGCATCAAGATTAAGAAAATCAAGTAAAAATATTTAATCCAATATTTTTAATTTAATTTTGAATGCCAAAAGCCAGTATGTTTGACACCTTTAAACTTCATAACTGTAAAAAATTAAATTTTTTTCAAAGTGACAACTAAATAAATACCATCACTCCTGGAAAAAAAAAATTGATAATAAAACACAAAAACGTATCCGTTCAGGGGGAAAATACAGAAATATAGTATTCCGTCCAGGGGAAACATTTCTGAGTATTGTGGCTTCATACATCAGCTAATGGGTACTCTTGCAATTCAATCAAAAGTTGACGGCATATTTTTTTTCCGAAATCGTCCCTTATTAAGTTGTTTTCCTTGTATTTTCTATAATTATGCAAACTTTCTTGAGTTCTAATAACTACACTAATTACTAATAAGCAAATACATATTTAAAATCACCGTAAAAAGCTGATTCTTTGACTGAATTAATTAAAATAAAACAAGTTTTTTTTTAACTGAAAGTAAGGAACGATGTTAAAACTTAAGACGAACAGAAATTATTCCGTATACGAAAGAGGACGTCCCCTTCTCAACGCCTCGCTCTTTACGTTAAATTTTTTTATTGTTTAAAAAAAATAGAGTTGTGAGAAAGTCAAACTTTAGCGTAAAGAGCGAGGCGTTGAGGAGGGGACAGCCCCTTTCATATACGGAATAATTTCTGTTCGTTTAAGCGTAACTTTTGGTGGGTAAGACTAAACTTGATAAAACTTATATATTTATAATCAGCATTAAAATCTTATTCTTTTGATGTATCTATTGGTATCAAAATTCAGGGTTTTAGAGTTTTGGTTACCATTGAGCCGGGTCGCTCCTTACTTACAGTTCGTTACCACGAACTGTTTGATGATATCAATAGTTAGGCTCTTGTACTTTCGTTATAGACAAGGATGGTTATTTACTCACCATTCATTACTATGAAGAATTTTTTTTTTGTTTTTTTTTTGCTCCAACCAAATTATATAGAAAAAAAATTTGTGGAAAACTTGTTAAGGGTCACTCAGTCACAAATTAGAACTTATATTTCTACTTATTATGCGTCAAAATCTATTGGCAGGCAGCCACCAATGGGCTAACAAACATTTTGTCCATGGTTTTTCCCTATTCTGCTTTTTTTCCTTTGGTTTCCTTATAATTACTATATAGTCCCAAAATTTCCAGGTGGGGGCCATGACTCCCCTGCCCCCCTTGTCGGTGCCCATGGCCTCGTTAAGCCAAAAGTGAGTAGAAATAAATTCAAATAATTTTCCAAGCGTAAAACTACCACAAATCATCATATATAAATTAATTGAACCCAAAACGAACAGAAATAACAATAAATAACCTATTCAAACTCAAAATAGCAACAATTAGCATGAGTAGGGCTGACAACCCCCACACCTCCTCAAGACCAAAAAATAATTTGCACTTTACTGAAAACAAAATACATTTTAAGTGTTTTCACTTTTTTGACTTCAACAAATAAAGGAGTATTAAGACTATAAGGAATAGATATCAAAATTTGTATATCAAACTGACAAAACACGTTTTTTTTGTATTTTTTTTTTAAGTAATGTGCAAATTATTTTCTGGTCTGAAGAAGACTTGGGTGTTGTCAGCCAAACTCCTTTCACTTTTTGCTCGTTTTGAGTTTGACTAGGCTATCTATTATATTTTTGTTAGTCTTGGGTTTCATTTATTTGTTAATGGGGATTTTTGGTAGTCTTACACTTGGAAGATAAGAAAAACAAACTCGTAGATTTTGACAACGCTTTTGTCCGTAAAAACTTCGGTTCCCAAAGCCAAATATCCTTTCAGAGGATAGCGAAACCTTCTTAAACTTTTTGGTGCCATATGTTTTAGCTTAATTTTGATGATTGTTTGCCTAAATTGTTTTTCTTTTTCATTTTTTTTTTAATTTGGCACCCTCTACTGCCAAAAATAGCAGAAATCATATGGAAGCCTTTTCAACACAAATGGATTTGTATATTTTTTTTTCAAGTTTTTAAGACACTTCTGGTGTGTAAATTCCTGTTTTTCCCGTTCCTTAGCACTTTTCAACAAAACTATAAAACAAAAAACTCAAATAAAAGATTCAAATTTAGAAACCTTATTTTCTACAGGGTGGGGGAGGGTATTTCCCAAGGAGGGGGTATTTTCCGCGGGGGTTACTTTCAGAAGGAGGGGTTTATTTTTCATGGGGTAGGGCATTTTTGGGGGGTTAAACATCCCTCCCCCATTCACTATATTCATTCATGTTATTTTACTGTGTTCATGGCCGTATATTTGGCTTTAAAATACACTTATTTGTCTATCTATCTAATATGCAGAATAATTGTACCAAACATATTTTGCATGCAGACCCGTTATGCTTATCCCCCCCCCCTAATGTGCAAATCTATAGCTCAAATTAATTTCTAAAGTAATGAAGAAACCAACAAAAAAACCGGTGTGTTCTCGAATTTTACACAACGTAAACTGAGTGGCGCATAATACACAAATACCAAAATTCCATCCCCCTACGGAAATTAAAAAAATAGAATCAAATAAAATTCTTAAATTTGGAAAGCCTTATCTTCCACGTGGGGTATTTTTTTTTGGGGGGGGGGGTATATTTTCCACGGGGGTATTTTCTGTGTTTTTTCCGGGGGGTATTTTCCGCAGGGGGGTATTTTCCGCTGGGGGGTATTTTCTGGGGGAGGTATTCTCCAGGGGGTATTTTCTGGGTGGTATTTTTCGCGGGGGGGGGGGGGGGGTATTTTCCGCGGGGGCATTTTCCGGCGGGGTATTTTCCGGGGTGATATTTTCCGCGGGGGGGGGGTATTTTCTGGGGGTATTTTCTGGGGGGGGGGGGGTAATTCGCCTAGAACCAGTTGAAAGGCCCAATAACTATGCCTTGGGTTATAACATGACCCCCCTCCCCTCCCACAGCCCCAGGGGAAAGGTCTTTAGGGTATAAAATTTGCCCATTGTTTGCGCATAGTATTTGTTATTGGGATGTAGGCATACATTTTCAGGGGGGGGGGGGACAAATTGTCTGCTGGGGGTTTTCCATGGGGGAATTTTACATGGTGAGGGAAGTTTCCAGGGAGTGAACTTGTCAGGAGAAATTATATACTGGGGGAATTTGCCAGAATTCTTTTATAAAATTCTTTTTATATGTCTTGCTTTCTCTTTTCCGATCTCAATTTTACCGGGATTGAATTGTCAAGAGGATAATTCCATGGGGAGGGGGTTTCTCCGTGGAGGGGAGCCAGATTTCCTGGCATTATTTAAAAAACGATCAGAAATTAAATAAAAAACAAGTTTTTTCAACTTAAAGTAAGGAGCAAGATTAAAACTCAAAACAAACAGAAATTATTACGTATATAAAGGGGGTTCCCCCCCCCCTCCTCAACACCTTCCTCTTTACGCTTAAGTTGTCCCAATTCTTTAATAATGACTCCTGAAACACAAGGGCCGTTTAATTAGAACAATAAGACACTTTTTAAAAGTACTAAAAAACTTTTGCGTAAAGAGCGAGGTGCTGAGAACTGGGCAACCCTCTTTATATACGTAATAATTTATGTTTGTTTTAAGTTTTAATGTTGCTCCTTACTTTCAGTTGAAAAACTTTTTTGTTTTTAATTTAATTTGCATCCATCACCAAGTCTTGAAAACCAAGTTGTAACCAAGATGGGCCCAGGATTGCACAAAGCCTCCATTCATAATGGAGGTCACAGGGACTTCTTGCTGTCCAGCTCTTAGCCGACTTAAGCACTTCGGTGTAGACTTGAGAAGATACGCGATCCCCGTCCTGCATTGGTATCCGGGATCACTGCTTTTCCAGAAGCCAAAATAATTTCAATGATTTAAAGAACATGCAAATTGGGACTTGGAATGTTACAACATTAAAAAATAACGTTAAAAAACGACAATAAAATCGACATTTGGACTGACGAATTCAGACGATTCGAAATGGACTTACTAGGAGTTTCAGAAACTCATATCCCAGGGGTAGGAAGCATGACATTAGGTGATATAGAATTTTTTTACTAAGGCAGGAAGGATGGGGTACATAGACAAAGAGTAGGGCTCATGATGAATAAGGAAGAAGTGACTCAGATGAATTTTACTTACAGTTACAGGAGCAAATAGACCGGGTCCCAGGTAGAAATGTGATGTTTTTGCTAGGAGATGTTAGCGCCCAGGTCGGTAGAAATAGGGATAGATGGTATGCTAGCCTAGGTAAATTTTCTGTCGGAAAAGAAAGCAGTAATGGACACAGACTTTTGAAATTTTGTAGGTATAACAATCTAGTTATAACCAATACGGTGTTTGGTCATAAAATGGCTCATAAGTACAAATGGTATTGACGTGATGGCAAGACAGCAAACCTTATTGATTATGTTATAGTAAACCGAAGACTGGCAGGATCAATACAAGATACTAGGGTATATAGGAGTGCTGTTATTGATATTAAAAGTAAGGATAACTAAGGATCACCATCTAGTAGTGTCTAGGGTTATTTTGGAAGGGTAACTACCCCCTAAAAAATTATGATGTTGGTAGACTCCAGGATAAAAATATGAGAGAAACTTTCCAGGAAAAGTTAAATACTAAGCTTAAGAGTTTAAAATTTGACAATGGGGAATATGGTGGGAATAATTTTAGAAAAATAATTTGTAAAGTTGTTGAAGGTGTCTTAGGGAAGAAAGCTAGGACTGCAGCTAAGAATATTAGTGAAAAAGCTTTATGTCTAAAATAGAGAGGAAAAGGGACTCCTACAAGAATTATCTGAGTGATAGATCATTTGAAAACAAAAGGAATGTAAAGAAAGAGGAGAAACCATTAAAATATGAACTAAGGAGATGTGAAGTGGAGGCCATGGATAAAATTGCCGAGGATCTGGGAGATGGAGCTAGACGGCATAATCGTAAAGTATTGTACTGGGATGTCAGTAAATTGAGAGGGAGTAGCTAATAGGGACATGTCCCAGTTAAAGATAGGAACGGGGCCACAATTAGTGATAAGGGAAGAGTTTAAGAGAGATGGGCAGAACATTTTGAGAACTTGCTAAGCCAAGATAGAGCAGCAAGTAAAGATATAGAGGACAATGAAAAAGTTTGTGATACCTTGGATGTGAAGGAAAATTTGTTTTGTGATGAAGAATTAGCGATAGTACTAAAAGGATTAAAAAATAATAAGGCTCCAGGTGCTGATAGTGTGGTAAATGAGTTTCTTGTATATGGTGGTTCTGAGGTTAGAAATAAGTTACTGAAGATTATGAATATGATATTTTTTTTAAAGGGGAAGTACGTAACGATTTTAGGAAAAGCCTAATTAAGCCACTTTATAAGAAAGGTGATAAGAGTGAGTGTGGTAAATATCGATGCATTAGTCTTGTCTCTGTAGGTAGCAAATAACTTAGTAATATGATACTTTTTAGACTGAGAGATGCTGCAGACGAAGTTTTAAGAGAAAAAACACTGCGGTTTTAAAAAAGTAGTGGATGTGCCTACCAAATTTTCGCTCTTAGGTTAATAATTGAGAAGTGCCTGAGTTGTCAAACACCTTTGGTTCTCAGTTTTATAGAATATGAGCAAGTGTTTGATTCTGTTGATAGAAGACCTTTAGCAAAGGTGTTATCCTTGCATGGTATACCAGACAAATACATTAAAGTGATTAGTGCTATGTACGGGAATAACGCTGCTGCGGATAAGGTAGGAAATGAGGTTAGCAGCTGGTTTTGTATTAAATCAGGAGTTAAGCAAGGTTGTGTTCTATCCTCTTTTATATGGATTATTTTGATGGACTTTGTCTTAAGGAGTACAAGAAAGGCCAAGGAATCAAATGGGGAGGAAAAAGTCTCCTGGACTTAGATTATTCTGATGATTTAATCATCTTCGATGAAGGCGTGGGCAAAATGAATGAACTTTTAGAGGTTTTACGAGTTCAGGGTGCTACAATAAGTTTGAAAATTAATGTTAAGAAGACTAAGTCACTAAGGCTAAGAATAAGTGAAGATGAAAATGCGACGTTGGGTAAAGAAAAAATTGATCAGGTGGGCACCTTCACTTACCTTGGTAGTATTATTAGAAAAGATGGTGGGATCAGTGAAGATGTTTAAAAGTAAAATAGCCAAGGCTCAGTGTGTTTTTTCACAGTTAAAAAATGTTGGAAGAATAAGAAGATAAATCTGTAAACCAAGATTAGAATATTAGAAGCTACAGTGATAACAGTGGTCAAATATGGCTCTGAAGCATGGGCACTCCGAAAAGCGGATAAAGATTTGCTAGATGTTGTCCAGAGAAATTGCTTACGGATTGTTCTGGGTACCCGGCTGACAGACCATATTTCACCAGTAGGCTGTACGAATAATGTAGTCCAATACCGCTTTCTAGAGCTATAATGAAAGAAAGGTTGAGGTAGCTAGGGCATGTTGTGCGGATGAAGGATGACATATTGACGAAGATTGTCCTTTTTGGCTAAACGGAAAGCACAACATCCTCGTCTGGGGTGAGTAGTACCCGCTCCATTGGTTCAAGCGCATCCCTATGGACTACTTCTTTCTTCCAGAGGTTCAAGAAGAATGTTTAACGGCTATTTCCTCTTTTGGCGAAGGTGTCGCAATTTTAGGTGAAATTCCCGCCCAGGCAAGATTTGGCAGGTCCAGGCAAGATTATGCAGGTGCAGGCACGATTCGGCATGTCTAGCCAGGATTTCCAGTGCACAGATAGGGAAATTAACACAGGATTTCAAGCCCAGCCATATCCCTTTTCCCAATGGATTTCAAGTGCACAGATTGGGAATACAACATTTGATTTTAAACGCAGCTCTCTGACATCACGCGACAAGCCTATTTCTTGGCAAAATTTCCAGGTTTTTCAACTACTTGGAATGTAGTCCGTATAATAGAAAAGTTCCTACCCCCTTGCACATGTTTTTAGGCGAGATTCTCGCCCCGGCAAGAATAGGCATGTCCAGGCAAGATTTGGCACGACCAGGTGTCACAATTTTAGGCGAAATTCCCAAGTGCTATGCCATTATATGATTACTTGAAATGTGGTCCGTATAATACACAAGTTTCAATAATATGGGGAGCCCCTTACACCTGTTTCTATTCAAGATTCCCACCCTGTTACATCACGCGACACGACTGTACAATGCGGTTAGCTGTTTCTAGGCAACGACTGGTAAGATTTAAAGGATTTCAGTTTTATATTATATGATTACTTGGAATTTGGTCCGTATAATACACAAGTTTTAATAATAAGCTCCTAACACCTCACCCCTGTTTTTAACGCACGCCCTCTGACGTCACGGTGCACACCCCCCTTTCAAGCGCATGTTACACCACGCGACACACCATCGCCTTTAAAGGGTCAGATAAGTGGAGCTACCAACCCCTCGCACCTGCACAGTGCAACCACCTGTTCTATTAAAGGGAACACAACCCACTGGACTTCTTGACACATACCTCTGAACTACAATGACGTCATACAGCTTACCCCGTTTCAAACAGACAGGTCACGGTGCTTGACCAAAAATGCTTGACGCAATTTTGCGTAATTTTGCCATAGGCTACCGCAGGAGCCTATGGGGGAATCCCCACTTATAGCTCACACTTTACGTATTGATTGCGCATCCCTCACTGCCCGATAATATCATTTTGACATTTTTTGCTGAAAAGTCTTTCTTTTTCGGCGTTTCATTTTTCGCTCAAAACATCATCTATTTTTTTTTTCTAGAGTTTTTGACCCCGCCAGGACTCGAACGGTCATCCCCTTCCAACGGTACAGCACCCCAAGCAAATCGTCTATGAAAACATTTTCAATATTTTATTTCTTGAACCGTATTCTAAAAATAAACTATTGCACGACACCTGAGACAGATTCTTGATTTAAGTCCAACAATTTTACCAATTTAACAAGTTATTGGCCCCCTTTCCAAAAATATTCACTTGGCAGAACCATTTGCTAATAGCCTTTCAAATTTACGTAGATATCATTACAAATTGTCTATGTCAATCTCATTACCAGCATACCATGTCCAATTCTAATATGAACATGTTACAATGTCATTTTAAGACATGAAAAAAAAGTTGAAAAAATTTCTAAGTTCGGAAAAAAACAAGTCAATAAAAAAATGTCACAACAAACATTATTTGTCTAATAGGAAATATCACGACTAATGTATTTAAATCATCTTCATTTCGTACATCGAAACTATCACAAGTGAATTTCTTTTGTTATAAGTACATTTAGTGTCATTTAAGACTTGTAAAAAAAAGATGAAACAAATTTGAAGTCCCAAAAAATTATAAGTCCAAAAAAATTTCCAAATCCAAAATATTCTGCCCCAAAAAAGTCTGATTCCAAAAAAATTTCAAGTCCCATAAATTCTAAGTCAAAAAAAATTCTGAGTACAAGAAATTCTAAGTCCAAAAAGGGGGGAGGCAAAAAGTTGGAGGAGAGGTATAGGGGGTCCCTTGGTGGTGGAACATGGATGAACATAAGTTCCCTCTAAAAAAATGCGATAGTAATTGATTCATTGGTAATTTAAGTTCGCTGGTTTACTTTACCAAAGCGCATGTCATAAGAAAAAAAGGGGTAGCTGATTTGTCGTATTTTGATTCATTAAAGTGCGGTTCGTATTATAAAACGTCTCCGGTTTACTTTACGCAAGCGCGTGTCACAAGACCAGTTTCATTCAGTCCAAATAAAAGATTTATTCATATAATTGTCATGGGATCACTGAATATTTAGCAATGCTAATGCCCTTTATGGAATATGCAATGAGGAATAGGGTATAATTTATAGAGCCTCAGGCGTAAAGTCTGGACGTAGATACCCACCACTGCTAACGCTCCTAATGAAACAATTGTCAATAGAACCTATTGCAGTGGGGGACAGAAATTCTTGTGCACAAGAGTTGCTAATCATTACCATGCTCTCCAGCTTGCTTTATAGCCGTGAATACAGGAATATAAATCTACAGAAGGAATAGAGTATCTCTGTTTTTGGGAACAATAGCCTTTACAGAATCTTGAATAATAATAAGAGAGAGCCCATTGCCAACCAGATAATTCGTTCTGCATCACGCTAAGTCCTAGTAACAGATGCCGCACACAAATGAAGACAGTGCTTCTTGGGACATGCTATCCGTGCGGTGGAAGATAGACTCCCTACAATGGTACTGAAGCTGCAACCAGAGGTTCATCAGAGAAAAGAAAAAATCAAAAATGCACTTTTTTGAACCCACCAACGGCACTTGAAGCACATCCACGCGTTAGCATGTCGTGTGTGAGAAGACACCTCGGAATCAAGGAGGCACACTTGTGCCTCTATAAAGAGGCGACCCACCACAATGTTAAGCGATTTCAGGTCCTAGAGGTCGCAGAGAGACGGCGGTAATCGCATTTTGTAGCCCAAGCTCAAACTAAGAAACTTGCAAAATTTCATCCTCCTCCGACTTTATCTTCATGGGGTAAACTGGGCCGGAAGTTTGGACCCTCCCACCACAGCCCCCCTTTAACGTTGTCCGATTGGGCTGAAATTTAGAGGTTAAGCTTTCCTAGGACCCGGGAGCTTATCCTCGAAATTTCAGCTCAATCCGATCACTACTTCCCTGTTTTCAAAAAACCAAATATAGCCACTTAAAATTCATCATCATTTCTTTTTTTTCTTAGCCACGCCTACAGGCCACAGTTGGCAACGGATCCGGTTGATTGAGGACTCATTCGAAGCAGAATTCGACCTGTTAGGGCCTTTTGGTATTTTCAGACCGAAAAAATTATCCCCCGAATTTACATTTACGAAAAAACCTCGTTTTCCTATATTAGCCCATGTTAATTTTTCCCACCACAACCCCCCTTTAACGTTGTCTGATCGGGCTGAAATTTAGAGGATAAGCTTTCCTGGGGCCTGGGAGCTTGTCCTCGAAATTTCAGCTCAATCTGATCACTCCTTCCCTGTTTTCCAAAAACCAAATATCAAGTTTTTTTGGGAATTTGCTTGCGTCGAAAATAGCTTCCATATACTAAAAAATAATTACCATTGTATCTGTATAGTCCAGCGGTTGATACTTCAGACTCTCAGGCGGAAAACTCGGGTTCGATTCACCATCAGAGCAAATTTTTATATACTGAATTTAGATTTTGAAAAGAAACTCAGTTTTTTTTTTTAAATTATTTAAAAAAAATTACGTTTTCTAAAGAGTTAAAGAGGCTGAGTTACAAGGTCGACCCTTAAAACGTACAGGGATTAGGAGGCACAGTTGGGGGGCTGTTAAAGAGGCTGAGTCACAAGTTCGAACCTTAAAACGCACAGGGATTAGGAGGCACCCTGTACGACGTGATTTGAGTATTCAGGAATTAAAAGCCTTAACACAAGAATGTTGAAGAGCGGGGGGTTTGGGGGGCGGCAGCCCCCCAACTTTAACTCCTGACACGATCAGCTAACAGTTAGTCAAGCAATAATAAGTAATAAACTGTACAAAAACGTGCAGAAATTATTTGAAAAAAACTACGTTTTCTAAAGAGTTAAAGAGGCTGAGTTACAAGGTCGAACCTTAAAACGTACAGGGATTAGGAGGCACAGTTGGGAGGCTACGGCCCCCCAAACCCCCCGCTTTCGCAGCCTTTAAATATAAAAAAAATTTCTTTAAACTGAAAGTAAGGAGCGACATTAAATCTTAAAACGAACAGAAATTATTCCGTATATGAAAGGGGCTGTGCCCTCCTCAACACCTCGCTCTTTACGCTAAAGTTTTTATTGTTTAAAAAAAAAGAGTTGCGAGAAAGTCAAACTTTAGCGTAAAGAGCGAGGCGTTGAGGAGGGCACAGCCTCTTTCATATACGGAATAATTTCTGTTCGTTTTAAGTTTTAATGTCGCTCCTTACTTTCAGTTTAAAGAAATTTTTTTTTATATTTAAAGGCTGCGAATGCGGGGGGTTTGGGGGGCCGTAGCCCCCCAACTGTGCCTCCTAATCCCTGTACGTTTTAAGGTTCGACCTTGTAACTCAGCCTCTTTAACTCTTTAGAAAACGTAGTTTTTTTCAAATAATAATTACATATGAGGAATACTTACTTACTTACTTGTACTTGTTGCATGTTCAAGCCGCATCCAGGCTCATCGTGGCGCGCAGCAGACGACAACGTGTTTATTTCTAGAGATTTCGCTCGGGGGTGACAGGCTCCATAATTTCAAGCCAGTGATAATCCCAGTGTCACCCAAAGTTTCGGAAACCCCCAATAGGCTCTAGGATAGCCTTGACTGTCACAAGCCATGTTTTCTTTTGTCCTCCTACTTTCTTCTTCCATACTGGTAGTGGAAGGCATTTGAAGCATTTTTTGGTAATATGCTCTTCTGATCTCTGCATGGTGTGGCCAAACCACCTAAGATTTTACATTTTTACAACATCAGAGACAAGTGGGCGATCCCCACCTCTTCTCCTGACCTCTTCGTTTGAGAATTTGTCTGAGAGGCGAATGCCTAGTATGTATCGCAGGCATTTGTGATGGAATACGTCCAAGTTTGACGCTTCCGCTGCTTTCAGTGACCACGTTTCAAACCGATAGAGAAGAACAAAGAGCACCATGGCTTCTTAGACTCGGAGCTTTGTACGTGGAGAAATTTTGCCCCGCTTCCAAAGTGAGTTCTTTAGCTCTAGAAAGACGTTCCATGCTGAAGATATGCGATTCCAGATCTCCTCTGATGATTCCCTATTGGCATTTATCATTGAGCCAAGGTATTCAAACGGAATAACTGGTAGCTAAATAACATATGAGAAATAACTGGTAGCTACTTCCGGATGTTCTGCTTTTACAGAAGGTACTAAGTTCTAGGGTGTAATTGACCAAATTGAGGGCTCGGGGAAGCGCCTATAATTATTTTATATTTAAAAAGTATGCCTTCGGCTGAGATTATTAGACAGGTGGTGTTTTTATTTATTTAGAGCTACCATTTGCGTAATAATTTAGATTTGTTAGTTGTTGGGCCCTATGGATAACTCATCGGATAAATGTGTTATCGAATAAAAGTTCTCGGTTTTCTGTTACTTAAAGTTTCAATTTATGTTTAACTTTTGTTGAATAATAAACAGATGTGAACCGTACAACTGAAGGTTTCTATAATAAGGGCTATACAGTCAAAGACACATCTTATATATTTTCATAAAATTAAGTGAATTTCCCCAAAAGTGCTAGAGCTTTTGGGTAAACCTGGAACCCACTTTCAGAGCCATGTATGCAGAAAAAATCTCAATGGCTCAGAAACATTGCGTTCCAAACAAAAACAACTAGTTTTCTCAGAATTCTCTAGTTTGCTATTCTCTTCTATCACCCATGAGCTGGGTCCCATCTATCACACAGCAAGTAATAGTGATTGCATTGTATAATTACATTGTCGGAGACTTCTTTAATGGCAAACTGCCCCTTTTTTCGGATGGCTGTTTCTGTAAAATTGATGCGAGACAATTTTCGCATTTCGTGCTGATTCAGTATAAATTAAATAAAAACAACAAGTTTTGTCAACTGAAAGTAAGGAGCAACATTAAAAGTTAAAAAACAGAAACTATTTCGTATATGAGGAGAGGGGGTGCCCCTTCCTCAACACCTCACTCTTCGCGCTAAAGTTTTTAAAAAAGTTACTTATTGTTCTAATTAAACGACCCTTGTGTTTCAAGAGTCGTTATTAAATAAGCGTGACAAATTTAGCTTTAGCGTAAAGAGCGAGGTGTCGAGGAAGGGGTAATCCCCCTCATGGGCGTAATATTTTCTGTACATTTTATTTTAATGTTGCTCCTAACTTCAGTTGAAAAAACTTGTCTTTTTATCTAATTTCCGATAGTTTTTTAAGTAACGCCAGGAAACCTGGCTCCACCTCAACGGAAAAGTCACTCTGCCTACGGAAATATCTCCTGGACTATTCAATCCTGGTGAAAATTTACCCCGCACAATTACCCATAACACCTCCATGCGTAAAATTGAGTCGGTAAAGAGAAAGCAAGACATATAAAGAAATTTCGAATTTTAATTCTGTCAAATCGCCCAGTATATAATCTCCCCTGAAAAAATCACCTCCTGGAAGCTACCCTCTCCATGAAAAATTCTCCTCATGCAAAATCCCCTCAGCAGAAAATTCGCCCTCTCCTCCCCACCCGAAAAATGTATGTATGCTACCCAATAACAAATACTGTGGGTAAACAATGGCAAATTTTATAAGTTAAAGAGCTTTCCTTAGGGGCTGCGAGGGGTCATGTTGTCTCCAAAGACATAGTTATTAGGCCTTTTAACTATGTTGCACCATTCAACTATGCAGAACAAAATGGTTATCTCCGAATTGTCATCGGACGATTTTGGGACAAAGTTGGCGTGAGATGGGGCCTAGTTGCCCTTCAACTTTTTTGGTTACTTAAAAAGGGCTCTAGAACTTTCAATTTCTCTTAGAATGAGCCCTCTCTCGATGCTCTAGGCCTGCTGGGTCAATACGATCACCCCTGAGAAAAAAAAAAACAACAACAATAAACACGCATCCGTTATCTTTCTTTTGGCAAAAAATACAAAATTCCACATTTTTGAAACCTCTACGGTAGGGTTCTCTGATATGCTAAATCTGATGGTGCAATTTTAATTGATTGTATGACTTTTAAGGGGTGTTTCCCCCTTTTTTTTAATCAGGCAAATTTTCTCAGGCTCGTAACGTTGGATGGGTAGTATTAAACTTAATGAAGCTTATATTTATAATGAGTATAAAAATCTAATTCTTTTTATATATTTATTTGTATCAAAATTCCGTTTTTTAGAGTATCGGTTACTATCGGGCTGGGTCGTTCCTTACTTACCGTTCGTTATGGCGAACTGTCTGAAAAGTAGAAGGTTGAAGATAATAAAATTTAACCCCTGACTAATTTATTCAGAGTAGTATTAGCTACTTACGGAATATACAAAAATTAATAAGGTATTTCTAGAAGGGCTGACGGGTCGGAATCAGAGCCGGTATTAATTTACTCCTGGATTAATTGGATTAAGCTTTTTTGACTTTTCAAGGGTTAGAGTCAGCGTCTATATTCTAAAATTGTTTTGCTCAAAAAGCATTGCCAAGGAACTGTTGTAAACGTTTGTTTAAGTGAGCCATTTTGTTCATTTTAAGCTTGATTTGCATACACAATCGAAGTTTTACTCCCTAAAAAGTTTTTTTATTCATTTGTATTAATAGCTTTTGTATTTTTGTTTGCTATAATGCTTTATTCAATTTGTGTTCGTTTTGTATTTCATTTGTTCTTTAATAATAAAAGAGCTTAGTTCGTTATAAGCTTTATTTCCATATTTCAATTTAAATTTTTACCGGTTTTAAGATTTATTTATATTGGTACCTGTTGTATATTTTTTTGATATGGTTGTTTATTTAATTTCTGTTCATTTTGGGTTTTATTTATTCCTCAATAGTAATTTCTGGCCGTTTTGAGTTTGAATTATTATAGATTTTTATTTCTGATGATCCTAAGTTTAATACGGCATATAGCCTACTTTTCTTTGAAAAACTTCTTTTTCAGAAAGTTTTTTATTAATTAATTAAACAAACAACTAGTTTTTTAGCTGAAAGTAATGAGCAACAATAAAACTTAAAAAAAAGACAGATTGTTCTGCCTATGAGGGGGGTTGTCCCCTCCTTAATCCCTCACTTTTCTTATTCTAATTAAGCGACCCTTGTGTTTCAGAAGCCGTTCTTAAGGATTTGGGAAAAAAGTTAAACTTTACCGTAAAGAGTGAGATGCAGGGGATTGAGCATCTCCCCCTCACTAACAGAATAATCTTTGTTTTCCTCTGTTTTCCACATGTAAAACCGATTCAGCAAAGAGAAAGTAAGACAATTAAAAAGAGTTTAGCATAGCAATTCTGGGAATCCCCCCCCCCCGTTTGAAATCTCCCCTAGAAAATTCATCCCCAAAAAGAGAGAGAGTGAGAGAGAGAGGAGAGAGAGAGAGAGAGAGAGAGAGAGAGAGAGAGAGAGAGAGAGAGAGAGAGAGAGGAGAAAGAGAGAGAGAGGAGAGAGAGAGAGAGAGAGAGAGAGAGAGAGAGGAGAGAGAGAGGAGCGAAGAGAGAGAGAGAGAGAGAGAGCGAGAGAGAGAGAGAGAGAGAGAGAGAGAGGAGAGAGAGAGAGAGAGAGGAGAGAGAGAGAGAGAGAGAGAGAGATGAGAGAGAGAGAGAGAGAGAGCAGAGAGAGAGAGAGAGAACGCACAAACACACTGAATCAGACACGCAAAGACAGACACAGAGACAGGCTAACAGACGGTCACAAAGGCACAGAGAGAGAGACTGTGTGTCTGGCCGTCTGTTTGATTATCTCTGTGTGTTTGTGTGTGTGTGTCTGGCCGTGTGTTTGATTGTCTCTGTGTGTTTGTGTGTATCTCTCTCTCTCTCTCTCTCTCTCTCTCTCTCTCTCTCTCTCTCTCTCTCTCTCTCTCTCTCTCTCTCTCTCTCTCTCTCTCTCTCTCTCTCTCTCTCTCTCTCTCTCTCTCTCTCTCTCTCTCTCTCTCTCTCTCTCTCTCTCTGCCTGTGTGTTCGACCTTCTGCTTGCATGTGTACCCACTTCCAAAACAACCTCGGTCACTAAGATTAGAATATTTGAATTTTGATTTAATGGTTAACTCAGACGCTACACACTCCACATATTCTAAATGGATCATTTGATTTCGTCATGACTTATCACAATTAATTAGAAAAAAAAGTTTTTTCGAAGTAAGTAAAGAGCGAAGTTGAAACTTAAAACGAACAAAATTATTACTTCACAGCCTATCTAACATATATCAATAAATCTAATGCAAATAAAACAACTAGTGATATTTCCCTATGTTTGTAACATTACAGAAAACTAGCGCTTTACAGGAAACACAAAAGCCAAGTATAATAAACAATAATATTGATATAGGACTCAAAAGTAAGTACGTAGCCTCACAATAGCAAACTAATCTATAACGCTTTTCATAGCCCTACAGGAGTTGTGATAGCAGTAACTTTCAGTATACAATTAAAATTATCTTAAAAGCTTAGGCAGAAAAATAATAAGTTTAAAGTCATTAAACAGCATATAAAATAATGGATTGATTTATCAGGTAACATCTTGGTCTCACCTAGTATTGCTCGAAATGAACAACATATCAACTGTAATACGAACTCTGGAAATCTAGTTAGTTCTCTATATAAAATGGAGAATTTTAAGTTGTGATACAAATTCTAAAGCGAGTCTGTAGTGACACTTCGAAATTGTCTGCGAAATAATCATGAAATGTTCTTTTCAGATCCAAAACGACGGTAAATCACTGAACTGAGTTCATTGTGCAGAAGTGATACCAAATTAAATGAATAAAAATAAATAAAGTAACAATCTAAAAATGCTTTACTTTTATACTGTTAAAAGTGTCCTTAAAAGGTGTACTTTCACCGTATCAAAACTTTGGTACAAAACTATATTATTTTGTGTTTTCAGTAAAGCGCTAGTTTTCTGTAATGTTACAAATAAAGGGAAATATAACAAGTTGATTTATTTGAATTAGTTTTATTGATATATGTTAAATAGGCTGTGAATTTTTTTGTTCGTTTTAAGTTTCAACTAATTAATTTTTGTTCGTTTTAAGTTTCAACTTCGCTCTTTACTTCCCTGGAAAACTTTTTTTTTGTTTTAAGTAATCTATGCTCGTTTTTGATTAAAATTTAATTTAGAAGCAATACTGCTATGACCTTTTCTATTTATACAGAATAATTTCTGTTCGCCTTTAAGTTTTAATGTTGGTCCTTAGTTTCAGTTGAAAACTTATATTTTTTTATATATATATAATTTCTAATCGCCTTCAATCTAAGCGAGATAAGACACCTCAACCCTTACTAAGGAGCTGAACAAACAAGCCGTTTCTTTTTGTCGTTTCTTTTTGTAAAAAAAAATTAAAAAAGAGGAAATAGATATTTAATTCTTTTTTTTTTAACTAAATTTAGTCACACTTAAGAAAGTAGCTCCATGTGAGTAGCTTCGACACAAAAGAATAACTGAGCGGACACGTTTGTATATCAACATACTTGCCGAAAATTTTGCTAGCTTAACAAAAACGTGCCTTTAGGCTAAGGGATTCAATTGACCTGTCCCTAAATAAAAAGCCGCTCATTACTCAAAAATGAATGGAAATTTCAAAAAAAGATAATTTCTTGTGTAGGTACGATAAATGTTTGTTTGCAGACAAACGAAGTTTGTTTTCATTTCAAAAATTTTGGGAAGAATTACCTGAATTCTCCTACAGAATTGTTTTCAATTGTCTTTCTTCCTCTTTGTATACATAATCTTACGTATTGAGAGAATATTACCGTGGAATTATCAAGTAAATAATTTGAATAAGTAAGTACAACAATAAGTAATCCTTTTTTTAATATACAACTCTGAGTGGTTCAAGAACCACATGCCTAGACTTTTCCAACCACTTAGCGGCGAGGGGTCAGGGTCAGGCGTAATCTGCTATGGGGCAGAGGGGGAAATTCCCCTCCCAGACCTCAGTTTCAATCCAGAACACAACCCCCCCCCCCAAACCCAGCTGAAATTTAGTTTCTAAAAATGTTGTCAAAACTAAGATAAGCCTGCATAATTCAAGCCTCCACTAAAATAGGTCAGTTTTTTTATGTACATCATTACCTTTCTTATAACTATACGGCTAGTTTTTCAGTTTTCTCTGTCATTTTCACTTGGCTTTGGAAAATTGGCTTAAACTTTGACCCCTCCCCCCTCCACAGGATTTTAATAAAATTACGCCATTCGTTGGGGTGTGGATTTAGAGATCTACTCAGAATGTCGTTGCAAACCATGAACTGGATAACTTCTATTCCCTTTAAAAACATAAGAATACCAACCATAACGGATGATGACTAATTAGAAATTTAGGTAATTTTCCTGTAATTATTACTTTTGTGTTATGTCAAAACTGAATGACGAAGAAGCAGTTTTTTGTGTCAGATCCAAGACACGCACTATTTTCAACATGACAACTTGTACTTCCCCTGCGATAGTTATTTAAACCTTTTCGAAGTGTAATCACATCAACCAACCTTAAGTACAATTTAGAAACAAATGATTGCAGGCAACTTGCTTGTTCAGTAATTGTTGCTTTTACTTCTGTTACATAACGAGCTTCTAATCACAACCTACACCATCACCTATTGTTTTTTCTTTTTGTTGTCATATGGATCTACAGGTCAAAATTAAGTAGCACGATGGAACTGAGTTTTTGCTGCAATCTTTTGTTAAATTGATCAGCTCTTAATACAAATAGGAAATCATAGTTTGAGTAAAGGGGCATTTTTTCTTTCTCATTTAGGTCAACATGCCTCTCAATATTACCCGAAGTTTCTTAATACCTCTAGCCTTTTCGGACAGACCCAGGATAAAAAATTTCCCCTTTTCAACAATAGATCCTACATTTATTGTAAACTTTCAGGAGTTGTTGAGAAGAACGTTGAAACCACCTAAAATGCACTCTTTACATACTGCTACTACTACTACTGCTGTCACTTCTCTAGGGTATTAATATGAAACTCTCGGAGCATGTTAAGTGGGACGTTTAACTAACCAAAAGGCACTATGTGCATGCTACTGCTACTACGACTGGTAATACTACTAATACTATTGCTACTACAGCCACTACTACTACTGCTACTACTAGTACTAAAACTACTACTACTACGACGACTTCTACTAATACTACTGCAGCTAAATATATTACGGTTAAAGTTTCAGCGAATGCTGAGGAGGATGTATAACTAGGTGCACACGCTAGGTGGACGAAGGTTAATAAAAGGGAGTAACAGCTATATCCCAGGAACAGCTTGTAGTATTACTTGTAAACTTTCAGTGCATGCTGAAGAGGATGTTAAACCAACCAAAAGGTATTGTATGCATGCTACTACTACTTCTACTGCTACTGCTAATGCTACTACAAAGGCTAGGGATATTAAGGAGAAATTTTCAGGAAATGGTGAGGGATATTTTGAATTAAAATTGAAACATACTATGTGTTTGCTGGCTGTCAAAAGGACGTGTCAGCGGTATTTAAAGAATGGCTTAGAATATTCGGCTCAAACTTCTAGGTTAAAAATGTGTCTGCAGGTTGTCAAAAGGACACATAAGCAATACGTTAGAAACGGCTTAAAGTATTTTATTAAAATTATTAGGGTATGAGGAGGGGACGTTGAACTAAGCCAAGAAGGCACAATGTGAATAATGTTACTGCTTACTGCTACTGCTACTGCTACTGCTATCACTGCTACTATTCCTTATGATCCTACTATCGCTTTTGCTACTATGACTACTACTATTGCTACTACCAAGGGTATTAGTTAAACTTTCAGAGAACAGTGAGGGCGGTGATGAACTGATTCAAAACACGCTATGCGAATGTAGGTTATCAAAGGGGTGTATCAACAATATCCCAGCAATATCTCAGGGTATTAAGCTGAAACTCCCAGAGCTACCACCATTACTACTACTTTTGATGCTACTTCTACTACTATTATTCCAACTATTACAACTAGTATTTAACTAACTCAAAATAGCTTAAGTGCATCCAGGTCGTCAAAATAAACCAGGTTGTCAAGGTATCAAGGCGGGATATTTTAGGACTAAAATAGGGTATAAAGTAGAAACTTTCACGGGAAGTTTATTTTTCTTTAAACTAAATCCAAAGACACTATAAGCATGGTTGTCGTCCATAAGGCGTCTCAGCAACAACGCAAGAACGATTGAAGTTATGGTTTTGAAGCTTCAAGGGGTACTACGATTGCTACTTCTGCTTTTCTAATACTCATCTATTACCAGCTACTGCAGTACAGTGGCTATAGGACTTTTCTCCAGAGAAGGAAGACAAGAAAAGCTTTAAACCCCCCCCCCCCACCCTACAAATGTTGTCTGATCAAGATAAAAAGTACACCATCGTAGTCGTCTTGGCCAAAAATCCCATGATATTTTTAGTTCCCTTTTTAACGTGCAAAAAAAACAAAAAAAACACTACAGCAATATGGCATTTCTTCCTTTTAGTGACGGAAAAGAACACTTTTAGGCCGAAAGAACGCCAAATTTTAATAAGAAATGGATTAAAAAATATGATTAAAGATTTAGATTTTAATTAGAAAATTTGAAATTTCAAAGTAAAGATTTTTAGTATTATTATTTTTCAAGTGATGGTGGTATACAGAAAATGTTGGTATTTTTGTATTTTAAAGGTTGTTGGTATCAATAAGAGAAGAAAGGGCAGGATAAAAAAAAGTGACTTAAGACAGTCAAGACAGTCTTCTGAGACGGTCAATTGATTTAAGATCGGCGAAAAATAGTATATTCAATTCGTCCCAGGACATAAATCCTGTCCGTAAAACAAACTTGGTATAAAGTTTATGGTATAGTATAAAGTTTAGCCAATAAAGATAACAGAGTGCAAGGCATGGTTAAAAACTATCTTTTAAAGTATTGTCACTTACGTTAAAACTTAAAACGGACAAAAACCATTCCAATTATGAAGCTTTCTTTCATAATTATCATAATTATCATTCACTCCTTCACGATTTCTGTGTCTCTATTTGGAGTGAATAAAGTAAAATTGATTTCATGTGTTTATAAATAATTCAAATGGGAATGGCAATGCACAACTATTTTCCAGGAAAGAAAACTGGGTTGCCGCCTGGTCAAGAATCCAAACTGAGCAACAATGGTGTTTTTCAGCAGGGGTTCTTAATTAAAAAATTAACTATCAATTGTGATCACACAAAAGGTGCCATTGAACCTTAGTGTCAAGATCATAGCTAAAAGCTATACATTATACATGAGCTATCGTAATGATCTACAGAAAAAAAAAAAATTTAAGAGCAGTGAAACGCAATGCTTTAAAAAGTATCAATAATTAATGGAGCTCAACTTCTCAAATTAATGAGAATCAATTTTTTTTTTTTTTTTTTTTTTATTATTTATTTTTTTTTTTATAGGAGCTATATGAACGGCCTAAATTGTTCAGTCTCAGAGAAATTCAGAGTCTGCTTCATGAAAAACTACTGCACTAAAAGTTTTGTAAGAAAGAACCAATCAGGATCACTATGTTTTTACTGGCTCAGAAGCTGATACAGTAAAAACAGGTAAACTCAACAACCGGTAAAATTTGGGACTATATAAATTCCTTTTCTGGCATGCGCTATAGGAATAATATGATTGCATTCAGAAATATTAATAATAATTCAGGTTACAAACAAAAAAAATGAAATTAATACAATCTTCTTAAGAACAAAAGTTTGTCTTTGAAGCATTCATGAATTATACGAAAATAACAAAAATATCCGAAGACTGCTGCAGGTGAAAATACTATGGTATCCCACTTTGCTTAGGTCATTTAAGCTCTAAGTACTGATTTAATTCTTGATTTGAAAATATAACATATAGAAAGTCCTTATTTTTCGTAACTTAAGGAGTGCCAACATACTAAAGGCCATAAATGTTGTTGCAGAAACAAGCCGTACCCCGGTAAAACTTGCCAATACATTCTGAGCTTTATTAATTTTTTTTTCAATCAAGAGACTCATACAAGATGATATTACTTTTATCACAGTTTCATCGACAAATAGCATTAGTAATGCTTCACCGTAACAAAAAAAAATATGGTAAAAACATAAATCAAACATAACAGGGGTCTCAGCGTTGAGCCTTGTGGAACACCACA
Organism: Artemia sinica; assembly: GCA_027921565.1. NCBI lineage: Eukaryota > Metazoa > Arthropoda > Branchiopoda > Anostraca > Artemiidae > Artemia > Artemia sinica. The sequence continues at coordinate 77,344,238 of CM051259.1, read as the reverse complement.
CTAGACACAACACTTCTTGGACAGAAGTTATTAAAATCCACTCTAAGTGTTCATAGTTGAATAAGGATCAAACTGTTTCCAACACAAATTTTTTACCCCTAAACAACTTACCGTGTTTAATACAATACTAAAAATGGTAGCATCAAAAGCTTTACTAATATCTATGATTGTGAAAGCACTAATCCACCATGTTTAAATGCGAAGCTATAAAAGACTGTTAGATGGTTGACCGTGTGAATAGTACAAAAATCTTTCTTGGATAAAAACTGCGTTCTTACGAGAAATCAAGACATGTCTAGGTGATTTTACAATCTTATTTGCATAACTTTTATGCACAAATTTTTATGTAATTTTGAAAATAAAGGAAAATCAAATTCGACCACCAGCTTGAGGGATATGTTTTCAAACCTACTTTATGGAAAGGGATGACCTTGGCTTCTTTTAATTGTGAAGGAAACTAGTCCTTTTTCATTGAATAAATTAAAAAAAAGTTTTTTCAACTGAAGGTAATGAGCAACACTAAAACCTAAAACGAACAGAAATTATTCCGTATAAGAGAGGAACGGCCCCCTCCAAAGCCCTCACTCTTTACGCTAGAGCCTTAAAGTTCTTTAAAAATAAATCTCATTCAAAATCAACCACCCCTGTTTTTGAGCAGTCTTTTTTAAAAACTTGTGACAAAAAGTCAAACGTTAGCGTAATGAGTGAGGGCTGAGGTTGGGCATCCCCCCTCATATGCGAACTAATTTCTGCCTGTTTTATGTTGCTGCTCCTGACTTTCAATTGAAAACACTTCTTATTTATTAAATTTCTGACAGTTTTTCAAATCATGCCACGACATCCACATCCCTCCTGCCCCCCCCCCCCCCCCGTCTAAAACCTCCACATAGAAATGTTCTTCTCCGCAGATAATTCTTATTGTGGAAATTTCACCCCCCCCCCACCCCAGAAAAAATCTGTGTATTTTCCAATAGCAAATGCTGTGTGTGGTCAAGGGGCAAATTGAATAACTAACAGACCTTTCCCCAGGGACTATGGGGGATCTTGCTATCCAAAATACACAGTTATTAGACTTTTCAACAATGTTAAACAAATTGACAGCCACAAAATTTTGATCAGACGTCTTTGAAAAAAAAGGACTTGGGAGGAAGACTAGTTACCCTTCAATTTTTTTAGTCACTTAAAAAGGGCACTAGAAGTTTTGATTTCCCATCAAATGAGCCCTATCCCGATCTTCTAGGATCACTGGTTCGATATGATCATCCCAGAAAAAAAACATTTTAACACACATCCATGATCAATTTTCTGGCAAAAAAAAAAAAAAAAAAAAAAAAAAAAAAAAAAAAAAAATCGAAATTCCACATTTTTGTATATAGGACCTTGAGACCTCTAAAATGGTATTCTCTGATATATTAAATCTGGGAGTGTAATTTTCATTAAGATCGTTTGACTTTTTGGGGGTATGTCCCCCATATTTTGAAAATCGGACAAATTTCCTCAGGCTCGTAGCTTTTGGTGGGTAAGGGTAATGTCAAAGTTAGCGAACTTCATGTGTTGAAAATCAGCATAAACAGCCAATTATTTTGATACATCTATTGTTTCATTTCATTTTTATTAGTGCTATAAATAAAAAACATACAATAATAAAGAGCAAAAACTGACAGAGTAAAAGAAAAAGAAAAAACAAACACATCAGCTATTGTTACATCAGTAACTGTATCCATCAGTTATCAAACTCTTCTTTTTTAGAGGGTCGGTTATTATTGAGCCGAGTCGCTCTTTACTTGCAGTTAGTTACCCTGAACTGTTTTATCTGTTAAAAGATACTTCTCCCGAAAAAGAAGTTTTATTCAAGGAAAAGTTAACAGTTATATGTAGCCGCGGGTAGAAATGTAGTCATGTAATAATCCAAACATAAACGAACGTAAGCTTTAGCAGCAGAAGTAAGGCTAACCTAAAGTCATTTAGGTTAACCAAGAGCTTCATTTGCACTTTACTGAAAACAAAGCATACTTTAAACTTCATCTTTTTTGTAACTTAAATAAATCAAAATTGCTTGGTGTTGCAGAAGTAAATATTATTGAATATTGCACAGTCACTCTAATTTAATTAATTGTCTTCATTAATCTACGTTATTTTGGGATTTCTTTCTTTTTATGGTATTGTTGTTGATGTTATGACAAAAACAACATTCTTCTTAATTAATATCGTTTTCAATGAAAAGCAAATGCTATTCAAGCTGTTTCGAGGCTATGAGAGGGAGGGAAGTGGATGAGAGGAAGGGAAGTGGACGTGTAGCACAATTCTCATTTGTAATCCTCGATTAATCTTAACATATCATCTTTTTTGAGGCTTTTTTGATGTTATGACAAATAAAAACACGCTACTTGGAATAAAGATCGCTTTCACTGAAAATAATTCAAATAATCAAATAGACGCTATGTGCAGCTGATTTTTAAAATCATTTACAATTTCTTGGGAAGAGCTTAGGGATGAAGTTAAAACTTCTGAAGGAGTACTGAGGGGCTTGGATGGTCGAAGGAATTTGTGGTTTCGACTTGGGGGATAGAGGAAATCATAATATACTATGCGTTTTCAAATCTTCGAAGTAGCCTTCTGCAATATCTTGGGAACGGCTTGAGGGATTCCCTTGCCCCATTTTCCCGTTGCATTTCTGCAAAAGCACCTGAAACTTTCAGCTCTATCCCCAAAGCCATTTTAAAGATACTGTAGACATACTGTTTCGATAATATGGATACACATAGTGTAATTTAATCTACTTCCCCCCCTATCGTAGTGAAAATTCAAAACCCACAATACTCCCCCTACAATTATCGTTCGAAGCTTCGATTTGATCCCCTAGACTGTTAATTTATGTTCCTTAGATATTGCATGTATGATACTTTGATAATCTGGATGCAGATAGTGTATTTTGAATTAATTCTATATCGCCTAAATGTTACCTGAAAATTTTCAACTCAATAACCTTCACTGCTCTTACGATATTGCAGATATGTTATTTGAAAACCGGGCAGCACATTGTGTCTAGATTTATTGTGCTAATGAAAGTACCAAGGACATCGAAATAAAAGCATTTTTTATCCCCGGATTCCAATTTTTGACCCCCAGACTCCAGGCTCCTAAAAGCCAAAACTCTCTACTATTTTCCTTTGGGTTTTTATACAATTATTAAAATTTCTCGTTGCGCAAGTGCTCTCCTTTGTTGCCACACAGAATCATAAAAGGAAACAAGCCGAAACTGTTTTTTACCCACCCTGTCGCAAGTGCGCTTAGCACCTTTTCTGGGAAAGGTACTAGCGGTTAAGTTGAATATATTTTTGGTTGTAAATAAAAGTGAGCTGAACTGAACTGAACTGCTTAATAGAAAAGCTCGATCAAACTGTTGCAACAACCCATGTATGTGCATGTGATCGTCGAGGGATACAACAATTAATAGGTGATACAACCAATATGTTCAATAGGGCTATTGAACCAATGTAGGCTATTTGGAATATATAAAAATCAATTAATAAAAGTGGTATTGTTTGAACTAAAAGTAAATGAAGATTCTAGTGATATATCAACACTCAAATAAAGTGATAAATATAACAGAATAGCTTCGCTTAATTAGCCTTTTTAAAAAGATGCTTTTGTAAGTAAGTCACGCAGCTAATAATTTGAAGTACTTAATCTTGAATAATTTTAATAATATTCATAAGTAGTATAGTTATAATGATAAGAAGCGCACAGTCCCCCCATATAGCTATAATGATAAGTAGCGCACAGTACGCCCGCCAATACAAGCAGACAGTGTAATGACCGGATTCAACTACCATGAAAAATTCATGCTGTTGTTTCTGTTAAAAGTGCGTGATGTTTTCGTGGTATGGTGATTCGTTCACTCTGACATTGAGCGTGGATATAAAAAGTCCGATACCGAGTTAGTATCTCAGTCAATAAGTTGAATTTGATTAGTTTACATTATTTCAAATTGGAGAAATAAACGTTCAAATATTGTGAGAATGAGTAGTTTCACACTATTACACCTCGAAGGAGCCGACAGTGATGTTGTGAAGACAAGGGCCCCCAATGTAGCAGTTGGAATTGGAAAGGATTCCCGACTAACATTTGAGTGGGATGAGATGTTTGGCAAATACGTTATATCATTGAGTAAATTTAAGTCAGATGAACAATTATGCTTTGCTGAAAAAGTGAATATAATGTATTTATCACGACTACAGCATGGATTGAATGCTATTATGAAGCACTATGAGGAAAATGGATCAACTCACCTAACGCAAAGGGTGTGAAAATATATTCTTTTATTATATTTCTGTCAATAAAAATGTTTTTTCTTATAACGTTTTTTTTTTTATTAGACACTCTAGATGATCGTTTACTCCACTCTCTCTCTCTCTCTATGGTGGGTGGTGGTGATGGTGGTGGTGGTGTCCAATAGGTATTGAGATTATGCACAAAGTAGATACTTGCAATTGTTATTTTAGTCTAGAGATGGTAGTGGGAGTATCAAGATTGATTGGATTTGAGAAACAGAAGATCTTACGGAATCTAGTCAAATTGGAAAAATGTTTAGTGTTAGATGATGATTTTTTGGAATTATCTTTTCAACGGAAAATATTTTCTCTAGAAATGCTTAACTGTATAATGGGATCTGACTCTCCATCCTTGGATTATTGTATGAAGCTTATGCATTGCGAATCAAATGCATTTACTCAGTTTATTGATGTATTAATTGAAACGAAGCAAAATGACATTGTGATTCGGCTTTTAACCACTACCTAGAAATTCATTCTTTAAAACAGTAGGAAATAAGTTTTTTGTGACGATGCTCGATTACTCCTCCTCCTCTTCCCAGAAGACAATGTTATTTTTTTTATTGAGTTTGAGTCAGTTTCTTTCTGGCAGTGAGACGGACAACATCGGAAAAATGTATCATACATGTTCACTATGTTTATATACATTGGGTAGCTGGTCTTCATGTGAGAACTGTACTACAGTTGATGACTATAATGAAAAGTGTAGACTATGCAATCCGTGTAAATTGCATAAAGGATATGCTGTACAAATTAAGGACTGTAATACCTGTATTGAAGAGATGTGTGACTCTCATCCTAATGGATATCTATGCTCCAATTGTCATTTTGATAAGTGTGACCAATGGGAAAATACTTACCCTGGTATGATTGGAAAAAAACCCTAAACGTGACTTCAGTTTATTTCTAAGGGATTGGTATCGTCGCGGCTTTAAATTGTATTGGGAGGAAGAATTTGGAGCACGTTTCAATTGTAAAAACATGAAGAGAGTATGGTTCCTGCGTCATCGTTGTGAGGACAATGCAAGTAATGATTATAAACCTAGCGATTTTTATTTGGCTGTGACAGAATAGTGATTCTTCATATGAGAATATTGTGTGCGACATTACTTCAAATAATCAGATAGAAACAGGTGAATTTTTCAATATGAATCGTAATAGTATCATTGACTTCACAAGAAGATTTAATAAAAATGAAGTTACAATATACTGTGGAAAATGTGACCCTGACTTTGCGCCAACAGGATCAGTACAAATTGAATCCAAATGATCTGCCACCACTAATCGTTGTCGACGACGATGACTATGATGATGATGATGACAATCTAAATGACTATGAAGAAGAAGAAATCTAAACAAATGAAGACAATAGACTTTTTTATAGTGCATATATATTTTATTAATAAACAAATTCACATACATTTTTAAAACACTTTATTCTTAGGGCACTGAAATCAATACTGTACAGGTCTGAGAGGGTATTTTCTACTAGAAAGTCATTCAAACGTGTACTGTGTACATAAATGTTGAGAAATTCACTGAAAGTATAATCACGACATCGAAAAATGAAATAAAGTAATGCATGAAAACCACAGCTTTTGGTCGACAAATCTTGTACTCGCATCCGATTTTGAATAATTGTTTTCCCACTTCCTTCAAGGTAGTTTTTGATGTGTGGTGTGTAGAATGCATATGGTAGACCAAGAGGATAAAAAAATTCTATATTCTTCGATGTTTGATAGATGCATAGCCAATGACCCGTCTGCACAATCGATGGACTACCATTAACAATGATAATGGTTTTGTTAACAGTATGAATATAATCAAGGAAATCTGAGGGTATGCAATAGGATTTGTATTTGGACATAAAAGGATCCATGTTAAATACATTGATTATTTGATTGGTGTTCATGATGCCAAGTCTAAAAGAACACTACCATCGGGGGTAATTTCCCAGTAGGTTTCAAATTGATTGAGTGAGATTAATGTTACACTCTCTGTCCATGGTTTGTCAAAGATACACTCCAAACGTACATTACCCGTTCGGACAATACTCATATCTTGAGTACCAGACAAGTCCAAAACAATGATACCATGACTTTTTGCGAACATTGAATCGGTAATACCATTTTCATATAGTTGAGAATCTCGATCTAGGGATTGCATTGTCAACTCATATAGGGTCCTATAGGATTTATCAAAGAATAAATTGTAGAGAGGAATTGCGTTTACTTTACAGACAAGAGAGGAAAGTCCAAATAATTCAAATTCATGTGGCGAGCTTGTCCACGATCCTATGGCACTGGCACTTTTTACAAAAGCCAAGGCGAGTTTCGATGGAATTTCACCATTGATAAATGAAGAATCGGTGTAAGTACTTGATCCAGTGGCAATATGACGTTGATTTGCGATTGTGTGAGGAACGAGCAGTTTGATATTATTTTGAGAGGCTCTTAGTCTTTCAATTGCCAAAGCAACAGAACTCATAACCTGTTGTTTTCGCACATGAAGTATTGCCGAAGTGATATTGACATTAGCATCGGGTGCTGCATCAAGTGTTTTTCTCAATATGAAATTGGACGGTGCAATTTGTAACTTTATATCAATTTTAACATTGGGGGGGATCCATTGGGATATATTGAAGATTTCATGATTGAGTATACCAACTAAATGATACTCCTTGCTCACTGCCCAAGTGAGTTCACCGTCAGTTTCAACATTTGCTCTATAGTCATAGCCCATTGGCAGACCTCTCAATTTCTTATAGGCCATTGGAGTCATCAACATAAATTGTATGTAACTAGCATAGTTTGATAGATTTTTGCTGGTGCTCACCAATGTTTCATTTATGTAGACACATATTTGTTTAAAAAAATTGTGTAGTATACCATTCTCATAGGATAGTCCATCGACGGTGGAGGGAGCTGAATTGTCAGACATTTCCTCACCACAACTTTTAAATCGATAAATGTGGATGATAAATCTATGAAGTAGTCTTCATTGGAATAAATTTAAAAATGTATGTTTTCAGAGAGGGGTTGCTGTGGATAGAATTGTTCATAGTACCCATGTTTTACACTGACATCCACACTTTCTGCATTGAAAAGATTTAGAGATGTGGTGACAGTGGGATGAGATTCCTTGTGGGGTAGATATGCCATCTAGGAAAAGAAATCCCTTTTCGATCTAACAAATTTTCTTCTTGGTTTCTTTTTCTTACTTTTCTTTGACAAGAGTGATGATGATGTCTTTCGCTTCTGACCTGAGTAGAGAATGATGAGTGATGAGATGTTTCTCCTCCTTTTAAAACCTTTTCCACTTTGTTTCAATCGCTTGCCAAGGGATCGTGAGCTGGACCTGAGATTTTTTGAAAAACTCTCTTTAAAATATTTACCATCCCCCCAATCATGTAGCGTAGAGGATGCAAAATCTGCAGCAACCGGCGCAATATATTTTTTAGCCAGCGGTATTGCAGAACGAAACAGCTTATCAAACCAACTGCCAAGACCGTAGCCCGACATTGACGAACGGCCTTTATAATAGTACATTCCATGACCCAATTGTCGTGGTTGGAGAGCAGTAACATAGCAATCAATATCAGGGCATACAAATATATTTTTTCTATTAGCCATTTTGTTGTTGTTGTTGTTGTCGAATGGGTAGAAAATGACATGTAATCACGGCCAAACCTTTTGTTATTGCTAGAGGATCACCTAATTCACTTCTTAGTGTTAACTGACAGAGTTCCAAATACGAAGTGTTTACAGGAACATACTGAAGGTGCTTTATATTATAGTGATGAACGTATTCATGGGTTGTTTTTCGTTCAAGAACACGTAGGAGGGGGACATTTGAATTACCAACTCTCGATGTTTCCACAAAGGACGCGTAGAGAAATATGCAAGAGTCCGAGGTGAGACCTGGTGGATAATCAGCAAAAATAACTTGATCCATCCCGCTAACAGTTCCAGCGTTTTTCCCATTGATCATATTCTGTTTAAAGCCAAGAACATCTCTCAGATTATCATTGAGATGAATCAGTTCAGTGTCAACAGGTGAGGTAATGTAAATCCTATCGTGTTCCATTGAATAATTAAAATGGAATGCACCTTTCCTACGATATGAGATTTTTCTATTGATTGCACGACACAAATCCATCATAGGACCATACTCTTTATATCTCAATGTAACTTCCGGGTATTCACTAGATTTAAGTGCTTCAACCCATTCATACTCGACAAAGAATGACCAATTGAATGGTATAACTTTTATCCCATACACACGATCTTTTCTCAGGATCTCATAGGTATTTTTGAGAATGCAGTCGACAAGAGCCACTTCAAACTTTCCATCATCGAATTTGATGGCGGGGGAGAGTTTCGTCCAAAAATCACTTGTTTTATTCAAATCATTGTAGAGAGGATCGGAGACATTGTACATAAACGTTACATAAAAATCATTGGGCATTGTCAATATCTTCAACACTGATCCAAGAATAAAAATCAGAGTTGTATCCTAGCCAACGAACAAGCAACTGTTTCATGCCCCTGTGAGTACGAGTCTTTAATATCTTTTCAATCTGATAGATTCCGGTGTTTTTAACTTTTTGTAATTCATAATCATAAAAGCCGCCAAGAATCTCATCATCTTCATGTCACGTAGACGATACGTTATGGGTGTAGTTTCCAAGAGTTTGGAGACTTTAAAAAGTTCAGTGGACCATAAGTAATTACCCTTTTCAAAAACATTAGTAGTTCGATTGATTCGAACAGTATCACCAACATTGAATTTCTTCTTTTTCTTCACATTACCAACACCACCAGCAGCATTGGAATACTGTTTAAGAAAAGTGTCAAATGTATTGACATCATGATGAACTACTGTTGGGGTTGAGTTGGACAGGGATCGATATGGACGTTGAATATAAATCAACATGATTTTATCCAAATCATGAATAAAAGCAGCATTTTTTTTTAAAGTGCAATATCTAGAAATTCAAAGTCGAATAGTTCTTATCAGTCGTTCGGCCAATGCTGCCTTTATTGGACTATGACTATGATAGAGGATTGTATTATATTTCAGTAGAACCTTCTTTACATGGGGATTCACAAATTCACTACCCCGATCCGTTTGAATCTTCTTATAGCAATCCTGTTCAAGGATGATTTCAAGAGCTTTAGAAACTTCATCGCCGCTCTTTGACCGCAGTGGAATGGCATATGCATAGCGACTAAAAACCCTGATTGCAAGTAGAATATACTTGTAGGGGTGATTGTGACGCCGTTGAATCTCATCCAGAGTCAAAAGATCTGCTTGTAGTATTTGTAATGGGAAAAAGGCTTTAGTTTTTCGATAGTGATTACCACGAACTCTACGATTACGATGTAGAGTGTAACTTGATTCATTCTGTAGATACTCTGCCGCCTGATTCTTTTCAAGTCCAGTGACTTGAGCAAGTGTGGTGGGTGAACTTAAACTTCCCACTGCACCAATATTCTCATAAACATGTTTCAATGCTTCAAACATTTTGAACATAAACACGTAGTGAAGTGTCCACTGCCCATTTGCATACTAACAGTTGATGGTGAGGGGGATGCAGTGATATTAAGACGTCTTCGCTTGACTCCCCCACTCATAACTCTTGTCAAATCATTATTTCCACTTGGAGTGCTAGTATTTTCCAAAAATGATTTAAAAACATCTTTTGATATTTGACTAAATTCCTTTAATCGTTTTAAAATATGTTTATTGGCAATAAGGCTTTTGGGAAAGTTTGATGAGTTTAAAAATGTATGCAGGTGACTGTCAAATGATACAAGTCTTTTAAGATTCGTGACCAAATCTGATAATAAATCAAGTAGAATATAGGTCTTGCCATGGATTACAACCTGATTCCCATTGGCATCAATTTGAATATGTTCACTGTCATTGAGATATGTCAAGAGTCTTTTACACTGTTCACGATAGGAATGTGGCATTAGATCTGCAACACTTGTCATAACTTTAGACAAATCTTCTTCTTCTTTTGGTATTATCGTTGTTGATGATGATGATGATGATGATGATGGAGTCATTTCCTTATTGGGATCAATGAAATTTACTTTGAGGGGTCTCTCACGATAGGGCTTGTGTTTGTCCACTCGGCGAAGAACATTTTGAAGCAGAATTAATTTTTCATCGTCGGCAATTATCTCATTGTTAATGAATTTATTGACATTGTCCTCGAAATGTTCTTTTGGCGAAAGGGCGAGTTCAATTGGAGTCAATTTATAGGGTTTGGCCATTCTCTCTCTCTCTCTCTAGAGAAAACTGTTTACAAGTCCTGCAATGATTAGCAGTAAAAGTGTAAAGAAGTTACCACCCGCTTGAAGAAGTCGTTTTTTTTTTAATCGTTTCCTTTATTTTTGCTTGCCGCTGATGCTAGGGAGCGTACAAGGGAACGATGTTGCTTTGTCTGTTGCTTAACACCTTCTGGCAGTTGAAAATTGCCTTCGGTTAGATTTAAACAAAGTTCAGATATGAGATTAATGAATTCTCTGTCGACACCATGTTTGAGTATGGCCTTCCTAAGTCGTGGTTTTGAATTACCTAGGACGGTGAATAAATTTCGATGTTCATGTAGTTTCTTCAGTGACATGATTGCAACTAACGACCTTTTTTACTGTTCACCGGCAGATATATAGTAATTTCATTGTCAAAAATACCGGTGACTACACGCAGATCCTCGGGTGTGTTCTGATTTAGGTCCAATAGAATATATCCGTAGGGTTTGTTGGTAGCCTGATTGTAGGCCGAGAGTAGGAATTTCGGTTCACCCGGATATACTTGTCTGTTTAACGTTATGAGGGAACTGGAATCACGAACAACCCTGTAGATGATATAGTAGGTGCAATTCAAAGCAAGTGTTCTCATACACTTGCTCTGCTGAAACAGATTGTGTAGAACTAGGGTTACGGAGATCCGTTGATAATGAGATCGGACAGTGAACAATTGCATCATCTCCTGAGACCATTCTTCAATGGACTCAGCAAGATCGTCAATAATCAACCAAGAGTTTGATTCAATACTGTTGAAAATGTCAAGTCCATGTATGAATTTCGTGTCTGGGGCAATAGTTTTTATTCTATCATAGGATTCTTGCCAAACACTGTAGCAATAGTAAATTTTAGTTGGATTTTCTAAAAACATTTTATCACGATCTTGAATTATTTTTGTTAAAAGTGCCGTTTTGCCGGAAATTGATGGTCCACATAGAAACGATCTGAATGGTGTTTTAAATTGATACATGTTCCCTTCAACAGTTCACCTAGACAACTAACTGTAGACTATAGCTGTCTAATGACTAAATAATTTCCCTACTACTACTACTCCGTTCAAGAATAATAATAAGAAGACGAATAAAGAATCATATTTTCTTTTATTATACACACATAAAAAAGTAACAACACTTAAAAAATACTACATTGAAAAAGCGCATTAAACATGAAAAAATACACTTTTTTAAATTTATTTATAATAAAAATACAACATTTACATAGGCACTAGAAAAAACACTTTAAGGGATACACTTTTTTTAAATTTTTTATAAAAAACATACAACATTTAATGAATAATGCATTTAAAATAATAATATCACTTTTATTTACAGCATTTTAAAAGGGGCCCCCCCCACCCCCCGGAAGGAGCGCGGCGGCCGCTGGCGGCAGCCGGCCAAAGGCCGCCCCCCCCCCCGGGCCTGCCGCGGGCGCGGGGCCAAAAAAAACAATTTGAACACTTTTTTATTTACAAAAAAAATAAAAAACATACGACTCTGCCTTGCTTTAAAAAAAACTGCTGAGTTGGGAAAAATACTACTGTTGAATTGGGAAAAAAATAATGCTGAATTGGGAAAAAAAATCTATTAAAAAAAGATCCCACCACCCAGCCATTTACTATTGAATTTTTTCCCGACCGAGGCGATGTCTATAATTTCGACACACACTTCAGTCAGAAGTTAAATAATGTCCATGGGGTAGCACCTACACACCATCCGCGCACACATAGACTTTATCCGACACGGGACACATGGCTATTTTATCAACTAAAACTGTATGGTTTTTAAATTTTAAAGAGTGAATCGCCATGGCCTTCGCCCTTGGAACTATACTATTTTCCACAGAGTTTCTGTATACATTCATGTCGAAATTCTTATTCACGTAGTGTCTAGGCACCCATTTGCAGACTTTTTTGATTACCTCGTTGTGTGTTTGCACACAGTACACCTTCGGACCTGCAAGCACACCACTGGAAATCAAGTCACTTCCCGTCTCTGATTTTAACACTAATAACTGATTTGGGGCCTGACGCTTCACTAGATCCGGGTGAATGGACTCGTCCCAATTGGTGAAGTCCATTCGGGAGCTAATGTGCGCGCCTTTTTCCAAATCTTCTAATAAATTCGCGGTTCTAACTTTTAGCAAAAGTGAATCGGTATCCCCATAATATACTTGAACTTCTCCCTCCCCCAGCCATTGGCACCTACACACATCGTAAAAGAATGACAACATGAGTTTTTTTGATATTTCGGTTATTGCGATGCCAGCTGCAATATTTTTATTTAGAATTACATTTCTTTTTTTTCTATTAAGAGGACCATATTCGAGTCTATGATGGTGAATGATGTGAAGTTTGGATCGGCAACGATTCGAGCACATTCTTTTGGGTCAGTCACAACGTCACAACGACTTCGATTGCGTACACTCTCACACATTTTACCGAAGGCTGAGTTCAAAATGAGTTTAAAGATTTCCTTTTCAACCTTCGTTTTCGCTTCGGAACGTTTATCGACAAAAGAGTCAATAAACGTTTTCAAATAAGGTTTCTGGTCAAATTGGAGGGCTCTATGTACCCTTGTGACGTTGAAACCGTTGGCTACCATCCACCGCAAAAGAACGTGATGTACAACAATATTCTCTTTCGGATGAAAGTCGGCGATAAGTTTTTGTTTTGAAGGTGTCCAGTGCACACCACCATCCTCTACCTTAGAAATATTGTATGGACTCAAAGAGTCCCTAGTCACCGCTCTGTTAATGCACGGGAAAACAAAATCCTTCACCGAGTCATGATTCTCCACGGGTATTTCACCATCGATTTCAAAAAACCATCCCCGCGGTCCATTCTCCTCAACATTGGCAATGTTGGGGAAATCTGAAGCACGAGGATCGTTAAGCCATTTATAATTTCCACGCGGCAAAGAGTAGTGAGACATTGCCGACGGATAGAGGGGGTTTATATCTAAGAAAACTGCATCCGACTTTACACCGGTGTCTTGTCCAGTTGGATCAGTTTCAAGGATACGATCTCCATGAAAAACATACCCTCCCCTCATTGATCTCTCTACAAATAGATACTGATCCACGTCGGTGATCAAGCCTATTTCCTCTTTGCTGATTTTAAGAATTAAATCCATCACCAGATGAGGAGTGGAAAAATAATAACCTAAATCCAACCCAAATTCCCCATAGATTTTATCCGTGTTCTTACACACAATATCCAGCAATGTCAATACATCACTTGCCAGGTATAATCTACAATAATCCCACCCATTTTTACATCCTCCCTTAGCCCAAACCCTCTTGGCAAATTCATAGTCGACAGCGGTGCATTGATGCTCGTAAAGTGAATCGTAGAATGAGGTGATGGACGGCAATTGTTCCTCAGAAAACCTCTCGGTGGAGTTGTAGTAGTCATACGGATATATGCCCTTACACGTTAATAAATCATACATTTCACCGTCTGAAAAGTGCTGTTTAAGGAGGTGTTGCCTAAGGAGGGGGAAACTATTAAAATCGTCACTTTTTGTACTTCAATGAGTTGTCTTAGGGATTTGGGGAAGAAGCTAAAGGAGTATAAAAAACGGATCTTATTCATGCACAATTTATTGTTATCTATTATTTGCCATTTGAATTCTAAGAGCAGCGGCTTTTCAGACGATTTGGGTATGATATTATAAGAAAAAGAACCATATACCCATGCGCCATCTACAGCTCCACCTCGTTGCAATCGTGCCAACGCCGGTAAAATAAATTTCATGTCATAGCTGGAATTGTGTATATAAACAGGTAGAAACAATTGTTGACTAACGTTTAAATTACATGATTGATGGGCAACTCCACGAAAATAGCTCAATCCCGAAACAATCGGGTTGCCCAAATGATCGTGGTCGCGGACCATCCCTTTACCCCCTTTCCCCTTACCCCCTTTCCCTTTCCCTCTTTCCCATTACCCTCAACAAATTCCCCCTCACAAACCCAACATATTTTTCCAGTTTTAATGGCCAACTCGTCCTCTGGTGATAGAGTCATTGGATAGGATATATTTCGCAGCCGTGATATCGATTTATTTGCTGTTTTAATGAGTGCTGTCACAGCTGAGAGCATACAATCCTCACCACCCAATCTCTCAACTACCTCTACCAATTGCATGGAATTAAACGAGTCTCTTTGTGCGTGAGCAAAAGAAACTGCAATGACCTCATGTTTCTTAACAAGATTTGAATTCAATGGATCATACACATCTATGAGAGCGGCTTCGCAGTCTAAGGCCACCTTGTCGCTCTGTTGGAGTGAGTTTTGAAAGTTCTTAATCGCAAGATGGCCCTGTCATCGCTAACCATTTGCAGAGATTGACATCCATGACGCTTGCAATGCTTCATATGATTGTTTAACTTAATTTCTGACCGGAATCTAGAAAGGCATGTTGGACAATAGTAACATGCCCCATTACGTCCCCTTTTACCCTCACTTAAAACCAGACTTATTTTTGGTATCGGAAAAAAATGTCGAAGTGAATCAGGATCACTGGCTGGCTTGTAAAGAAGCCAAACCCAATGTTCCACTGATTCAATGGACGGACCCCTCACTGGAATATAACCCCCTTTTTGCGGTCACCCCCCTCAAATTCGGTTTCATATTGTAGCACAGTAACACCAATTTTTAAATGTGCATTAGCCCGCTCAAAAATAGTTATCCAATTAAGTGTTACTGGATATTGATCATTTAAACAATTAAAATCTACTTTAGGGAAATTTGGACTCCCATTAGCTGCATAATCGTCCAACAGTGTCACTAGCTTCCTCTTGCAGAGGCTTGTGAGCTGCCACAAGAAATGCATATTTGAAGCATTGAAGCCCTGTATCGAAACGAAATCGTTGTACACCTTTACAGTCATTTAAATCTTCATTATACTTTGGTCCCATGGCCCCCCTCCCACCTCCCCTTAAAATAAAATTATTTTTAAATTTACCCACATTAATATCCAAACTCCCAATAAATAAAACCACCAACCCACTACCAAACTCAGTATAATTATCCAATTTTTTTACTGTATTATCAACCCATTCTATAAAAACACCCTCAAAATTATTCAGGTCCGGATGAAGTGGTAGCATTTCAGTACGTAAATAACGCTCATAAACCTCATCCGCCTTTTCATTGAAATAAATTATTTTTTGTGCGATGGCAGCCTTAATCCCATCCCTCCCACCCCTCTCCCGAATCACTCTTTCAAGAAGGGCTCGAATCTTGCCCACATAGGAGTGTACTATGTCTACCGGATCCTTTATGGTGCTACCTGATGTTAGTGAATTAAATGGATCCTCAAACTTAGCCCTATAAACAAATACATTGTGCAAGGCAGAGTCAACTAAATTTAAATCGGGCATGACAGGGGGTGTTACGGGGATTTCATGTCCTCCACCAACTTGTTCAATGATGGGGATGTTACGTGGTGTCGAATCCCCCAACTCACTCAACAAACCCTCGAGTGTATCAGGACTGAGACGATCAGCCCATTCGAGGGTAGCTGGTTGAGCCATACCCCCTGTAGATGTACTCGGTAAATTAATGTAACTATCTCCTATATTCGGAGGAATCATACTACAACTATCATCACCAGAATAGTCGATTAACAACTGTTCAATCCATTCCTCTGACTCGACATGGAGGTCGTCTTAGAGTTGTGATGGTGGTGATAATAATGGTATCACCATGCTATCAAATAGATTGTTTTTCCTTAGGTTTGTTGCTGGTGAGAGTTCCTGTACATTTATCTAAAAAATGAATGTGAAGTTATTTTTTCTTTTACCAGAAAAAGAATATTTAAATTGTCTGTGTGTGTGTGTTTCTGTGTGTGTGTGTGTGTGTGTGTGTGTGTGTGTGTGTGTGTGTGTGTGTGTGTGTGTGTGTGTGTGTGTGTGTGTGTGTGTGTGTGTGTGTGTGTGTGTGTGTGTGTGTGTGTGTGTGTGTGTGTGTGTGTTTGTGTGTGTGTGTGTGTGTGTGTCTGTGTGTGTGTGTGTGTGTGTGTGTGTGTGTGTGTGTGTGTGTGTGTGTGTGTGTGTGTGTGTGTATGTGTGTGTGTGTGTGTGTGTGTGTGTGTGTGTGTGTGTGTGTGTGTGTGTGTGTGTGTGTGTGTGTGTGTGTGTGTGTGTGTGTGTGTGTGTGTGTGTGTGTGTGTGGTGTGTGTGTGTGTGTGTGTGTGTGTGTGTGTGTGTGTGTGTGTGTGTGTGTGTGTGTGTGTGTGTGTGTGTGTGTGTGTGTGTGTGTGTGTGTGTGTGTGTGTGTGTGTGTGTGTGTGTGTGTGTGTGTGTGTGTGTGTGTGGTGTGTGTGTGTGTGTGTGTGTGTGTGTGTGTGTGTGTGTGTGTGTGTGTGTGTGTGTGTGTTTAATATGATTCTTCGAGTGTAACCTGGTATAAGAAAGAGAAATTATGCCATATTTTTTTTATATGGTTATGTGACACTTCAATTAAGCTGAAAAAATATTTTCAGTGTTTAATGACCTAAATCTATACAACCGCTACCCTATTATTACTTTTTTTTTAATATTAATTCATGCTAGATCCTAACATTGACATTGAGGTTTTTTTTTATAACACGCACACTGAGAAAGACCTACACACACGGATGTGTGTATGTTTGTTTTATTTTTTCTCCCAGGGATGATCTTATCGACCCAGTGAGAGACCCAGTATCGACCGTATCGACCCAGTAGAATATCAGGAGAGGGTTCATTAGAGCGGGAATTAAAAGTTGCAGTGTTCTTTTTAAGTGACCAAAAAGATTGGAGGGCAAATAAGCTCCCCCTCACGTCCCTTCTTTCTCAAAATAGTCCTATCAAAACTTTGAAATAACCATTTTGTTCAACATAGTTGAAAGGCTAAATAGCTATGTCTTTGGAGATAACATGACCTCCAAAGCGCCTGGGAAAGGTCTTTAAGTTATAATATTTGCCCATTCTTTACGTATAGTATTTGTTATTGGGAAGTGTACATGTATATTTCAGGTGGGGGGGGGAATAAATTTTCTGCTGGGGGATTTTCCAGGGAGAATTTTTCATGGGGAGGGGATTTTACAGGGGGTGAATTTTCCAGGGGAAATTTTACACTGAAAAAATCTGCCAAAATC
This sequence comes from Artemia sinica, assembly GCA_027921565.1. Taxonomy (NCBI): domain Eukaryota; kingdom Metazoa; phylum Arthropoda; class Branchiopoda; order Anostraca; family Artemiidae; genus Artemia; species Artemia sinica. Next base: position 77,326,464 of record CM051259.1, on the reverse strand, counting down.
CCTATACGAAATTCTTCTTATGTCTTGCTTTCTCCTTGTCCACTCAATTTTACGCGCGGAGAGATTAAGGCTAATTGCCCGGGATAAATTTTCCCCAGAATAGAATTTGTCTAGAAATATATCTATGGGGAGGAAGAACTTTTTCGTGGAGATGGAGTCAGATTTCCCGGTATTATTTAAAAAAACGATCAAAAATTAAATCTAAAAAACAAGTTTTTTCAGATGAAAGTAATAAGCAGCATTGCAATGTGAATACAGAAATTATTACGCATATGAGAGGGCTTCCCTTCCTCGACACCTTGCTCTGTACGCTAAAGTTTGAAGTTTGTCCCAATCCTTTAAGAACGACTCCTGAAACATAAGGTTCATTTAATTAGAACAATAAGAAGCTTTTTTAGAAGCACTAACAACTTTAGCACAAAGAGCGAGGTGTTGAGGAGAGGGAAACCCCTTCATATACGTAACAATTTCTGTTCGTTTTAAGTTTTGATGTTGCTCCTTACTTTCAGTTGAAAAATCTTGTTTTTTTATTTAATAAAATTTATAAGTCTCATAGGAGCTTATATTGAAAAAAATATCTTTTCTGTCTGGTTGGAAACAAAAATTGTTTATCCCCTTTCTTCTCCCCCCCCCAAAAAAAATTGGGATTTTTCTACCCTCCCCCTTCTGATTTTAGTCAAAAATACCTGGAAGTTTCATCTCCATCTACCAAGCAGTGCCCAGGGTAATATGGACATGGTTTTTTGATGAACTGGATGCGCAAAGTGTCTTCCGATTTACCTCTGCATCCCTCCCCAGTCAAAATACAAAGTCCACTTGACTCTCCTTCTCCATTCCAACGCTCCCTCAAAATTCCAATTCGATCCCTTGACCCAAGATGAAAATCAAGATTTCTCAAGATGAAAATCTTGAAATTCATGAATTTTTTTTTTTTTTTTTTTTTTTTTTTTTTTTTTTTTTTTTTTTTTTTTTTTTAAGCCTACTCACGGAAAGTACCTTGATGCCTTTTATTTATGAACGTTGGATGAAACATCTAAATTGACGTAAAAAAAGGACTTTTTTTAGCCCCCCCCCCCCCCCCCCCGAACCTTCTAAGACATCCGACCAAAAGTTTAGACTGTCATTTTGTTCAAAATAATCGAAAAGTCCAATAAATGTGCGAATGACCCCTGCGGCCTGTGTGGCAAGAACAGTAGCTTATGTAAATAGCCGAATGTTTAAACATAGCTTTTATAGTTAGGGGCTCGTTCGACGTTGGTTGTATGATTGGTAAAGGACATTCAAGAACCGGACGTCAAAAAGTCAAACATTTTTGGGAAAGAGGAGTGAGGGGGCATGGAAATGAGCCAACTGTATTTCCTGATCAGATTGAAACTTATATACAAATCCTGGGACCAAGAGGAACCTAACGTGTAAAACAAATCTTTGGCACGGTCCTCCCCTCAAAAAAATGGCGCCTAAAAGAGGGCCAAAACAGAAAAAATATTAATTTTCCAAAAAAAAGGCCCGACAAAGGGTGAGAAAAGGCCAAAACAATTTCTCCCCCTTGTCCATTTTATGGAAGGGATAGTTTTAGACGCTTGGGGAAACACTGTTGAAAATCATCTGGTTGGAAATTGAGAGTTCTATGGCCATTTTTGGAACCAAAATGAGTGGAGGGCAGCCTGTCTTCCTTCAGTGCCCTTTAACCCCCTCGTAACGCCCATGATATCTGGTCAAATTTTGTAAGATAGTTAATTTGTTTAGAAATTTGGAAAAGTATAATAATTATGCCTCTGGGGTCAATATCCCCCCCCAGCACTAGGAGCAATAGTCATTAGTTATGTAAATTACTTATTGTTCTCAGATAAGCTTCAATAAAAAGTTGGTCATGCGTTGTTTTGATTACCCAATCAGCTAGGGGTTTGTAAATATCGTTTATTTGGCCAAGATTCTGAGAAGCTCCCATTCAGGTTTTCAAATTATCTGCAATATGTCAGAAATAGTTACGAGATTGAGTCGAAACTTCCATACACTGCTGGTAAAAGAAAAAGGAAGAGGATCAAACTAGGGGACTTCAGATTTTTTGTTAGGGGGGGGGATAGGGACTACAAAAATGCATATCTGATCCACAGGATCTGACAATCTATGCAGAGTTTACCCTGTGTTTCCAGGTTGTCAAAATCGCCTATCTACAATACCTTCGGAACGAATTGAGGTATCAAATTAAAACTTATACGAAGTGTTTAGACGGAAAACGGCTGGATGTTGAAATTTGACTTTAGTGGAGAGGGTTGAACTGAATAAAAAACACGTGACGTTCACCCAGCTTTTCAAAATACTATGCCAGCAATATATCAGAAACAGCTCAGGAGACGTTTTAACTTTCAGGCAGCGTCCAAGAAGAAAATAGAGGGACAGGGGGACATTGAAATTTAATTGGGGAGGGAGGACTGCAATATCAAACACTTTAATATCACAAGCCTGCATGGGAATTAGTCTTTTTCATATCTAAATAGCAAGACAGTATTTGCTGCTTGGTTATCAAAATGGCGCGTCGGCATTACCTTGCTTCCATGGAGGTTTTTGTTTGGGGGGTGCGTGTTTTTTCTTAGGGAGTTAAAAGGGCCTTTAATATTGACTTGGGTGGAGAGTTTAGAGGGAAAGGTTCAAAAATTTGGTCTCTAATCTGTTAAAAGTCTATAGGTAATTACTTTCGAAGAGCAGAACGTAAAACAAAGAAACAATTTTTCAGGGTTTTGGATTTTTTTAAAGATAATCTTTCATGGACTTTTGAACGTGAACTTTTGAACAGTGTGACGTGAAGAATAGGTGCGTCGTATATTGTTTTCGATTTATGGTTAAATAATTATCTTTCATTAAAAATAAAAAGAAGAAAGAATAAAAACGTTTTCCATTTTCACAAGTCATAAGATTTACCATCATCGTTTACACGATGAAAGGCAACATACTTTTTTTTACTCCTATATTCACGGCACCAGATACTAGAAGGTATCTTATAAGCTGATATTCCTTTACTTCGTTTCGAAGTAAAGGAATCCGCCGTTTCCGAGGTTATGTTTTAAATTTCTATTGAACCTTCTTTTGAAGGAGTCAGCAGAGGGAACTGCAAGAATAATATCTCCAGGAAGATCATTTCAGATACAAGTGCAACGCCGGATGAAACTATTCCTCAAGTTCTTGGTTCTTGGCAAGTGCTCTTTCAGATAATTGAACCCAGCTGTGTGCCTTCGTGTCTGCCTCTACGGCTGGACAAAGGGAGGCACAATTCGAGAGAGCTCGTCCGAGGGAAACGAATTCATGCACTTGTAGAAAACAGCCATCAACACTACATAAAAACTTTCGTTTACAGGCCGGAGCTAGTCATGGGTGGATGCGCAGCCCGACCTATTTGACCTATCCTGGATCTTCTTGGGTGTTGTCAACAGAGTTTTTGGAGCACCACCATATAGTGGGTTTCCATATTCAGCTGTGATTCTGATGCAGGACATGTATAGTGGGATAATCAAGCTGAATAAAGAAGTTTTTTGCAGCGAAGAGTAACTCCCAGCTTTCCTGCGCAGGGGCTTCTCGCCCGATCAAGATTATTATTCCATGAGAGATTTTTGGAGAAATTAATCCCCAGTAGACAAAGATCGTTGACCCTTTTTTACAGTTTCATTTCTGAAAATGAAGCTGGGGTGTTGACGTGGAACCTTTGATCGGGTGATAAGAAGTTCTTTTGTTTTCGATGCATCGAAGATGATTATCCATGCATCAGACCACTTTTACATTTTTAAAAGACCCATCTGTACGGAAAGGGAAACTTTTGTTGTGTCTTTATGTCTTGGGACGGCTGAGTGTCTCTTGTTATCGTCGGCAAAGTGATACAGAGGGCTTGTGATGTTGTATCCATGTCGTTTATGTAAATGAGGAAAAGCGCAGGTCCCAACACACTACCCCGGGGAACCCTTGCTTTCACTGAATATTCGCAGGAAATAGACCCGTCGATCACAACCCGCTGTGAATGATCAGTAAGAAATCCCTCATTCACTTTTAACAGAAATCCACGAACACTGTAAGCATGAAGCGTCTTTAGCAGGCCACGGTGCGATACTCTGTCGAAGGTTTAGCAATGTCTAATAATAATAGCCCATTGTTCTAACCCTATTGTTAAAAGTCTAAGCCACTCCAGATGCTCCGCCACTAGGCAGTCCAATATTGATTGTTTCAAGCGGAAACTGTACTGGAAATCGCGTACAAGGTCATTTGATTACATGAACTGTTGATATGTTTTATTGGAGACGCTCTCATAGACTTTGTTAACGCAGGAGAGGAGGCTAATACGCATATAGGAGCCCACGCTCGTTGAATCGCCATTCCGGTTTAGGGTGGGTATAACATGAATGGACTTCCATGTTTGTGGCAAGGATCCAGAGTGAAAGTATGTTCGGAAAAGCAATGACAAACGTCCATCTAGTTTAGCACTGCGGGATGTGAGCTCAATATTTGGTATGTAGTCGGGACCTGTGGCTTTGGTCAGATCAAGATGCCACAAAACGCGAAGGATGTTAGGAGCACACAAATTTACACGATCCAGGACAGTACTGGTTCGGTCAGATAAGTTTGGCACTTTTCTACCGTCGATTTGAGAATTCAGCAAAAGCCCTAGCAAGAGCTTCAGACTTTGCCTGTGGATCTTGTACCACAGTCCTGTTAATCTCTAGAGTAGGAATTGAAGTACCTTTGGACGACGGTAAAGCCTCCTTGACAACTATCCATCAACTCCTTGTCGAGTCATGTTGAAGCATGGTGGCGAATTTCTCCTTATATTGAAACCGGGACTTCCGAATCACATGGACTGCATCTTTGTGCGTGTTAATGAATGTAATTCTTTCCTCTTCGCTCTCTGAAAATAGCCATTGCTTGTGTGCCTTTCTCTTTAATCGGATAGTCTTCTTACACTGGAAGATGAACCAGGGTTTGTCTTTACTAAATCCTGGATCCACTTTGAAAGGATATGTTTTTCGACAGAGTCAATTATGGCTTGCTGGTACTTCTCTGCAGCTTTCTCTGGGCCTTCAAGGAGGAAGGCTCACCACTGCTGAGAACAAAGAGTGTTTCTCAAACCGTCCTAATCACCTCTTTTGTATTGCCATATTGCTCGCTTATGCTTTACTTGAGGCAAAATATGAAGGTTTCCATGTGCAATGACGCCAACGTGGTTACTTTTGAGATCATGATCGTCTACCTTAAAGGAGTCAATGTGATTTGTAAGAAAGAGGTCAAGTCGAGATGATCTGTTTGGGCCTTGATAAGAGTCGAAATCTACAAGTTGTTCCAGCCCATATTAGGGAGATAACGACAGACTTAGTGTACTTGCTCTGAATGTAATCGAGGGAGGCTTCAAGGTAGCTGGTAATCTGGCAGGCTGGAGGATTATACACGGTATCAATAATCATGGATTTATTTGGGAGGATCACTCTAATCCACAGAGCTTCTTCACCAGCTGAATATGATACATGGCTCTGTAGATAAACAGCAACACCTCCTCCTCCGTATTTAGCGCCGTCAGTGCGACCACGACCTCAACTGAGGAGCGTGTATCCCTGTATGGTGACCTCTCTGCTCTGTATTTCATGGTTGAGATTGGTCTCAGGAATGCGTGTGATAGAAGGTTTGACAGAGTTCACTAAACATAGGACGTAGCAAAACTTAGATCTGAGACCACGCACATTGCAGTGGGCAACCGTAAACAGGTTCGTTTGGATAGTCGGTGAACGTGCTACAGGTCGTTTACAAAAAGGCTGTTTCATCCAAAGCTTTTTATTATTGTCACTCATAACCAGGTAAAAGTTGCAGGGTGGTTAGTCCGACAAAACCTATACATCCGTTGCAATGCATCATTAAACGGAGAACAGTTCCACCTGCCAACGCACCTCATTACCGCATCTTCAATATCGGAGGTGGTACCCTATAATGGGTTAGGGTATGGCACAAGTGCCTCCCACCTTATAGTACCACCATAAATATATATATATATATATATACATATATATATATATATATATATATATATATATATATATATATATATATATATATATATATATATATATATATATATATATATTATATATATATATATATATATATATATATATATTAAAAACAATTTACTTAATAATTTCAAAACTTCGGATACTTGTCAACACAGTCCTTAGCAACATTTATAAATTTGTCCCGCCTTTGTTTTAATTAAATAAAAAAAACAAGTTTTTTAAACTGAAAGTAAGGAGCGACATTAAAACTTAAAACGAACAGAAATTATTCCGTATATGAAAAGGGCTGTCCCCTCCTCAACGCCTCGCTCTTTACACTAAAGTTTTTTATTGTTTTAAAAAATAAAGTTGTGAGACAGAGTCAAACTTTAGCGTAAAAAGCGATGCGTTGAGGAGGGGACAGCCCCTTTCATATACGGAATAATTTCTGTTCGTCTTAAGTTTTAATGTTGCTCCTTACTTTCAGTTTAAAAAACTTGTTTTTTTTATTTAATTTCTGATCGTTTTTTAGTTAATGCAGCTTTTATTTTGGCTAACCGTCATTGAATAAGTAAACAAAATTTGCATAAAATTTTTACTTTTCTTGTGCTAAATGGATGTCTTTACAAATTAACTTACGTAACTAACTTCTATATTCGTATATTTTTCTTCTGGCAAAAAAAAGTTGCAGATTTTTGCAGATATGAGCTTGAAACCTATGTAATAGGGTTTTCTGATACGCTGAATCTGACGGTGTGATTTTCATTAAAATTCTTTCACTTGCAGGGGATGTTTCCCCCCTCTTTAAAAAAATCGGGTAAATCTTCTCAGGCTCGTAGCCTTTGATGAGTAATACTAAACTTAATAAAATTTTTATATTTAGAATCAGCATTATTAACACATTCTTTTGATACATTTATTGACATCAAAATTCCGTTTTTAAAAGTTTCGATTACTATTGAGCCGTATCGCTTGTTTTTTTATTGTTTTTTTTTTTTTTATTACGTATATGTTATTACGTATATGAGGGGGTTCTTCCCTTAGTCAATACCACGCTCTTTACGTTAAAAGTTAAAAAAAAATTTGATTCACAAACCCCTGAATCACAAAGGCCGTTTAATTAGAATAGATAGCTCTTTTGAAAGCACTAAAAAAAACTGTAGCGTAAAGAGCGAGGTATTGACTTGGGGGAGAACCCCCTCACATACGTTATAATTTCTGTTCGTTTTAAGTTCTAATGTTGCTTCTAACTTTCAGTTGAAAAAACTTGTTTTTTTTATTTAATTTCTGATCGTTTTTTAAATAATGCTTGGAAATCCGGCGCTCCCTTCATAGAAATGTCCCTTACTCCAAAGAAACATCCTCCACGGAAATATTCTCCAGAGTAACCCCCTCCTCTAGCCCCCCCCCCCCTCCAGAAAAAAAACCCTTCCTGAAAATGTATGTTTACTTCCCAATAACCAATAAATAATGCTGGCAAGTCCGGCACCCCCTTCATGGCAATTTCCCTTCCCCCATGAAAACTTCCTTCATGGACAGATCCTCCAACATAACCCCCGACCCACCCTTCCCTCCCACTACCAGAAAAAAACCCTCCTGAAAACTTCTGTATACTTCCCAATAACCAATACTATATGTTAACATTGGGTAAAGTTCATAACTTTTAGCCCTCCCCCTGGGGAATTGGGGGGATTAAGTCATCCTAAAAGACATATTTATCATATTTTCGACCATGTTGAACAAAATGGCTATCTCAAAATTTTGATCGGGTGACTTTGGGAAAAAAATAAGCGTGGGAGGGGGCCTAGTTGCCCTCCATTTTTTTGGTCACTTAAAAAGGGCACTAGAACTTTTAATTTCCGTTCCAATGAGCCCTCCCACGATATTCTAGGACCACTGGGTCGATACGATCACCCCTGGAAAAAAAAAAAAACAAAAAAACAAATAAACACGCATCCGTGATCTTTCTTCTGACAAAAAATGCAAAATTCCACATTTTTGTAGATAGGAGCTTGAAACCTCTAAATTAGGGTTCTCTGATACGCTGAATATGATGGTGTGATTTTCATTAAGGTTCTGTGACTTTTAGGGGGTCTTTCCCCCTTTTTTCGAAAATCAGCCAAATTTTCTTGCGTAACTTTTGATGGGTAGCACTAAACTTGATGAAAGTTATATATTTGAAATCAGCATTGAAATCTGATTCTTTTGATGTATCTATTGGGATCAAAAACCCGTTTTCTAGAGTTTCGGTTACCATTGAGCCGGGTCGCTCCTTACTTACAGTTCGTTACCACGAACTGTTTGATTTGTGTATGAATCTGGCATCATAATCTCTAGATTGATCTCAAGGTCATTTTTACGCCTGATTTTTAACTTCATTATTGCATCAAAAATGTTTTCAGTGTAGAGCCTCTTTAATGGGTCCAGCTAAATGAAACTCTGATGAACGAGGTCAGTGTAGTAGAGGTGATTTGGAAGGGTTCTACCTCCCCAATTTTGGACTATTTCTGGATTTAAGGAGTGACATATGTGGGTGAAAATTTTCTTGGAGAAAAGTCACAGCGATCCCTAGTCAGGGGTCAACGACGTTTCGTTTGACTGGAAATGCTTCCTTTTTTGTGAGTTTATCAATTTAGTATTCGCTGTCACTGGATCACCTTTAGGACAGCCTCGTTGACCTTTAGGACCTTTGACCTCTAGGACAGCCGTTGACCTTTAGTACCTTTAGGTAAGCTCCTGTAAATTTCAGAATACTGTAAGTATGTTTTAAGGCCTGCTATTTGAACAAAACATTGTGGAATCTCGACTGAAGGTGTGATTTTTCTTTATGTCAATGCAAGTCCACATGTGACACTGCTAAACTAAAAAAGGTTTGAAAACTGGGGTAGAAGATCCCTCCAAATACCCATACTATCCTAACCTTGCCTTTCAACTTTCATCTGTTTAGACCCCTTAAAAAGGCACTACACTAAAAACATTTTCAATCCAAAGAAAAAGTGGAAAATCAGGTTAAAAAATGGCTTCGAGATCAATCTAAGGAATTTTTTGTCAGAGACTTACATAAATTAAAGCAACGGCAGCATAAGCGTACAAATGTTGCCAGGGACTGAGTTAAAAAGTATCCAAAAATTTGAATTGATTAAACAACCGGTTCCTGGACTACATTTATTTGTTTAATTGCTTATTGAATGTCCTTTAAGGACATTCTGCCGTTTTGGGACACTAAACCTCGACTTTGCTCCACAGAGGACCCATTTGAAATCATTTTAAACTCTGAGAAGCTAGTTGATTGGCAAGTATTAATTAATCATATTTTAGGCTTTCAAGTTGCAGAGGAAGTAATGCCACACCGTAGCAGTACTTGATTAAACTAAGTTGATTCACTTTATTTTTGATGAAATTACGTTTGATGATGTGTGATTGCGTATCAGCTAAAAGGAAGGGGGTATGAGTCATTGTGTAGGCAGGGGTGGGGGGCAAATGCATAGGACAGCACATTTTAATGTCCAAACACCTTACACTTACATTAGCCTTCACTAAAATGTGAAAAGAAGTAGGGGGTGGGGAAGAGGGAATTAATTAAAATATTTCTCTATGTAGCATAAAATATTACATTCCCATGTCCATCACAGAGGTTGAAAAGGCAAGGCGGGCCATCATGAGCCCCACCAGGAAGTTTCTGTTAGGGGGGGGGGGCAAGTGCTAGTAGGAGCTTTTTTTTCAGCAATTTTAAATATTGATATTTCTTTTTTTCTATTTATATGAAATATTTCAATGTATTTACACATGTGTAAGTAATGTTTTAATTGATCCGAGTTTTCTACTATAGAAGTCGTGATGGTTTCAGCTACGTAGAAGATCAAAAGTCTCACAGAATATATGAACAATAATACCCATCTTCGTCCAACCAAAATTCTGCACTAGAAATACTAATAAGGACTTTTTAAGTATATTCAAATTTTGTCTAAAATTTTAATTACCATCCAATTTTGTAATTCTTAATCAGAAAAACTGAAAACATAGAGAGGTACTAATCAGTTTACATTTATTGATATATGTATTTTAACAGAAATTTACTAGAGGTGTAAGGGACCAGTACCCCTCATGATATTTTGGTTAGACCTGGCCATGATTTGGAAAACAATCAGAAATTAAATTTTAATAAAACAGTTTTTTTCAGCTGGAGGTAAGGAACAGCTTTGAAACCCATTTGAAAAGAAATTAAATTAAAAAATGAAGTTTTTCAACTGAACGTAAGGAGCAAAATCAAAACATAAAACGAATAAAAATTATTAGGTATATGAAGGCACATCACTCTCTCCTCTAAAATTTGAATTTGCTCCAATTCTTTAAGAATGACTCCTGAAACACAACTGACGTATATTTAGAACAATAAGAAGCTTTTTTTTAAAAGTACTAAAAATTTGAGCAAGAAGAGCAAGGTATTGAGGATGGGGGCAACCCCCTCGTATACGGAATAATTTCTGTTTAGTTTTGAGTTTTAATGTTGCGCCTTACTTTCAGTTGAATAGACTTGTTTTTCTTTATTCAATAGCTAGAAAAAACTAAAGATTTTTCAAAGTGAACAGCTAGATCAATGCAATCAATCCTGGTAAAAAAAAAATTAGTAAATAAATGATAATATAACCCGAAAACACGTATCCGTTCTGGGGGAAATGCAAAATTAAACATTTCCTATTCTTGTGGCTTCAGGTTTCGGCTTATGGGTAGTCATGAATGCTAAGTTTGACGGCGTAGTTCTTAATCTAGATTTATTTACTTTTAAGTTGTTTTCCTTCTTTTTTCTATAATTGTGCGAACTTTCTTATTTAGTAGTAACTTGGGATGTTTAAGTTCAAACTCAAAACATGCACTAGCCATATTTGGAATAACCATAAAAAGCTGACAATTTGATCTAGTGTTGTCAATTTTTTGGTTCTTATGTTTTGTTCTATTGCTAAGGATCGCTATTTAGCTTCATTACTATTAATAGGATCGCTCAATTACTACGAAGAACTCGATTTTTTTTTCCAACGAAATCATTTAGCAAAAATACTTGTGGAAAACTCGAAAGTCGTCATTCAGTTACAAATTAGAACTTACATTGCCCTTATTAAGGGTCAAAACCCATTGGTAGGCAGCTAACCATGGGCCAATTTTTTCCAGCGTATTTCCCAATTCTGCTCTCTTTCCTTTGGTTTCCTCATAAGTGCTTTATAGTCCCAAATTTCCAATGGGGTCATGCCTCCCGTCCCCTACCCCCGCGGGCACCCATGTTTCTTATGTTTAATTAATTTATTCCGTAGAATTTCCATTCCTGAGATTTTCTTAATCTTGGAGTAGGATTTTAGATCAGTTACACTGTATAAGCCATGTCCATTCTCAAACAAGGAGAAGCAAAATTAGAAGACAAAGTTTCAACAAATCATCAGCAAGTCAAAATAATTGACAGCAAATTCTTCTATTGCAATTAATGTGGAAAACTGTCTTTCCCTATCAGCGCCTGGTCACGCATTTCTGTATCTACAATTTTGTTCTGAATGCGCAAGTCATGCAGAAAGCTTGGAATTCCAAGAAGTTTTAGTCGGCAAACATACTCGACAAAATAATTCCAGATTTAGCGTTAAGCCCCGACCAGAATGACAAATAAATTAAAAAAAAAAAAAAATGTGTGAAGGCCTCTATTCCTAATAATAATGAAATTTTGGTTTATTTCAAATATTCTGGTATTAAAATGAAAGAAATGGTATGCTATACTAAAAAAGGAAAACAAAATACCTTTCAGCGGTACTTAACTTTCAAAAAGACAGATGAACATTAAATTAGAAACGTCTTTTTCCCCCGCCAATCCACCTTAGACATCAATGTAAAAAAGAAAAAAAACGTAAAAACTATTCACATAAGAATAATCAGAACACCTTTCTCTTGGCTTGGACCAAGCTTGCCTATTTGGCTCTAGCCCCTCTCTAAATTCTAAGATTTTATTATTCTTCCCTGGACATGGGTTTATTCAGACGTGCCCGACGTCTACGATATAGTATAAAAATGGTAACTCAATAAAGGCTCTCAAGTGTACAGCGATAAGGCAAATAAGGTTAAAAATAGATAAAGAGGGAAAAAAGGGCCCCTTTGCTCACCCTTGAGTGAACCAGAGTCTACAATCAGTCTAACATGAATCTTTTCACCTTTTAGTCCTCCAGTTCATTTAATTACTGAAAATTTAAATGACATCTGAACAAGATTGGACATTAAGTGAACAAAATACTCCAATTATGTTAATGAGTCCTCCCAAAAGTGACACATACTGAGTATTTGTACTCTCAAAATAATCAGGATTATCTTTTTTAGTTGAGGCAATAGCAATGATGTTATTTTTATTATTTTTATAGTGTTAATCCTATATCTTATTTTTTATCCTTTTAACATACCATATCATTCGCAACAGATGACAATAAAATGTTTCAGGAGGATTTATCTCATCCCAAATCCATAATTCCTGTATCATGTTTACGTATTGAAGCAAAGGAATTAATGGGCAGCCAGTTACCCTTTTAGCGCCCTTTTGGCTCTTCGGTGCTAAACAGATAATAATGGGCGAGGGAAGGGTAAGGGATGCTATAAGAGGAGCCACCAAAATATTTCATGACTTTTATAATGAATGTAGAAAATCCTAGCCAGATAAACTGCAACAAATTAAGACTTACCTTATTTTTCCCCAAAGCTATTGACAGACATTTCCCTATAATCATTTGCCACTGTCAACCCTTCAAGATTCCCAAAATAGTATGTCTCGTGAAACAAATTTTGTCGGAAAAAACTGTTGTCATATCTTCTGATCATTTAGTCAAATTTATTGTTCAATGTTAAAAAGCCACAAGTCAATTTTGGTTCAAGATTCATTTTCTTGCTGTGGAACAACTTCCTAATATCACGGGAGAATCCTCCATTTATGATACCTATCTGCTTGCCTGCTAGAATGGAGCTTTAGACTCCAAAGAAAAATATTGCTTAGTGGAACAACTTTAAATATTTCTTTATGACATAGGAAATAATCTCGGAGACCACACTGCCTTTCCATGACGATAAATAAATAAAAATTCAAATAGGGATCAAATCCTTAAATTCTTTTTAACAGTTTTAGTTTAGTTTTACTAGTGATGAAGGTCACTACATATGTGACCGAAATATCTAGTATTTTGTGGAATTTTATCACTGTTTGTGAAAATCACTGTCTATTAAAATGATTTGATCCCTATTTGAACTTTTATGTTTTCATCTTTATGACATAGATTTATGTATTCAACTTCGGGCAACCGTAGAACAAACAGAAACCGTTAAGTCTACTCAAGGCAAAAATTAGAAAAAAATCCTTCCAAAATGTACTGTCATATTCATCAATTCATTCAAAACGATTCTTCAAAACTACACACCTTACGGCTTCAACATATTTTTTTTTTCCAAAGGCCACTATTTTTATACAAGGAGTGTTGCAGAAGGCTTCAACATATGCTTGTTTCCAATGGCCAGTATGTTTATACATAGTGTTATATGTATAAACTATGTATAAACTATGTTTATACATAGGCCACTATGTTTATACAAGGAGTGTTGCAGAAACTTCGACGGCTCATTCGACTTGAAATCGAACATTCTAGTGGCCTTTTTAAGAGACAAAAGTGATTGAAGTGTAACCAGCTCCCATTCCACGTTCTTTTTAGCTGGGACAATGTCAAACTAAAGCAAAAAGAAACTATATGTATACTGGTTATTAAATAGACATATCTACAATATTTCAAGAGCAGTTTACGGTATTAAGTTGAAAGTTGCAGCAAAAATTCGGGAGAGTGTTAAGTTAAATCTAAAGGCACTATATGCATCGAGATTGTCAAAAAGGCGTGTATGCAAAATTTCACAAACGTTTAAAAGTTTTAAATTGAAACTTTCAAAGAATAGTGAGATAATTTTGACTTAAATCAAAATACATTATGCAGATCCAGGTTGTCCAAAGGGAGTGTGTGTAGTATCTCAGAAACGACTAAGGGTGGTAATTTGAAACTATCATTGAGTGTTCCGAGGAGTACTAAATTAAATCAAAACACAGTACATGCAGTCAGGTTATCAAAAAGATGTATATGCATCAATGTAAAAAAAATGTATCTCATCAGTGGCTAACAGTTTTAAGTTTAAATTTCCTAGAATATTGAGGAGGATACTAAACTAAACAAAATGACTTTTAGTGCATGCCGGTTGTCAAAATGACTTATCTACAATAACTCAAGAACAGCTTAAAGTGTCAAGTTGAAATTTTCGACGAAAAGTGATGTTGATATTAAACTAAATCAAGAGACACGATGTGCGTTCAGGTTGTCAAAATGACTTATTTACTGCATTTTAGGAACGACAGCTCCTGCCAATGGTATTAAGTTGAAACTTTCAGGACATCTTGGATTATATCGTAAGATCCTTTAATCATGCTGTTTTTCAAAATGATAAATCATCAATATCTCTTAAATTAATAATAATATTATTAATTTGAAACTTTGAGGCAATTGTGAGCGGAATGTTGAATTTAAGCAAGAGACGCTATGTCCATCCATGTGGTTAAAAGGTCATATCTGTACTATATCAGTTACGGCTAAGAGTGTAAATTAACGATTTAAGGGACCCAGCTGGAACTTTGATGGAATATAGGACCAGGGGATCGAATACGCTTCAAATCTTGATTTTGAGGGAAGAAAAGGAGCTAATCAAGGATATTAAATTTTTGGAGGAAAAATATGGTTATTATAGTGGTTTGTGCGATATTATATTTTCATGCTAATATACTTGAAATTTCAGGCCATAAAGGTACCTCGTTTGAAGTTTCAGATCCAAGAGAACGTCAATCGTTAACAAATCTAGTTGCAATGATTCTTGACGGTCTTTATTTTTTTATTTTTACTACTTATACACCAAGTCAGTATATTTTTAATTCAGCCGGGTTGATGTTTCTGGAGGCGAGCCGATCACGGATGACGTCCGCCCATCTGGTGCTCGGTCTTCCCCTAGGACGCCTCCAGCCGTTTGCAGCTGGGTCGAAATCGAAGATGAGTCGGGCGGGTGTTTGGGCAGGCAGACGGAGCAGATGACCATACCAACGCAGCGAGCGAGACTCAAGCTGCTCGGACAGGGGTGGGAGTTTGAAGGACCTGAGGATTTCCGAATTTCGTACCCTGTCGGGCCATCGGGAGCCTTCGATTTTTCGGAGGTGTTTCGTCTGGATGGCATCTACCTTCAGCGTCTGTGTCTGAGTCAGCGACCAAGTCTCAGCAGAATAGAGCATAACGCTGGCAACCGAAGCAGAATATATTCGTGCTTTGGTGAGACGGCTGATCTGGGGTTTATGGAAGACCGTTTTTAGAAGGCGACCGAAGACAGAGGTCGCCTTCTATATATATATATATATATATATATATATATATATATATATATATATATATATATATATATATATATATATATATATATATATATATATATATATATATATATATATATATATATATATATATATATATATGGGGTTCAACATAGCTTCAGCCTTAAAGAAGGCTCAAAATTAAGCAGATTTCTATTCCATTATTTAACTAATATTCCACCTCCTGATCCCCCCGAAGATTTTGGCAAACCTATTGTTGAAAACTTGTTGCTAATGTGTGTCTAAAATATAAACAGCAAGAAAAAATCTTAATTTTTTAGCAGAAAGCCGACAAGACTTTAGAAATACTTCTTTTATCAACCGATAAAAAAAGCAATATTAATTAAAATGGATAGAAATTGATTAAAAAAAAAACTTGTTGACAAAAAGAAGTTTTTCAAATAAAAGAAAAGATCTACATTAAATCTAAGACAGTGGAAATAGAGTCAAATAAGTATTCAAAGCTAAATAAAACTACCAATGGATAAACGAGACTAAAAAAGAGCAGAAATTATAATCGGAAATCAAGTCAAACCTAAGACGAACAGAAATTGCTACGAAAAGATGTAGGACTACCGCTTTAAGCCTTCTAACGGTCAGGGCGTGTCTTGCGCTTTACTGATGACAAAATATATTTTGCAGTCTACTTCAATTAGTTCTGTTTAATAATCTTTATAATCATGCCTTATTTTTTGTTGTTATTGCTGATGTTTTGATATATAAAAGCCATACTACTCGAAATGATTTTTTTTTTTTTTTTTTTTTTTTTTTTTTTTTTTTTTTTTTTTTTTTTTTTTTGGTCAAGCGCAAATGGCACACTGATCCTTAGAAGGCTTAGAGAGCGTTAGGTCAACTTTTGACTTATATTTATCAAAAGTTTGAATTATCATTTGGATCTATTTCTTTCTCGTTTTTGGCTTAACATAGCTCTTCACTTCCCTTTTTGAAATCTTATTTTCAATATATTTTTTTAATTAATGTCGCAAAAAGCTAAAGTCTGCCGCGAAAACTAATCCTCATAAAAGGTAAATTTTATTTACTGGCTCCCAATCTCGCAAATTAAGTCTACTCTTGTCTCCCAGATTCTAAAAAAGTTTCCTTGATTTTTTTCTCTCAGCGTTGCCAAATTCTCCTGACGATAATTTTGACCCAGGTGCATGAAAAAAATATGAGTATGATACTTTTACAAAAGAAACATACTGATTATTTGAAACTGATTTACGTTACAATCCAAATTCATACTAGGCAATATCAAAGGTTGCGCACAAGTGCTGCATAAAAAAATAGAATGATATGTCGTCCTTTGCATTATTTTGTATTCATTTTTTTATGAGGCAACTTTGTATGGAAGACGTGGTCAGAAGAACTTCAGAAGGGGTTTAACCGCTTGCAAATTGAAAGTTCTAGTGACTCTTTTGAGAGTCAAAAGTGACTAGAGGTTAATCAGCGACCCTCATATGGCCTTTTCAGCTGCCCACCCTCTCAATCCTCAAAGGCATTCGATATAAACTTTAATATAGAAATTTCATTCATAATAATCGAAAGGTCCGCTAAGAACGCTTCCAGGAATAGCATCATCCTCGGAGCATCTGGGGCAAGGGTTGTAAATTGTTCAAGCTGACCATTGTTTATATTTAAGTTTGGTAGCGGAAAAGGGGGAATGCTTGATCCTGAGTGTAAAAAACGGGTAACAGTATTAAGTTTAAACTTCCTTGTAATGTTTAATTAAACCAATGGACAATATATGCATGATGGTTGTCAAAATGGTGTATCTGCAAATTTCTCAGGAACAGCTACGGGTATTAGGTCGGAAATGGTGAGCAGCATGCGGAACTAAATTAAAAGTCACTATGCAAATCCAGGTTGTCACAATGGTTTATGCGCAATATCTCAGACACGACTAAGGTTATTCAGTTGAAAATCAAATAGTTCTTGGTAACGAATTGTAAATAGGGAGCGATGCTGCTCAATAGTAACTGAAAACCTAAGAAACAGAGTCTTGATAACAATAGGTACATCAAAAGAACCGAAATTTAATCTTTATTCAAAATACACAAAATTCATCAAGTTTAATGTTACCCATCAAAAGCTCCGAGCCTGAGAAAATTTTCCCAAACTTTGAAAAAGAGGGAAACATCCCCCAAAAAATCAAGTGGTGTTAATGAAAAACATTCCATTAGATTCAGCATATCAGAAAACTTGACAGTAGAGATCTCAACCTTCTATATAAAAAACATGAAATATCGCATTTTTTGCTAAAAGAAAGATTACGGATGTGTAATTATTTATTTGTTGTTTTTCCCTCTACGGGTGGTTGAATAAGTAATTCTACTAGATAGAGAGAGGGGCCGTTTGATCGAAAATAAAAATTTCTAATACGCTTTTTAAGGGACCAAAATATTGGACGGAAGCTAGCCTACTTCCCACGCCCTTTTCCCTCCCAAAGTCACCCGATCAAAATTTTGAAATACTTCAGCCCTATTGTTCACCATAGTCGAAAAATTTAATCAAAAATTTAAAAATATATCTTTGAGGATGGCTTGACCACCCAAAGTCCTCGGTTGAAAGGCTGAAAGTTATGAACTTTGCCCATTGTTTACGTATAACATTGGTTATTGGGAAGTATATAGACATTTTATGTGGAGTGATTTTTCTGGCATAGGAAGGGTTACGTGGGAGGATCTTTCTATTGAGGAATTTTTCGTGGGGGAAGTGAACTTAACATGGAATTTAGCATTATTTAAAAAACGATGCGAAACTGAATAAAAAAAGACAAGTTTTTGAACTGAAAGTAAGGAGCAACATTAGAACCTAAAAGGAACAGGAATTATTACACATATGAGGGGGGTTGCCTTCTCCTCATGAACCCACTATTCACGCTAAAGCTCTTTAAAACTTTAAAAATATCTTATTATTCTAATTAAAATTGTGCTTCAGGAGTCATTCTTAAATTTTTGGAACAAAAAGTCAAACTTTAGCGTAGAGAGCAAGGTATTGAGGAGAAGGCAGCCCCCTCGTATTCGCAAGAACTTCTGTCTGTTTTAAGTTTTAATGTTGCTCCTTACTTTCAGTTGAAAAAATCTTGTTTTTTAAATTTAATTTCAGGAAAAGTTGAGGGGGATGTTGAGGTAAATCAAAATACTCTGTGTGCATCGAGGATGTCAAAATAGCATATCTATGATCTCCCAGTAACGATTAAGGTATTAAGTTGAAACTTTCAGGGAATGTTGGACTAAATGAAAAGACAGACTATGCACACAGGATTTCCAAATAGCGTACTTGCAATAGCTCAGGAACGGCTAAGGGTATTAAATTAAAGTTTAAGGGTAATGTCAAGTGGGATGTTGGACTAAGTCAAGTCACTATAATGTGCGTCCAGTATGTCAAAAGAAAGTATCGACAATATGTCTGAAACTGCTAGGATTATTCAGCTGAAACTTGTCATAGGGATGTCTAAAAAATAAAAGCGGTGCTACGTGTCGCCTTCCCTCCCTCTAATTACGTCTATGCAGCGTGAATGCCGTCTGTATTTAATTGAAAACCATATGTACGGGATTTAGTAATGAGTAAAATTTTTAATTTCCTAGAAGTCTCAGCAGTTTTGAACTTATTAAAGTTATAAAAGTCAAAATGTTTAAAAAATGTATTTTGTTGTTTGAGTAAAGCACAAATGACGCACTGGTCTTGGGAGGACTTAGAGAGCGTCAGGCCTACTCCTGCTTGTGGTAATCTGTAGTAATCTACTCTGTTTGTTTTAAGTTTGACTTTGTTATTTAGTGTACTTTCTGTTCATTTATGGGCTTGTTTAATCATTGATAGTGATTTCTATTCGGTTTAAGTTGAATTATTAAATAAATTTATTTCTTCTTGTATTTTATTTAATATAGCTATTTACTTTTCTTAGAAAAATTTCTTTTTCGAAACACATTTTTTTTTTAAATTAGCGCATAAAAAATCTAACTTTTACGCTTCCTTTTGATTAGCAGCATACATTTGTTTAAAGTATTTCTTTGGTATAATTTTTATCAGCCCACTTTGAGCTCACCACTATTTTTTTTTTTTTTTTTGAAAGGGTCAAAGGATTATTCAAAGTAAAAATTAATATAAATAGTAATAATAACAATATGTGAATTAATGAACAAGTGACAACTGTCAAAGTAAGAAAACGCGCATTGCTCTGCTTTTGTCAATTCTTTTAGTTTACGTCTAAAGGATTTCGAATTGGTGAAAAGATATTGCTATAAAAGAAAAAAATACATACAGGATTTTGTGATTAATGGAATATGTAGTCTTCACTGAAATCCACCTAAAATAGATCTAAAAATATTTAAGCGCCTCATCTGCTATTCCAACAGAAGAAGTGAAAACTAAAATCCTGACAGGAGAGAGTTTTCTAGACAAATGCTAATTGCAGAAGAAAAGTATAAAGAAGAAAAGTATCTCTGTTAAAGATACATTTCCTTGAAAAGCTACCTCAAAACTTATTTAGGAAGCTAAGTAATGTTTTAGCACGGTGCAGGCACACTATTTAATCTAGCTGTTCCAATTTTAGTTATCTGGTAACTAACAAGAAAGAAAGTGCATATTTTATGCACAACCTTTCTTACTATATTCAAGCTTCAATTCTTTTTTTCTTTTTTTTTTGTTTCACAGTCCAATCGGGCAAGGAAATAATCAGATATAAGCAGATATTTGATATTTTAATCAGGCAATGATTGTAATAGACGCAAAATAATGGTATTAGAAAAAAGTCGAAACTAGTTTATAATAGTCTTGGTATATCATATAAATTTTGTTTTGTAAATGAGCCTTTAAATCAATTAAGGGAGGGCAACCGTTTCCCAGATATTGTTTTGTCTATCCCTCCCTGTCATTACCTTTAATAATAGGCAGCGCAATAGCACTGCCTAAGTAGAGAACGATGTTGGCACGATGTGTTATTATTGTTTTTTTTTTTTTTCTTTTTCTTTTTCCATACGAGGGCACTTCGTATCAACGTAGTTGTCGTAGAAACTTCGAAAAGGGCTCCTTCGATTGGAAATTGGAAAGGCTTGTGCCCTTTTTAATAGTCGAAAGTGATAGGACAGCAGCTAACACCCCTTCCACGCCCACCTTTTCCCCAAACACATCCAATCAAAATTTTGAGATAGCCATTTCGTTCAGCGTAGTGGATTTCCAGATAGAAAATATGTTTTTGAGAAGATTACTCCCCCACAATCCTTAGGGTAAGGATTTTAAGCTATGTCCTTGGGGCATATAAAAACGATGTTGGCACAATGTATTATTTATTATTTTTTCCCTTTAGACCAGGGCACTTCGTATCGAAGAAGTTGTCGTAGAAACTTCAAAAAGGGCTCAATCAATTTGGAACTGGAATGGCTTGTGCCCTTTTTAATAGTTGAAAGCGATTGGAAGGCAACTAACACCCCTTCCATGCCCACCATTTACCGAAACACATCCAATCAAAATTTTGAGATAGCCATTTTGTTCAGCGTAGTTGATTTCCACATATAAATTATGTTTTTGAGGAGGACACTCCCCCACAGCCTTCAGGGCAAGTTTTGTAAGTTATGCCCTAGGGGCATATAAGCTTTTTATAGAAAGCGCTGTCGTAGAAACTTCAAAAAAGGCTCATTCGATTGGAAATTCAAAGGGCTAGTGCCCTTTTTAATAGTCGAAAGTGATTGGAGGGCAACTAACCCCAATCTCACGCCCATTTTTACCCAAACACATTAAATAAAAATTTTTAAAGAGCCATTTTGTTCAACGTAGTTGAAAGTTCTGGAAATTAGGGCTTTGAGGATGACAACCCCCATACAGCCCTCAGGGCAAGGATTGTAAGTTATGCCCTGGGGTATATAAGGTTTTTATAGAACGCATTGTCGCAGCAACTTCAAAAAGGGCTCATTCGATTGGAATTTGAAATGGCTAGTGTCCTTTTTAATTTTCGAAAGTGATTGGAAGGAAACTAGCACCCCTTCCACGCCAAATATTTCCCCAAACATATCCAATCAAAATTTTGAGAAAGCCACTTTGCTGCACGCAGTTTAAAGTTCAGGAAACTATACCTTTTAGCAGGACACTCCTCCCCCCCCCCACAGTCTTCAGGGCAAGGGTTATAAGCTAGACCCTGATTTCATATAAGTTTTTATTGAAATCTTTGTTTTCAGAATCATGAAAAAGGGCTCATCCGACTGGAAATTCAAAGGTCTAGTGCCCTTTTTATAATAGTCAAAAGTGATTTGAGGGCAACTAACCCCCCTTTCACGCCATCCTTTTCCTCAAACACATCCAATCAAAATTTTTAGATAGCCATTTTGTTCAGCGTAGTTGATTTCCAAATACAAATTCTGTTTTTGAGGAGGACACTCCCTCACAGCCCTCAGGACAAGGGTTGTAAGTTATTCCCTGGGGGCATATAAGGTTTTTATATAACGCGTTGTCGTAAAAAATTCAACAAGTGCTCATTCGATTGGAAATCAAAATGGCTAGTGTCCTTTTTAATAGTCGAAAGTTATTGGATGGTAACAAAAACCCCTTCCACACTCACCATTTCTCAAACACATCCAATCAAAATTTTGAGATAGCCATTTTGTTCCAAGCCATTTTGTTCCAAGTAGGAAATTATACCTTTGATTAGAACGCTCCTCCCAAAGTCTTCAGCGCAAGGGTTATAAATATGCCCTGGAGGCATATAAGTTTTTATTGAAATCTTTGTCGTAGAAACTTGAAAAAGGGCTCATTCGATTGGAAATTCAAAGGGCTAGTGTCCTTTTTAATAATCTCGAAAGTGATTTGAGGGCAATTAACCCCCTCTTACGCCCACCTTTTCCCAAACACATCCAATCAAATTTTTAGATAGCCATTTTATTCAACGTAGTTGAAAGTTTTGGAAATTATGTCTTTAAGGATGACAACCCCTCCCCCCCAACATCCCACAGGGCAAGGGTTGTAAGTTATGCCCTGGGGGTATATAAGGTTTTTATAGAAAGCGATGTTGTAGAAAATTCAAAAAGGGCTCGTTCAATTGGATATTGAAAGGGCTAGTGCCCTTTTAATAGTCGAAAGTGATTGAAGGGCAGCTAACCTCCCACTGCCGCCTACCATTTCCCCAAACACATCCAATCAAAATTTTGAGATATCCCTATTGTTCAACTTAGTAGAAAGTTCTGGAAATTTGGTCTTTTAGGATGATAACCCCATCAGAGCCCTCAGTGCATGGGTTGTAAGTTATGCCCTGGGGGCATAAAAGGTTTATATAGAAAGTTGTTGCAGAAATTTCAAAAAGGGCTCATTTGATTGGAAATTGAAATTCCCTTTTTTAATCATCGAAAGTGAGTTGAGAGTAATTAACCCCCTCTCATGCCCACCATTTCCCCAAGCACGTTCAATCAAAGTTTAGAGATAGCCATTTTGTTCAACGTAGTTGAAAGTTCTGGAAATTATGTATTTAAGGACTAATCCTCTGCTTAATTTTCCTTCAAAACAATTATAGAAAATTTCAGTAACTGTTTTTAATGAAAATTATATAAAACAAGTTCTTACTAAACCAAATTTAATGAATGGATATCTAAAAAAATATTTGGTATGGTCCACTAGGCCTCCTTTAGAGCCCGTGGTTTACATTTATAAAATTCACATATATTTTTTATTATACTTAAAAAAACCTCTTTTCCATACCATCCAAGAGATAGAGATCTAGGTGCCTTTTTTTTAGAGCTTTTGGCAGTTTCTTTTACTCTTTAAGATTAGTCAAATATCTAAGGCAGCGCAATCGCGCTGCCTAAGTAAAGAACGATGTTGGCCCAATGCATTATTTATTTTTTTTTCCATACCAGGGCACTTCGTATCGAAGGAGTTGTCGTTGAAACTTCGAAAAGGGCTCATTCGATTGGAAATTAGAGCGGGTAGTGCCATTTTCAATAGTCAAAAGTGATTGGAAGGCAACTAACACCCCTTCCACGCCCACCTTTTCCCCAAACACATCCAATCAAATTTTTGAGATAGTCATTTTGATCAGCGTAGATGATTTCCAGATAAAAAATATGTTTTTGAGGAAGATATTCCCCCACAGCCCTCAGGGCAAGGGTTTTAAGTTATGCCCTGGGGGTATATAAGAACGATGTTGGCACAATTTATTATTTGTTATTTTTTTTTCCTTTAGACCAGGGCACTTCGTATCGAAGAAGTTTTCGTAGAAAATTCAAAAAGGGTTCATTCCATTGGCAATTGGAGTAAATTGTGCCCTTTTTAACAGTCGAAACGGACTGGAAGGCAACTGACACTCCTTCCAAGCCCACCCTTTCCCGAAACACATCCAATCAAAATTTTGAGATAGCCATTTTGTTCAGCATAGTTCATTTCCAGATATAAATTATGTTTTGACGAGGACACTCCGCCCAAGCTCTCAGGGCAACGGTTGTAAGTTATACCTTGGGGGCATACAAGGTTCTTATAGAAAGTGTTGTCGTAGAAACTTCAAAAAAGGCTCATTCGATTGGAAATTCGAAGGACTATTGCCCCTTTTAATAGTTGAAAGTGATTGGAGGGCAACTAGCCCCCCTCTCATGCCCACCTTTTCCCAAAACAATCCAATCAAAATTTTTAGATAGCCATTTTATTCAGTGTAGTTTTAAGTTCTGCAAATTAGGTCTTTGAGGATGACAACCCACCAACAGCCCTCAGGGCAAGGGTTGTAAGTTATGCCCTGGGGGCATTAAGGTGTTTATAGAACGCGTTGTCGTAGAAACTTTAAAAAGGGCTCATTCAATTGTAAATTGAAATGGCTAGTGCCCTTTTTCATAGTCGAAAGTGATTGGAAGGCAACTAACATCCCTTGGACGCCCACCCTTTCCCCAAACACATCCAATCAAAATTTTGAGATAGCGATTTTGTTCCACGAAGTTTAATGTTTCTGCAATCATACCTTTGACCAGGGCATTCCCCTCACTGTCTTCAGGGCAAGGGTTATAAGTTGTGCCCGGGAGAATATAAGGGTTTTACTGAAATCTTTGTCGTAGAACCTTGAAAAAGGGCTCATTCGATTGGAAAATCAAAAGGGCTAGTGCCCATTTTCATAGTCTCGAAGTGATTTGAGGGCTATTAACCCCCCTCTCACGCCCACCTTTTCCCAAACACATCCAATCGAAATTTTTAGAAAGCCGTTTTATGCAGCGTAGTTGAAAGTTTTGGAAATTATGTCTTTAAGGATGACAACCCCTCCCCCAAAAGCCCTCAGGGCAAGGGTTGTAAGTTATGCCCTTGGGGTAAATAAGTTTTTTTTTTTTTTTATAGAAAGCGATATTGTAGAAACTTCAAAAAGGGCTCATTCAATTGGAAATTGAAAGGGCTAGTGCCCTTTAATAGTCAAAAATGATTGAAGGGCAACTAACCCCCAACTCACGCCCCCCATTTTCCCGAACACATCCAATCAAAATTTTGAGATATCCATTTTGTTGAACGTAGTAGAAAGTTCTGGAATTTAGGTGTTTTAGGATGATAACCCCATCAGAACTCCCCAGTGCAAGAGTTGTAAGTTATGCCCTGGGGGCATATAAGGTTTATATAGAAAGTTGTTGTAGAAATTTCAAAACGGGCTCATTTGATTGGAAATTGAAATTCCCCTTTTTAATAGTCGAAAGAGAATGGAGAGCATTTAACCCCCCTCTCACGCCCACCATTTCCCCAAACACATTCAATCATAGTTAAGAGATAGCCAATTTGTTCAGCGTAGTTGCTTCTGGAAATTATGACTTTAAAGACTACTCCTCTGCTTAATTTTCATTAAAACAAATAATTGAAAATTTCTATAATTGTTTTTAATAAAAATAAAATAAAACAAGTTCTAACTTTGCCAAATTTAATGAATGTATACTTAAAAAAATATATTTGGTCTGGTCCACTAGGCCTCCTTTAGAGCCCGTGGTTTACATTTATAAAACTCACATATATTGTGCATTATATTTAAAAAAAACCTCTTTTCCATACCATCCAAGAGGTAGAGATCTAGGTAATTTTTTCAGAGGTTTCGGCAGTTTCTTTTACTCGTTAAGATTAGTCAAATATCATTGGCAGTGTAACAGGGCACTTCGTATCGAAGGAGTTGTCATAGAGGCTTCGAAAAGGGCTCATTCAATTGGAAATTGGAGTGGCTAGTGCCCTTTTTAATAGTCAAAAGTGATTGGAAGGCAACTAACACCCCTTCCACGCCCACTGTTTCCCCAAACATATCCAATCAAACTTTTGAGATGCCAATTTTATTCAACGTAGTTGAAAGTTTTGGAAATTAGGTCTTTAAGGATGACAACCCCTCCCCCCAACAGCCCACTGGGCAGTATAAAGTTTCTATAAGGTTTTTATAGAAAGTGATATTGTAAAAATTTCAAAAAGGGGTCATTCAATTGGATATTGAAAGGGCTAGTGCCCTTTTAATTATCGAAAGTGATTGAAGGGCAACTAAAACCCCACGGACGCCCACAATTTCCCCAATTATATCCAATCAAAATTTTGAGATATCCATTGTGTTCAACGTAGTAGAAAGTTCTGGAAATTAGGTCTTTAAGGATGATAACCCCATCAGAGCCCTCAGTGCAAGGGTTGTACGTTATTCCTTGGGGGCATATAAGGTATATTTCGAAAGTTGTTGTTGAAATTTCAAAAAGGGCTCATTTGATTGGAAATTGAAATTCTCCTTTTTAATAGTCGAAAGTGAGTAGAGAGTAACTAACCCCCTCACACGCCCACCATTTCCCCAAACACATTCAATCAAAGTATAGAGATAGCCATTTTGTTCAGCGTAGTTGAAAGTTCTGGAAATAATGTATTTAAGGACTAATCCTCCGTTTAATTTTAATTAAAAACAATTATTGAAAATTTCAATAATTGTTTTTAATGAAAATTCAATAATACAAGTTCTAACTAAGCCAAATTTAATGAATGTATATTTAAAAAAATATATTTGGTATGGTCCACTAGGCCTCCTTTAGAGCCCGTGGTTTACATTTATAAAACTCACATATATTGTGTATTATATTAAAAAACCTCTTTTCCATACAATCCAAGAGGTAGAGATCTAAGTACTTTTTTCAGAGGTTTCGGCAGTTTCTTTTACTCGTTAAGATTAGTCAAATATCATAGGCAGCGTAACAGGGCACTTCGTATCGAAGGAATTGTCATAGAAGCTTCGAAAAGGGCTCATTCGATTGGAAATTGGAGTGGCTAGTGCTCTTTTTAATAGTCCAAAGTGATTGGAAGGCAACTAACACCCCTTCCACGCCCACCGTTTCCCCAAACACATCCAATCAAAATTTTGAGATACCAATTTTATTCAACGTAGTTGAAAGTTTTGGAAATTAGGTCTTTAAGGATGACAACCCCTCCCCACCAACAGCCCACACGGCAGTATAAAATTTCTATAAGGTTTTTATGGAAAGTTATGTTGTAGAAATTTCAAAAAGCGCTAATTCAATTGGATATTGAAAGGGCTAGTGCCCTTTTAATAATCGAAAGTGATTGAAGGGCAACTAAACCCCCACGGACGCCCACAATTTCCCCAAATACATCCAATCAAAATTTTGAGATATCTATTTTGTTCAACGTAGTCGAGAGTTTTGGAAATTAGGTCTTTTAGGATGATAACCTCATCAGAGCCCTCCGTGCAAGGGTTGTACGTTATGCCTTGGGGGCATATAAGGTTTATATAGAAAGTTGTTGTTGAAATTTCAAAAAGGGCTCATTTGATTGGAAATTGAAATTCCCCTTTTTAAAAGTCGAAAGTGAGTGGAGAGTAATTAACCCCCTCACACGCCCACCATTTCCCCAAACACATTCAATTAAAGTTTAGAGATAGCTATTTTGTTCAACGTAGTTGAAAGTTCTGGAAATAATGTATTTAAGGACTAATCCTCTGCTTAATTTTAACTAAAAACAATTATTGAAAATATCAATAATTGTTTTTAATGAAAATTATGTAAAAACAAGTTCTTATTAAGCCAAATTTAATGAATGTATATTTTAAAAAAAAACAACGTTTGGTCTGGTCCACTAAGCCTCCTTTAGAGCCCGTGGTTTACATTTATAAAATTCAAATATTTTGTGTATTATACTTAAAAAACCTCTTTTCCTTACCATCCAAGAGGTAGAGATCTAGGTACTTTTTTATTAGAGGTTTCGGCAGTTTCTTTTACTCTTTAAGATTAGTCAAACATCTAAGGCAGCGCAATCACGCTGCCTAAGTAAAGAACGATGTTGGCACAATGCATTATTTATTTTTTTCCATACCAGGGCACTTCGTATCGAAGGAGTTGTCGGAGAAATTTCAAAAAGGGCTCATTCGATTGGAAATTGGAGTGGCTAGTGCCCTTTTTAATAATCAAAAGTGATTGGAACGCATCTAACACCCCTTCCACGCCCACCTTTTACCAAAACCCATCCAATCAAAATTTTGAGATAGTCATTTTGTTCAGCGTAGTTGATTTCCAGATAGAAAATGTATTTTTGAGGGGGACATTCCCCAACAGCCCTCAGGGCAAGGGTTTTAAGTTATGCCCTGGGGGTATATAAGAACGATGTTGGCACAATGCATTATTTATTATTTTTTCCCTTTAGACCAGGGCACTTCGTATCGAAAAAGTTGTCGTAGAAACTTCAAAAAGGGATTATTCAAATGGAAATTGGATTAAATTGTGCTCTTTCTAATAGTCGAAAGGGATTGGAAGGCAACTAACACTCCTTCCACGCCCAACCTTTCCCGAAACACATCCAATCACAAATGTTGAGATAGCCATTTTGTTCAGCGTAGTTGATTTCCAGATATAAATTATGTTTTGAGGAGGACACTCCCCCACAGCCCTCAGGGCAAAGGTTGTAAGTTATGCCCTAGGTTCATATAAGCTTTTTATAGAAAGTGCTGCCGTAGAAACTTCAAAAAAGGCTCATTCGATTGGAAATTCAAAGGGCTAGTGACCTTTTTAATAGTCGAAAGTGATTGAGGGCAACTAACCCCCCTCTCACGCCCACCATTTCCCCAAACACATTCAATAAAATTTTAGAGATAGCCATTTTGTTCAGCGTAGTTGCTTCTGAAAATTATGTATTTAAGGAATAATCCTCTGCTTAATTTTCATTAAAACCAATTATTGAAAATTTAAATAATTGTTTTTGATGAACATTAAATGAAACAAGTTCTTACTAAGCCAAATTTAATGAATATATTAAAAAAAATATTTGGTATGGTCCACTTGACCTCCTCTAGAACCGTGGCTTGCATTTATCAAATTCATATCCATTGTGTATAATATTTAAAAAAAAACTCTTTTCCATACCATCCAAGAGGTGGAAATCTAGGTACTTTTTTTAAACGTTTCGGCAGTTTCTTTTACTCGTTAAGACTTGTCAAATATCATAGGCAGCGCAATCACGCTGCCTAAGTAAATTTTGAGATAACCATTTTGTTCAGCGAAGTTGATTTCCAGTTAGAAAATATGCTTTCGAGGAGGACACTCCCCCACAACCCTCAGGGCAAGGGTTTTACGTTATGCCCTGGGGGTATATAAGAATGATGTTGGCACAATGTATTATTTATTATTTTTTGCCTTTAGACCAGGGCACTTCGTATCGAAGAAGTTGTCGTAGAAACTTCAAAAAGGACTCATTCAATTGTAAATTGGAGTAAATTTTGCCCTTTTTAATAGTCGAAAGGGATTTGAAGGCAACTAACACTCCTTCCACGCCCACCCTTTCCCGAAACACATCCAATCGGAATTTTGAGATAGCCATTTTGTTCAGCGTAGTTGATTTCCAGATATAAATTATGTTTTGGAGGAGGACACTCCCCCACAGCCCTCAGGGCAAGGGTTATAAGTTATACCCTGGGGGACATATAAGGTTTTTATAGAAAGTGTTGTCGTAGAAACTTCAAAAAAGGCTCATTCGCTTGGAAATTCAAAGGGCTAGCGCCCTTTTAAATAGTCGAAAGTTATTGGAGGGCAACTAACCACCCTCTCACGCCTACCTTTCCCCCAAACACATCCAATCAAAATTTTTACATAACCATTTTAATCAGCGTAGTTTTAAGTTCCTGAAATTAGGTCTTTGGGGATGACAACCCCCTAACAGCCCTCAGGGCAAGGGTTGTAAGTTATGCTCTGGGGGCATGTAAGGTGTTTATAGAACGCGTTGTAACTTCAAAAAGGGCTCATTCAATTTGAAATAGAAATGGCTAGTGCCCTTTTTAAAAGTCAAAAGTGATTGGAAGGCAAGTGACACCCCTTCCACGCCCACCTTTTTGCAAAGCACATCCAGTAAAAATTTTGAGATAGCTATTTTGTTCCACGCCGTTTAATGCTTAGGAAATTATACCTTTGACCATGGCACTCCCCCCACACTCTTTAGGACAAGGGTTATAAGTTATTCCCGGGGGCATATATAAGGTTCTTATTGAAATCTTTGTTGTAGAAACTTGAAAAAGGGCTCATTTGATTGAAAATTGAAAGGGCTAGTGCCCTTTTTAATAGTCAAAAGTGATTTGATGGCAACTAACCCCCCTCTCACGCCTACCATTTCCCCAAACACATCCAATCAAAATTTGAGATATCCATTTTATTAAACCTAGTCAAAACTTCTGAAAATTAGGTCTTTAAGATGATAACCCCATCAGAATCTTCAGTGCAAGGGTTGTAAGTTATGCCCTGGGGGCATATAAGGCTTATATAGAAAGTTGTTGTAGAAATTACAAAAATGGCTCATTTGATTGGAAATTGAAATTCCCATTTTTAATAGTCGAAAGTGAGTGGAGAGTATTTAACCTCCCTCTCACGTCCACCATTTCCCCAAACACATTCAATCAAAGTTTAGAGATAGCCATTTTGTTCAGCATAGTTGCTTCTGGAAATTATGTATTTAAGGACTAATACTCTGCTTAATCTCCATTAAAACCTGTTATTGAAAATTTTAATAATTGTTTTTAATGAAAATTAAATAAAACAAGTTCTTACTAAGCTAAATTTAATGAATGTTTATTTTTAAAAAAATATATTTGGTATGGTCCACTTGGCTTCCTTTAGAGCCATGGTTTACATTTACCAAATTCACATGCATTTTGTATTTATTATATTTAAAAAAAAACTCTTTTCCATACCATCCAAGAGTTAGAGATCTAGATACCTTTTTTTAGAGGTTTCGGCAGTTTCTTTTACTCGTTAAGATTAGTTAAATATCATAGGCAGCGCATTCGTGCCGCCTAAGTAAAGAACAATGTTGGCAAAATGTATTATTTATTTTTTTTCCTTAGGACCAGGGCACTTCGTATCGAAGGAGTTGTCATAGAAACTTCGAAAAGGGCCATTCGATTGAAAATTGGAGTGGCTAGTGCCCTTTTTAATAGTCAAAAATGATTGGAAGGCAACTAACACCTCTTCCAAGCCCACAGTTTCCCCAAACACATCCAATCAAAATTTTGAGATAACCATTTTGTTCAGCGAAGTTGATTTCCAGTTAGAAAATATGTTTTTGAGGGGGACACTCCCCCACAACCCTTAGGGCAAGGGTTTTAAGTTATGCCCTGGGGGTATATAAGAACGATGTTGCCACAATGTATCATTTATTTTTTTGCCTTTAGACCAGGGCACTTCGTATCGAAGAAGTTGTCGTAGAAACTTCAAAAAGGGCCAATTCAATTGGAAATTGGAGTAAATTGTGCCCTTTTTAATAGTCGAAAGGGATTTGAAGGCAACTAACGCTCCTTCCACGCCCATCCTTTCCCGAAACACATCCAATCAGAATTTTGAGATAGCCATTTTGTTCAGCGTAGTTGATTTCCAGATATAAATTATGTTTTTGAGGAGGACACTCCCCCACAGCCCTCAGGGCAAGGGTTGTAAGTTATACCCTGGGGGCATATAAGGTTTTTAAAGAAAGTGTTGTCGTAGAAACTTCAAAAAAGGCTCATTCGCTTGGAAATTCAAAGGGCTAGCGCCCTTTTAAATAGTCGAAAGTTATTGGAGGGCAACTAACCACCCTCTCACGCCCACCTTTTCCCCAAACACATCCAATCAAAATTTTTACATAACCATTTTATTCAGCGTAGTTTTAAGTTCCTGAAATTAGGTCTTTGGGGATGACAACCCCCTAACAGCCCTCAGGGCAAGGGTTGTAAGTTATGCCCTGAGGGCATGTAAGGTGTTTATGGAACGCGTTGTCGAAGAAACTTCAAAAAGGGCTCATTCAATTGGAAATCGAAATGGATAGTGGCCTTTTTAATAGTCAAAAGTGATTGGAAGGCAAGTGACACCCCTTCCACGCCCACCTTTTCGCCAAGCACATCCAATCAAAATTTTGAGATAGCTATTTTGTTCCACGCCGTTTAATGCTTAGGAAATTATACCTTTGACCACATCGCTCCTCCCCACAGTCTTTAGGACAAGGGTTATAAGTTATTCCCGGGGGCATATATGGTTCTTATTGAAATCTTTGTTGTAGAAACTTGAAAAAGGGCTCATTTGATTGAAAATTCAAAGGGCTAGTGCCCTTTTTAATAGTCAAAAGTGATTTGATTGCAACCAACCCCCCTCTCACTCCCACCTTTTCCCCAAACACATCCAATCAAAATTGTTTAGATATCCATTTTATTGGACGTAGTTGAAAGTTTTGGAAATTAGGTCTTTAAGGATGACAACCCGTCCCCCCCACAGCCCTCAGGGAAAGGGTTTTAAGATATGCCCTGGGGGCATATAAGGTTTTTTATAGAAAGCAATGTTGCAGAAACTTCAAAAAGGGTTCATTCAATTAGAAATTGAAAGGGCTAGTGCCCTTTTTAATAGTTGAAAGTGACAGAAGGAAAACTAACCCCCCTATGACGCCCACCTTTTTCCAAACGCATCGAATCAAATTTTGAGATATCCATTTTGTTCAACGTAGTTGAAAGTTTTGGAAATAAGGTTTATTACGACGATAACCCCCTCAGAGCCCTCAGTGCAAGGGTTGTAAGTTATGCCCTGGGGGCATATAAGGTTTATGTAGAAAGTTTTTGTAGAAATTACAAAAAGGGCTCATTTGATTGGAAATTAGAAATTGCCCTCTTTAATAGTCGAAAGTGAGTTGAGGTTAATTAACCCTCCTCTCACGCCCATCATTTCCCCAAAAACATTCAATCAAATATTAGAGATAGCGTTTTGCTTCAACGTAGTTTAAAATTCTGGAAATTATGTATTTAAGGATGACAGACCCCCCAGAGCCCCCAGGGCAAAGGTTGTAATTAATGCCCTGGGGGCATATAAGATTTTTATAGATATAGTTGTCGTAAAAATTTCAAAAGGGGCTCATTCTATTGGAAATTGAGAGGGCTAGTGCCCTTTTTATAGTCGAAAGTGATTGGAGGGTTAATAACCCCCTCTCATGCCCACCATTCCTCCGAACACATCCAATAAAAATTTTCAGATAGAAATTTTATTTTACGCAGTAGAAAGTTCTGGAAATTAGGTTTATGAGGATGGCAACCACCCCCCCCCCCCTCCGGCCCTTGGGGTAATGGTTGTAGTTATGCCCTGGGGGCATATAATGTTTTTATTGAAAGTATTGTCGTAGAAACTTCAAAAGGGCTCATTTGGTTGGAAATTGAAAGGCCTAGTGCCTTTTTTTTAGTTGAAAGTGATTGGAGAGCGACTAACACCCCTCTCACGCCCACCCTTTCCCCAACCACATCTAATCGAAATTTTGAGATAGCCATTTTGTTTAACGTAGTTGATATTTAAGGAAATTAGGTCTTAGAGGATGACAGCCACCCTAACAACCCTTAGGGTTAGGGTTGTAATTTATGCCCTGGGGGCATATAAGGTATTTATAGAAAGCATTGTCGTAGAAACTCAAAAAGGGCTCATTTGATTGGAAATCGAAAGGCCTAGTACCCTTTTTAATAGTCGAAAGTGATTGGAAGGCTTTACATTTTCATAGTAAACATCGATGGGGGTATAATGTATTATTTTTCGTTGTTGTTGTTTAGACCAGGGCACTTCGCATCGAGGGAGTTTTCGTAGGAACTTCGAAAAGGGCTTTTTCCATTGAGAATAGAAAGGGCCGATGCCCTTTTTAATAGTCGAAAGTGACTGGAGGGCAACTAATCCCCCTTCCATGCCCACCCTCCCATTTGCCCATTATGTTTAAAAACTAAATTTTGCCTTAGGATTAAATCAAATATCCAAGTGCACTGTGTTAATGCCAATTCCCAATAAGGCATCTCAGCAGTATCCCAATAACGACTGAGGGTATTATTTTCAAATTTTCAGGGCTACTTCTGCTCTTAAAGTTTAACCAAACCAAAATAGCATAAATGTATCCAAGCTATCAAAGTAAGTAAACAAATTTTTTTGCGAATGGTATCAAGTTTTCCATTTCAGGTCAAAAAGAAGAGGTACGAAACTAAATTAAACACTACTATTTGTGCCATGATTTTTAAAAGGGTGAATTTTATTAAAAATTGCTGAAAATTTTTCTCCAGCATACAAATAGCAGGCCAAACTATAAAGTCTTAAAAAAGAGAAAAGATTCAAAGCATTATTTTCTTTTTCCCTGAAAAGACTATGTCAACATAAAACGAACAGAAATTAATTAAAAAATACTTTTTCCACAAAATAGGTTTTCAGAGAAAAGTAATGAACGCCATTAAACAAAAAATGAGCAAAAATAAAATCAAATAATCTACCAAGCGTGAAACTACCACAGATCAGCGTCGATAAATAAATGAAACCCAAAACGAACAGAAATTACAATAAATAAACGAGTCAAACTCAAAACGAGCAGAAATTAACATGAGTTGGGCTCATAACCCCTATGCCTTCCCAAGGCTAGAACTTAATTTGCACTTTCCTGAAAAAAAAACAATAAATGTCTATTTTCAGTTTAATATATATATATATATATATATATATATATATATATATATATATATTATATATATATATATATATATATATATATATATATATATATATATATACATATATATATATATATATATATATATATATATATATATATATATATATATATATATTATGTTTAAGAGGTAATTAGTTGGCAAAAAAAAAAAAAAAAAAAAAAAAAAAAAAAAAAAAAAAAAAAAAAAAAAAAAAAAAAACTGTCGTCCCAATCCAGCAATTGACACAAATGTGCACTTGAACGAGGCTTTTACCTTACCCATCTATCCAACTACCTAGGACCAAACAGTATACCCGAACCGTCAACCAAATAGAAATGTCCAAATCCATGCAAAGTCGTCATCAATAAATGTAAGTCGTTGTAAATTTACCAGCAAAAGCACCTTAAATCTAGCAAAATATTTCCAAGTAGAACCTTCCATTTAGGGCTCATCAGAAGAAATACCACCTGCCTTAACGGGTTTCGAGGCTTTACATTCTTTACCCGGCACGGTGGAGCCTCTACCATAAGATCTATATGGTAACCCTATGTCAGGTAAAACTTGTGAAATACATGCATACTAGTCAAGCTATTAAAAATTACATACAAAAAGTGTTTCAATGTTTCCATAATAAAATCTCAGAGGTCACTGAAAGAGACCATTCTGGAACAAATGAAGACATGTCCAGATGTATCTTTTATTGGTATCTGGAACCAATTACCAATTTAAAGATCCTCAAGCTTGTTTGAAAACCCCTACAAATTCAAACATCCAAAAAGAAAAGCGCAAGAGAAATTATATTAAAATATCATTCAGTATTTCTTTATAATTTTTTGTATATTTACTTAAAAGTTCATGATACATGAAACTAAATTTTTTGAATTGCCAACTAATTTTTTTGGCAGAAAAACCTCTTAAGATCAGTTTTTCGCTCAGCTTTTTACATCTATTTTTAAAATCTGTGTAATTACTGCATATTTTTGCATACCTAAATAATTGGGAATAATAAACCGAATAAGTAATATTTGAATGTATATTACTTTCAAGAAATGGAAAATTAATTACTTCAAAATTAAAATCATCCGTTTTATTATACAATTTAAAAACTAATTTATTATTATTTGAAATATTAATATTTAAATCTAAGAAATGGTCGGAGTGTCCCATCCCATAGCTAGGCTCAAGAATTAACTCTTGTGGATAAATATTTTTTGAAATCTCAATAAACTCTGCACAATTTATTACTAAGAGGTCGTCCAGATATCTTTTATTATTTGAAAGGTTATATTTTAAATTGCTTGGGCTATTTTTATTTATCATATATTCATATTCTAATTGACTTAAAAACAGGTCTGCTATGAATGGACTCGCATTCCCACCCATAGGAATACCTACAGTTTGTTTATATAAATTCCCATTGAATCTTAAAAATGTATTAAATAGAACAAATTCCAATAAATCGCATACCATATCCAAGCTATAACATCTTGAATTAATAGTACTTCTAAAGAAATTCGTCCATCGGGCTTTATTATTAATAGTATCAATTTTCAAAAATCCGATATTAGACAAAAGAGAAGATTTCTTTATCACCATTTTCAATTTTTCGAATACTAAATTTAGTGACAAATTTGTATACAAAGTAGTAAAATCAAATGAATCGACTCTTTTAGCTTAAACATTCGCCAAAGAATCTGTCACTTGTAACGAGTTATTAACACTCCAATATGGGTTAAAGTTAGAAATTTTTTTAATTCCGGAGCAATATGCTTTAAATTTATTTCTAATTTCTCCTAAAATTAAAGATAGATCAGTAGCCGCAATTCTGGTTGGACACCTTGCTGCCCCAGCAATAAAACGTGGTTTTGGTGGATTTTTATGAAACTTTATCGTCCAATATAAGAAAGGAAACTGTTTATCATTATCATTTATTTTAATATTGAAATTTTTCAAAATTCTTTCTTCTATATTTTCAATATATATACACTGATATTTAGTAATCAAAAAGTTAATATTATTTGATTTATTATGTTTAAGAGGTAATTACTTGGCAAAAAAAAAAAAAAAAAAAAAAAAAAAAAAAAAAAAAAAAAAAAAAAAAAAAAAAAAAAAAAAAAAACTGTCGTCCTAATCCAGTAATTGAGACAAATGTGCACTTGAACGAGGCTCTCACCTTACACATCCATCCAACTACCTAGGACCAAACAGTATACCCAAACCATCAACCAAATAGAAAAGTCCAAATCCATGCAAAGTTGTCATCAATAAATTTAAGTCGTTGTAAAATTACCCGCAAAAGCACCTTAAATCTAGCAAAATATTTCCAAGTAAAACCTTCCATTTAGGGCTCATCAGAAGACTACCACCGGCCTTAACGGGTTTCGAGGCTTTACATTCTTTACCCAGCACGGTGGCGCCTCTACCATAAGATCTATATGGTAACCTTATGCCAGGTCAAACCTGTGAAATACATGCATACTAGTCAAGCTATTAAAAATTACATACAAAAAGTGTTTCAATGTTTCCATAATCAAATCCCAGAGGTCACTGAAAGAGACCATTCTGGAACAAATGAAGACATGTCCAGATGTATCTTTTATTGGTATCTGGAACCAATTACCAATTTAAAGATCCTCAAGCTTGTTTGAAACCCCTAGAAACTCAAACTGCGAGAAATTATATTAAAATATCATTCAGTATTTCTTTATAATTTTTTGTATATTTACTTAAGAGTTCATGATACATGAAACTAAATTTTTTGAATTGCCAACTAATTTTTTTGGCAGAAAAACCTCTTAAGATCAGTTTTTCGCTCAGCTTTTTACATCTATTTTTAAAATCTGTGTAATTACTGCATATTTTTGCATACCTAAATAATTGGGAATAATAAGCCAATTAACTCTTGTGGATAAATATTTTTTGAAATCTCAATAAACTCTGCACAATTTATTACCAAGAGATCGTCCAGATATCTTTTATTATTTGAAAGGTTATATTTTACGTTGCTTGGGCTATTTTTATTTATCATATATTCATATTCTAATTGACTTAAAAACAGGTCTGCTATGAATGGACTTGCATTCCCACCCATAGGAATACCTACAGTTTGTTTATATAAATTCCCACTAAATCTTATAAATGTATTAAATAGAACAAATTCCAATAAATCGCATACCATATCCAAGCTATAACATCTTGAATTAATAGTGCTTCTAAAGAAATTCGTCCATCGGGCTTTTTTATTAAAAGTATCAATTTTCAAAAATCCGATATTAGACAAAAGAAAAGATTTCTTTATCACCGTTTTCAATTTTTCGAATACTAAATTTAGTGACAAATTTGTATACAAAGTAGTAAAATCAAATGAATCGACTCTTTTAGCTGAAACATTCACCAAAGAATCTATCACTTGTAACGAGTTATTAACACTCCAATATGGGTTAAAGTTAGAAAATTTTTTAATTCCAGAGCAATATGCTTTAAATTTATTTCTAATTTCACCTAAAATTAAAGATAAATCAGTAGCCGCAATTCTGGTTGGACACCTTGCTGCCCCAGCAATAAAACGTGGTTTTGGTGGATTTTTGTGAAATTTTATCGTCCAATATAAGAAAGGAAACTGTTTGTCATTATCATTTATTTTAATATTGAAATTTTTCAAAATTCTTTCTTCTATATTTTCAATTAAACTATTCTCCTCCATATGGGCCTTTTCGTATGTATTTGTTGTTTGTAACTCTTTTGATAAAATATCACAATAGAGTTTCTGACAAATTATGGCAAAATTATTGCTAGCCTTATCAACTGGTACAATTATAAATTCATTCTGTAAATTAGCAATTGCTTGTTTCATATTGGCATTATAAAATATTGATTTTTTCAAAGAATCTGTAGGATTAATTCTATACATGCTATTTCTCACACTAGTCAAAATCAAATTTATCCAATTCTGAAATCTATCTTTAGTAATTTTCTCCTTCTTGCACCAATTATCAATAAATACATTTAAATCATTCTTTAATCCCCTAAGAATATCTGCTGGCCTTATGTGGTAAGAAAGACGGAACTTAGCCCCCATTTTCATTATCTTTTGAAGATCACGATGCTTTATAATGGACAAATCCCCCGTTACAATATGCTTATAAGTTTGATCCACATACGGTAAAAATTGCTCACAATTACAAACCGGTTTCCAATTACTCCCCCTGTCCAGTTTTTTAAGTATTGAATTATTTTCGACGTAACACCTTTATATTAGGTGTTGTTTTCTTAGACCACACTGCCGTTCTAAGACGAACAAATAAACTTTCAAATGGGGATAAATCCATTTATTTAGACAGTGAAAAAACAGGTACAAAAGTCCAGATATTTCTACTGAAGACGGTCGCTGTATATGTGACCGAAATATCTGGACTTTTGTACCTGTTTTTTCACTGTCTAAATAAATGGATTTATCCCCATTTGAAAGTTTATTTGTAAGTATTGAATTATAGTTAAAAATCATTTGACCAATTGTTTTTGAAAATTTATATGTTAAAATTGGACTACCATTATACACCAAATTACATGGAAGGGCATTCTTTACTCTCCGCTGGTTTAAGATTCTTTATTTTTGCTCATTTTTTGTTTAATGGAGTTCTTTACTTTTCATTGAAAAACTTATTTTGTGGAAAAAGTTTTTTAATTAATGATTAGAAAAAGGGAGGCTACTATCCAATGCTTCCATGTAAAAAAAAGTGTACCTTAATATTTAATAGGAAAAGAAAATAACCCCTTCCCCTCCTTCCTTCCCCGGTGTTGTATTTACCTTTTGTTTCCCTTTTTTATATAAGTTAAGGAAGTAAAAAAAATGAAATATTTTGAATGATTTTTTTTTACAAGTACACCCTCTGTTTCTCTGTGACCAGGCAACGCCGAAAAGATTCATTTACGTTTTCTAGGTCTTTTGTTAGACCTAAATATATAACGGTGTATCCTAAATTCCTCTTGTTTATTTTTTTTTATTTTTGTCTTCTAAGTAAAGTAAACATTCCTGCCCAGGAACGACCGAATTGTTTAAAAATCCAGTAAATGGATACTTTAGCGAAGAACAAGAATGTTTTAATTGGGATCTGGCGGAAGGTCTACTGACTAGACCAGTGAATCTGTCTATAGCTCTACGTTTCTATATTTTATGCAATTTTCAATTTAAAGTTTCTACTTTTCAGAAGTTTTTAAATTTGGCTTTGAGTTATTGATAAGAATGCTATTTGATACTGATTTTCAAAAGATATATAAACAGATACTCTTTTGTTTCGGGCATTGCGGCATACGGGATGCTTTTCTTGGCCTCGATGCTACAAAACTTTTCATCTTCGCCAAAGTAATCAAAATTTGTCAGTAATATGCCATTTTATCTTATAAGATGTCAGATGAAATTCCAACAAATTGACATCATTCATCGTGACATAAAATTGTCTCAAAATTTTTAATAAGTTCATCCAATAGGTTTGGAGAATTTGGCAACATCAGCAGCACGTTCCAAATTTCAAAAGATTAGTTACTTGAAAAGTAGGATTCTTTATCATCACCAAGTCTTAGCAAAATAATGGAAAAGAATCAATTGTAAAAGCAATCAATTTTGTATATCTTAAGCGAGTAGAACTTACCTTTACTTACCCTCTTATAATATTGGAAAGCAAAGACCAGTCGAGATAAGTAGTCTCTTAAGAAAAAAAATGAGTTAAAAGCTCTAAATGTGTCCGTCAGCCTCTCCCCATATAGATTCTGAGAATCGTGCAAAAACTCAATTTTCTCATAAACCTAAGAAAACCTATTTCACATAAATCGACCATTTTTTGGGTTTTGAAATTTCGAGCCCTTAGAAGACTAAACATTTAAAAAACCGTCACTTTTGGTGAGACATATGATGATTTGTTGAAATAACCTGTTCCTCAAAACCTTTAAGATTTTTAAAGATTATGCTTTTGTCAAAGGTTGCTCCAGATCTTCAATTTTAATTCAACATTCCCTGTTTTATATTTTATCTTATTAAATAAGAGGTATAGGTAATCTGGCTTTTACTTACATGAAAGCCCCCCCCCCCCCTTATAAAAGAAGCACTTCCGATTGTTTTTTTTATGCAACCCGGAGCAACTGAATTAGTTTATACATGTTTGTAAGGAGCTTTGTAAGGGGTTTGTAAGGAATTGTAAGTAGGAAGCGATTCGGCCCAATAGTTTAATGCTACCCATCAAGAGCTAAGACCCTGAATAAATGTGCCTGATTTTCAGGAAATGGCACCCTTAAAAAGTCAAAGAACCTTAATGAAAATCACACCATCAAACTAAACATATTTAGGAGCCCCACTGTACAGCTTTAATTTTCCACCTTTAAAATGTCGAATTTTGTATTCTTGTTAGAAGAAAGATAACACAAGTGTGTTTATTTTATTTATTTATTATTTTTTTTTTCTTTGTTTTTACCAGGTGCGATCGTATCAAACTAATGGTCCTAAAAGATCGGAAAAGAGCTCATTGGAACAGAGATTAAAAGCTCGGGTGCCATTTTTAAGTCACCAAAAATTGGAGGGTATCTGCCCCCCCCTTACACCCCCCTGTTTCCCCCAGACATCCGATAAAATATTAAGACAGCTATTTGGTTCTGCATAGTTGAAAGTTACAATAACTATGCATCCTGGGACGACATGACCCTAACAGCCCCCGATGAAAAGCTGTAAGTTTTGAGGGGGGTGCTATTGACCCCATTACGGGGTCAATAGTACAGTTATGATGTTCTTAACATCATCACCTCCTTTTGCCCTTCTTTTCTCCCTACAGATAAGAAATTCAAAATAAAATAAAGTGTTTTGATGCCAAAATCCTCTTTATAAGACCAAAAATTTGTAAGCATCTTTTGAAGTATATATCAAGGCAAAATGACAAAAGAAGTTGGAAAAGGGAACAACCATAATGCTTGCTCAATTAACGTAGATTGCTTACAAAAATAGTACTTTACAGTTTGTTGTAATTATTTCAAGTATATCCTTCGCATTCTTTCAGAAAAGCGAAGGAGAGGCTCATTTTCACATCTTTTTTTCTTGTAAAGAAAGCATCCTTTTTCGCTGATAACAACTTCTTTGAAATTAAAAGACACTCATGAAATTTTTACTTGGGTATTTTTTTAAACAAAATTTGTCCTTGTTTTAGCCATTACTCTGTAGGGGCTTTTGGGTCGACTAATAACTTCAGC
Source organism: Artemia sinica (assembly GCA_027921565.1). NCBI lineage: Eukaryota > Metazoa > Arthropoda > Branchiopoda > Anostraca > Artemiidae > Artemia > Artemia sinica. The sequence continues at coordinate 77,284,847 of CM051259.1, read as the reverse complement.
AAAGAGCTACAAGAAAGTATATTGCATTTGAAATAATTTTTGAAAGTAAGAACAGTAATGGATATTGTGGCAGGCCCCAACATCCCACTTCAGCGAAGAAGAGGGCGGACTTTCCTGGATGAAGTCATCTGTTAAGAAAGGGTTTGCAAAAATTAATATATCCACTTTGTCTATGACCAGTGACCCTGACCTTAACTAAATCTGAATGATTCTGCTTTGAATTCAATGTGGAATCAGGGGAATAACAAAAGTTTGTCTATCTTCGTTATTGAAAGTCAACTCTAGCTGTAACAACATTTCTAATACAGAAACACTTAAAGCTTATTTCAAAGATACTTGAATTAAAGATATTGATTGCTCAACCTGTTGAGCAATGAAACTTCAGTAATACCAATGCTGCAAAGAAATTTAGAAATAGTTGCCTCCGAATTCCTTCACACAGAAGCTAGAGGTCGCTTAGACGTTGCCAAGACCCTGCAAAAACTATAACAATACCTTGTTTTATTCCGTTGTTCGATGTAGTGTCTTGCCCTTATGCGCTTTATTTTAACTCCAGTAGCAATTTTCGAGTTGGGAAAAATGTCTTTTACTAAAGGCATAAATGTACCAACCTTTCTGAAAGGGATACCTCCAGATAATATACATGCTGCCATTTTCACTTCAGCAATCAATCCTGCGAGCTAAACCTTATCTTGTTTCTCAATTTTGATTGCTTTTCAACTCACTTTTCCCCCGAAGTTCATACCCTACATTTAGTATTTTACTCAAGTAGGTATAATAGAATACTTTAAATGAACTATTTTTCTGATTTTCTATTCACTTTTTCAACATAAGAACGTTATTGGATTACCCTTTCCAGGAAATGTAGATACAATTAATCCGAATGCTAACATATATTTTTAGTATTTCATTTCTTATAAATTATAAATGAGAATATTAATGAACATAGTACTTTCATTTCTATTTTCTGCAAAATTTCGTTCGGCGGTTTTAAATTCTTTTTCATGGTGTAATCATTCTTTTTGTGAGGTTTTGAAATTACACTTCAAATTACACTTCAAGCTGTTTAGCAATTAAAAACGGTGATGCGTTTCACAAAGCTAATCCAAAACTTGGATAATTTATCAAATGGAGAAAAAACTTATTATAGGGAAAAGTCAAGCTTGGGAATTTTGTTTAGACTTCGAGACGGTTGACGATGGATTTGGCCACTATTTTCTTCAATCATTTCATAAGCTTTTAAGGGAGAGGAAATATGTCAAAGAAGAAAGAATTAGGTAATATTATTTTTGAAAAATCTCCGTTTGCGAATTTTATTCGAACCAAAATATTTTACTTAAGGAACAATCTTCACTAGCAGAAATGCTGAACTTTCGTTTCAAATTCAAAAGATTAAATTAGTACGGAAATGTAATAGTTAAAATTTAGGTATGATATGCATATATGTATGTTAAAACATATGCATACATACAGTACATAGTCAATTAACGAACTAAATAACTAGTTAAAAACGGTTGAAAAACAGGGATGGGTAAAAAAATAAGTTTCACAACAAAAGTAAAATCGTTCAAAAGTGAAATATCATTGACAGCGCAATGGAACCACCTAAATAAACAATAAATTGAGGTCTATGTATCATTGTTTATTAAGTATTTTTGTTTTTTTTTTCTTCTTTTCACCAAGGCACTTGGTATGGAAGGAGTTGTCGTAGGAACTCTAGTAGAGGCTCATTTGATTGGAAATTGAAAGTTCTTGTATATTTTTAAGGGTCAAAAGTGATTGGGTGGCAACCAGCCCCCCTCCCATGCCTCTTTTTGCCACAAAGACATCTGACCAAAATTTTGAGATTGCCATTTTGTTTAGCATAGTTGAAAGTTCTAATGACCTAGGCCCCAGGTGAAACACCAAGTTAGACCCCCCTCCCAAATTTTAGTCCGATTCGTAAAAACGTGACAAAAATGCATCTTTGATAAGTTTCTAAACTTTTTTGCAACCGTGTCCCCCCGAAAATGCCCCCTCCCTCTCCGAACAAAGATCCTGCATACGTCCTTGCCAAGGGCAAAGTTCATAACTTGCAGCCCTTCCCCTGGGAACTGTGGGGGATTAAGTCATCCTAAAAGACATATTTATTAGATTTTTGACCAAGCTGAACAAAATGGCTATATCAAAGTTTTAATTGGGTGACTTTGAGAAAAAAATGAGCGTAGGAGGGGGCCTAGTTGCCCTCCATTTCCCTTTTTTTGGTCACTTAAAACGGACACTAGAACTTTTAATTTTCGTTCCAGTGAGCCCTCCTAGGATATTCTAGGACCACTGGGTCAATACGATTACCCCTGGGGGAAAAAAAAACAAATAAACACGCATCCGTGATCTTTCTTCTGTATCTATTGGTATGAAAATTTCGTTTTTTATAGTTTCGGTTACCATGAGCCGGGTCGCTCCTTACTTACAGTTCGTTACCACGAACTGTTTGACAATAGATACAGCCCAAGCTATGCCCTAATTCAGCCCTGATCTTTTAACAGAATTCAGGGGAGAGTGCCGTACAAATAGTTTGCAGATCAATGAAATCAAAACAAAAATTGTAAGATTCAATCCGCTGAAACGAGATCTTGTTTGCCCAGCTCCCTGGTTTCCGCTTGTGTCGTCAGCTATAGGCCTGGGAGTTAATTTCAGCACCGATTGCTTCTTTAGTGCTCATATTCAAGGGCTAGACCAGAAAGGTAACTGTGCACTACGCTCTTCGATTTCAATGCGCCGCTAGGGCTTCCCATTAAATCAGCTGAAAACGACATATCTAACATACATACGTCCCATATTAGAATATGCATGTCCCTTTTGAGGGCCTCAGATTCATAATATTGAATAACTAAATGATGATGTGGAAGGAGTCCAAAAAGAGGATATTTCATAAAGGGTGAGCCAGATTTACAGGCAATATTTGAAAAACAATCAGAAATTAAATAAAAAATTAAGTTTTTTTTAACTGAAAGTAAGAAGCAGCATTAAAACTCAAAACGAACAGAAATCACCAGAAATCAGAAATCATTTATTTAAAGACCGCTTTCGTAGTCGTAGATAAAAATAAATCACTGTCACTGTCACTGTCATTTACAAACCTAGTCCTAAGGCATTTTGTTATAGGTACTGGTAAAAAACGGCACAAATGAATTGTTAAATCGATTAGTTCGGCAAGGCACTGGCACTAATTTGTTCATCTTTCTGGTATTAACTACTGAGTTGGCAGCAGGGGGTAGAAAATGTCGGTGCTTGGGGCTAGCAAGGAGAAATTGCCCGAAACACATTATCAACTGAAACCTGCGATCTCTAAGAGTTTCAATCTTTAAAGACTCAAGAGCAGACTTGTAATCTACAATTTCTCTCCAAGGATGATTTTAACTGCTCTTTTTTGGACTCCTTCCACATCATCATTTAGTTCTTCAATATTATGAATCTGAGGCCCTCAAAGGGGACATGCATATTCTAATATGGGACGTATGTATGTTAGATATGCCGTTTTCAGCTGATTTACTGGGAAGCCCTAGCGGCGCATTGAAATCGAAGAGCGTAGTGCACAGTTGCCTTTCTGGTCTAGCCCTTGAATATGAGCACTAAAGAAGCAATCGGTGCTGAAATTAACTCCCAGGCCTATAGCTGACGATACAAGCGGAAACCAGGGAGCTGGGCAAACAAGATCTCGTTTCAGCGGATTGAATCTTACAGTTTTTGTTTTGATTTCGTTGATCTGCAAAGTATTTGTACGGCACTCTACCCTGAATTCTGTTAAAAGATCAGGGCTGAATTGGGGCATAGCTTGGGTTGTATCTACTGTCAAACAGTTCGTGGTAGCGAAGTGTAAGTAAGGAGCGACCCGGCTCAATGGTAACCGAAACTCTAAAAAACGGAATTTTGATACCAATAGATACATCAAAAGAATCAGATTAAAATTCTGATTTCAAATATATAAGTTTCATCAAGTTTAATCTTACCCATCAAAAGTTTGGCGCCTGAGAAAATTTGGCTGATTTTCGAAAAATGGGGGAAAGACCCCCTAAAACTTATAGAACCTTAATGAAAATAACACCATCATATTCAGCGTTTCAGAGAACCCTACTGTAGAGGTTTCAAGATCCCATCTACAAAAATGTGGAATTATCCATTTTTTGCCAGAAGAAAGATCACGGAAGCGTGTTTATTTTATTTTTTTTTATTTTATTTTTTCCCAGGGGTAATCATATTGACCCAGTGGTCCTAGAATATCGTAGGAGGGCTCACTGGAACGGAAATTAAAAGTTCTAGTGCCCTTTTTAAGTGACCAAAAAAATGGAGGGCAACTAGGCCCCCTCCAACGCTCATTTTTTTCTCAAAGTCACCCAATTAAAATTTTGATATAGCCATTTTGTTCAGCATAGTCGAAAATCTAATGAATATGTCTTTTAGGATGACTTAATCCCACACAGTTCCCAAGGGAAGGGCTGCAAGTTATGAACTTTGCCCATTGCTTACATATTGTATTGGTTATTGGGAAGTATACAGATATTTTTAGGAAGGATTTTTTCTGGGGGGGGGGCTGGAGGAGGGGGTTACTCGGGAAAATCTTTCCGTGGAGGATGTTTCTTTGGGGTAAGGGACATTTCTATGAAGGGGTGCCGGATTTCCAAGCATTATTTAAAAAACGATCAGAAATTAAGTTTAAAAAAAAACAAGTTTTTTTCAACTGAAAGTAAGAAGTAACATTAGAACTTAAAACGAACAGAAATTATTACGTATTGAGGGGGTTCTCCCCCAAGTCAATACCTCGCTCTTCACGCTACAGTTTTTTTAGTGCTTTCAAAAGAGCTATCTATTATAATTAAACGGCCTTTGTGATTCAGGGGTTTGTGAATTAATTTTTTTTTAACTTTTAGCGTAAAGAGCGTGGTATTGACTAAGGGTAGAACCCCCTCATATACGTAATAACATATACGTAATAAAAAAACAATAACAAAAAAAAACAAGCGATATGGCTCAATAGTAATCGAAACTTTTAAAAACGGAATTTTGTTACGTCAATATCAAAAGAATGGGCTTACAATGCTGATTCTAAATATATAAATTTTATGAAGTTTAGTGTTACTCATCAAAGGCTACGAGCCTGAGAAAATTTACCTGATTTTTTAAAGAGGGGGAAAACATCCCCTACAAGTGAAAGAATTTTAATGAAAATCCCACCGTCAGATTCAGTGTATCAGAAAACCCAATTGCATACGTGTCAAGCTCATATCTACAAAAATCTGCAACTTTGTAATTTTTGCCAGAAGAAAAATGTACGAATGTAGAAGTTCGTTACGTAAGTTAATTTGTAAATTACGTCAGAACCAAATTTAGAGACAACCATTTAGCAAAAGAAAAGTCAAATTCTTATGCAAATTTTGTTTACTTATTCAATGACGGTGAGCCAAAATAAGAGCTGCATTAACTAAAAAACGATCATAAATTAAATAAAAAAAAACAAGTTTTTTAAACTGAAGTAAGGAGCCACATTAAAACTTAAAACGAACAGAAATTATTCCGTATATGAAAGGGGCTGTCCCCTCCTCAACGCCTCGCTCTTTACGCTAAAGTTTGACTCTGTCTCACAACTTTATTTTTTAAAACAATAAAAAACTTTAGCGTAAAGAGCGTGGGGCTGAGGAGGGGGCAGCCACTTTCATATACGGAATAATTTCTGTTCGTTTTAAGTTTTAATGTCGCTCCTTTCTTTCAGTTTTTAAAAACTTGTTTTTTTTTTATTTAATAAACTTAAGAAGCGTAGATAGATCGTCTACGCATTTGAATCGGTCATCCATGTTGTCCATAACATAGTTTATCACCGCAAGGAAAAGTAGAGCGGCTAATTTGGGCCCTTGAGGGGCTTCACGTGTAATCTTTTCCCAGTCAGAGTCAAGGTCATTGGAAAGGAATTCATATCATTCCGTATATGAAGGGTTGTCCCTCCTCAATACCTTGCTCTTTAAGCTAAAGTTTGACTTTTTGTCCCAATTTTGAAGAACGGCAACTTAAACACAGGGGCCATTTAATTAGAATAGGGAGGTTTTTTTTAAAGTTCCAAAAGCTTTAGAGTTCGCGGTAACGAACTGTAAGCAAGGAGCAATGCGGCTCAATAGTAACTGAAACTCTAAAAAACCGAATTTTTAAACCAATAAATATACAAAGAAAATTGATTTATTATGCTAGTTCCAAATATAGAGTTTTTTTAGGCTTAGCGTTACCCATCAAAGGCTACAAGCCTGAGGACAATTGCCTCATTTTCCAAACAAGATGAAGCACCCACTAAAAGTCAAAGAATCATAGGCAGCGCAATAGCGCTGCCTAAGTAAAGAACGATATGGGCACAATGTTTTTTTTTCTCAATACCTGGGCGCTTCGTATCGAAGGAGTTGTCGTAGAAACTTTGAAAAGGGCTCATTCGATTGGAAATTGGAGTGGCTAGTGCCCTTTTTCATAGTCGAAAGTAATTGGGTTGCAACTAGCCCGTCCCCATCGCCCATCATTCCCCCAAACACATCCAATCAAAATTCTGAGATAGCCATTTCGTTCAGCTTAGTTGATTTCCAAATAGAAAATATGTTTTTGAGGAGGACACTCCCCCACAACCCTCGGGGCGAGGGTTTTAAGTTATGCCCTGGGGGCATATAATGTTTTTATAGAAGGTGTTGTCATAGAAACTTCAAAAAAGGCTCATTCGATTGGAAATTCAAAGGGCTAGTGCCCTTTTTAATAGTCAAAATTGATTGGAGGGCAACTAGCCCCCCCCCCCCCCACGCCCGTCATTCCCCCAAACACATCCATTCAAAATTGTGAGATAGCCATTTTGTTCAACGTAGTTGATTTCCGGATAGAAAATATGTTTTTGAGGAGGACACTCCCCCACAACCCTCGGGGCAAGGGTTTTAAGTTATGCCCTGGGGGCATACAAGGTTTTTATAGAAGGCGCTGTCGTAGAAACTTCAAAAAAGGCTCATTCGATTGGAAATTCAATGGGCTAGTGCTCTTTTTAATAATCTAAAGTGATTGGAGGGCAACCAGCCCCCCCCCCCCACGACCATCATTCCCCCAACACATCCAATCAAAACTTTGAGATAGCCATTTTGTTCAGAGTAGTTGATTTCCATATACAAAATATGTTTTTGAGGAGGACACTCCCCCACAACCCTCGGGGCAAGGGTTTCAAGTTATCCCCTGAGGGCATATAAGAATGATGTTGGCACAATGTATCATTTATTATTGTTTTCCTTTAGAGCAGGGCACTTCGTATCGAAGAAGTTGTCGTAAAAACTTCGAAAAGGGTTCATGCAAATGGAAATTGGAGTGGCTTGTGCCCTTTTTAATAGTCAAAAATGATTGTAAGGCAAATAACACCCCTTCCACGCCCACCATTTCCCGAAACACATCGAATCAAAATTTTGAGATAGCCATTTTGTTCAGCGCAGTTGATTTCCAGATAGAATTTATGTTTTTGAGGAGGACACTCCCCCTCAGCCTTCAGGGCAAGGGTTGTAAGTTATGCCCTGGAGGCATATAAGGTATTTATAGAAGGTGTTATCATAGAAACTTCAAAAAAGGCTCATTCGATTGGAAATTCAAAGGGCTAGTGCCCTTTTTAATAGTCAAAAGTGATTGGAGGGCAACTAGGCCCCCCCCCTCACCCATCATTCCCCAAAACACATCGAATAAAATTTTGAGATAACCATTTTATTCAACGTAGTTTTAAGTTCTGTAAATTAGGTCTTTGAGGATGACAAACCCCTCACAGCCCTCAGGGCAAGGGTTGTAAGTTATGCCCTGGGAGCATATAAGGTTTTGATAGAACGCGTTGTCGTAGAAACTACAAAAATGGCTCATTCGATAAGAAATTGAAATGGCTAGTGCCCTCTTTAATAGTCGAAAGTAATTGGAAGGCAACTAACACCCCTTCCACGCCCACCATTTCCCCAAACACATCGAATCAAAATTTTGAGATAAAAATTTGTTCCACACAGTTTTAAGTTCAGGAAATTATACCTTTGAGCAGGACACACCCCCCACAGCCTTCAGGGCAAGGGTAGTAAGTTATGCCCTGGGGGCATATAAGGTTTTTATAGAAAGCGTTGTCGTAGAAACTTCAAAAAAGGCTCATTCGATTGGAAATTCAAAGGGATAGTGCCCTTTTTAATAGTCAAAATTGGTTGGAGGGCAACTAGCCCCCCCCCCACGCCCGTCATTCCCCTAAACACATCCAATCAAAATTTTGAGATAGCCATTTTGTTCAACGTAGTTGATTGCCGGATATAAAATATGTTTTTGAGGAGGACACTCCCCCACAGCCTTCAGGACAAGGGTAGTAAGTTATGCCCTGGGGGCATATAAGGTTTTTTATAGAAGGCGCTGTCGTAGAAACTTCAAAAAAGGCTCATTCAATTGGAAATTCAAAGGGCTATTGCTCTTTTTAATAGTCTAAAGTGATTGGAGGGCAACCAGCCCCCCCCCCCCCCCCACGACCATCATTCCCCCAAACACATCCAATCAAAACTTTGAGATAGCAATTTTGTTCAGAGTAGTTGATTTCCATATACAAAATATGTTTTTGAGGAGGACACTCCCCCACAACCCTCGGGGCAAGGGTTTCAAGTTATACCCTGAGGGCATATAAGAATGATGTTGGCACAATGTATCATTTATTATTGTCTTCCTATAGAGCAGGGCACTTCGTATCGAAGAAGTTGTCGTAGAAACTTCGAAAAGAGCTCATGCAATTGGAAATTGGAGTGGCTTGTGCCCTTTTTAATAGTCAAAAGTGATTGTAAGGCAAATAACACCCCTTCCACGCCCACCATTTCCCGAAACACATCGAATCGAAATTTTGAGATAGTCATTTTGTTCAGCGAAGTTGATTTCCAGATAGAATTTATGTTTTTGAGGAGGACACTCCCCCACAGCCTTCAGGGCAAGGGTAGTAAGTTATGCCCTGGAGGCATATAAGGTTTTTATAGAAGGCGTTGTCATAGAAACTTCAAAAACGGCTCATTTGATTAGAAATTGAAATGGCTAGTGCCCTTTTTAATAGTCGAAAGTGATTGGAGGGCAACTAGCCCCCCCCCCTCACCTATCATTCCCCCAAACACATAAAATAAAAATTTGAGATAACCATTTTATTCAACGTAGTTTTAAGTTCTGTAAATCAGGTCATTGAGGATGACAAACCCCTCACAGCCCTCAGGGCAAAGGTTGTAAGTTATGCCCTGGGAGCATATAAGGTTTTGATAGAACGCGTTGTCGTAGAAACTTCAAAAATGGCTCATTCGATAAGAAATTGAAATGGCTAGTGCCCTTTTTAATAGTCGAAAGTAATAGGAAGGCAACTAACACCCTTTCCACGCCCACCATTTCCCCAAACACATCGAATCAAAATTTTGAGATAAAAATTTGTTCCAAACAGTTTTAAGTTCAGGAAATTATACCTTTGAGCAGGACACACCCCCCACAGCCTTCAGGGCAAGGGTAGTAAGTTATGCCCTGGGGGCATATAAGGTTTTTATAGAAAGCATTGTCTTAGAAACTTCAAAAAAGGCTCATTCCATTGGAAATTCAAAGGGCTAGTGCCCTTTTTAATAGTCGAAAGTGATTGGAGGGCAACTAGCCCCCCCCCCCCCCCCACGCCCATCATTCCCCCAATCACATCCAATAAAAATTTTGAGATAACCATTTTATTCAACGTAGTTTTAAGTTCTGTAAATTAGGTCTTTGAGGATGACAAACCCCTCACAGCCCTCAAGGCAAAGATTGTAAGTTATGCCCCGGGGGCATATAAGGTTCTTATAGAACGCGTTGTCGTAGAAACTTCAAAAATGGGTCATTCGATAAGAAATTGAAATGGCTTGTGCCCTTTTTAATAGTCGAAAGTAATAGGAAGGCAACTAACACCCCTTGCACGCCCACCATTTCCCAAAACACATCGAATCAAAATTTTGAGATATAAATTTGTGCCACGCAGTTTTAAGTTCAGGAAATTATACCTTTGAGCAGGACACACACCCCACAGTCTTCAGGGCAAGGGTTATAAGTTATGCCCTGGGGGCATTTAATTTTTTATAGAAATCTTTGTCGTAAAAAACTTGAAGAAGGGATCATTCGATTGGAAATTCAAAGGTCTAGTGCCCTTTTTAATAGTCGAAAGTGATTTGAGGGCAACTAGCCCCCCTCTCTCGCCCACCTTTTCCCCAAACACATACAATCAGAATTTTTAGATATCCATTTTGTTCAGCGTTGTTGATTTCCAGATAGAAATTATGTTTTTGAGGAGGACACTCCCCCACAGCCCTCAGGGCAAGGGTTGTAAGTTATGCCCTAAGGGAATATAAGGTTTTTATAGAACGCGTTGTCGTAGAAACTTCAAAAAGGGCTCATTCGATTAGAAATTGAAATGGCTTGTGCCCTTTTTAATAGTCGAAACTGATTGGAAGGCAACTAAACAAAACTAAACATAACTAAACATTGGAGGCAACATCCCCAAACATATCCAATCAAAATTTTGAGATAGCCATTTTGTTCCACGCAGTTTAAAGTTCAGGAAATTATACCTATGAGCAGGACACTGCCCCCGCAGTCTTCAGGGCAAGGATTATAAGTTATGCGCGGGAGGCATATATGGTTTTTATTGAAATCTTTGTCCTAGAAACTTGAAAAAGGGCACATTCGATTGGAAATTCAAAGGGCTAGTGTCCTTTTTAATAGTCGAAAGTGATTTAAGGGCAACAAACTCCCCTCTCACGCCCAGTTTTTTCCCCAAACACATCCAATCAAAATTTTTAGATAGCCATTTTATTCAACGTAGTTGAAAGTTTTGGAAATTAGTTCATTAAGGATGACAACCCCCCCCCCCACAGCCCTCAGGGCAAGGGTTGTAAGTTATACCCTGGGGGCATATAAGGTTTTTATTGAAAGCGTTGTTGAACAAACTTCAAAGGGCTCATTCAATTGGAAATTGAAATGGCTAGTGCCCTTTTTAATAGTCGATAGTGTTTGGAGGGTATTAAAAAGGGCACTAGCCCTTTCAATTTCCAATTGAATGAGCCCTGTTGAAGTTTCTTCAACAACGCTTTCAATAAAAACCTTATATGCCCCCAGGGCATAACTTACAACCCTTACCCTGAGGGCTGAGGGGGGGGGGAGGGGTTGTCATCCTTAAAGACCTAATTTCCAAAACCTTCAACTACGTTGAACAAAATGGCTATCTAAAAATTTTGATTGGATGTGTTTGGGAAAAAGGTGGGCCTGGGGGGGCAATTACTCTCCAATCACTTTCGACTATTAAAAAGGGCAACTTGAATTTCGAAACAAATGAGCCCTTTTTGAAATTTTTAAAACAACTATCTATATAAACCTTATATGCCCCCAGGGCATAACTTACAACCCTAACACTGAGGGCTCTGAGGAGGTTATCATCCTAAAAGACCAAATTTCCAGAACTGTAGTCTACGTTGAACAAAATAGGTATCTCAAAATTTTGATTCAATGTGCTTGGAAAAATGGTGGGCGTGAGAGGGGGCTTTATTGAAAGCGTTGTTGAAGAAACTTCAACAGGGCTCATTCAATTGGAAATTGAAAGGGCAGTACTCTTTTTAATACCCTCCAAACACTATCGACTATTAAAAAGGGCACTAGCCATTTCAATTTCCAATTGAATGAGCCCTTTTGAAGTTTCTTCAACAACGCTTTCAATAAAAACCTTATATGCCCCCAGGGTATAACTTACAACCCTTGCCCTGAGGGCTGTGGGGGGGGGGGGGGTGCCCTTTTTAATAGTCGAAAGTGTTTGGAGGGTAACTAGCCCCCATCTCACGCCCACCACTCCTCCAAACACATCCAATCAAAACGGTCAGATAGCCATTTTGTTCAACGTGGTAGAAAGTTCTGGACATTAGGTATTTCAGAATGACACCCCCTCAGCCCTCAGGGCAAGGTTTGTAAGTTGTGCCCTGGGGGCATATAATATTTTATTGAAAGTATTGCTGAGAAACTTCAAAAGGGCTAATTTGACTGGAAATTGAAAGGGCTAGTGCCATTTTGAATAATTGAAAGTAATTGGAGAGCGACTACCGCCCCTCTCACGCCCACCATTTCCCCAAACACATGCAATTAAATTTAGAGACTTAGCCGTTTTGTTTAACATAGTTGAAAGTTCTGGAAACTAGGTCTTAGAGGATGACAACCACCCTAACAGCCCTTAGGGTAAGGGTTGTAATTTATTACAACCTTAGGGTTGGGTGTCTGTTCGTATCTTGTACAGTAAACAGTAGGAACCTATCATGAGTTATGAGATACACTACGTGCTGCCATCTACAATTTAGTTTAATGCCGACGGGGCTCCATATATGGGCATAGACTCCCTAGGGGAAATGGATTTCCCAGAAATTGATTTGTTGGAGTTCGTCCAGGAGAATTGTCTCCGGGCGAAATTTGCACATGCGCATTAACGGTGGGGGAAATGTATTGATCTATAACTCGTGACGGGGCACCATATATGGGCACAGACTCCATAGGGGAAAATGGATTTCCGAGAAATTGATTGCGTAATCGAAGGGGAGAGAATTTCCGAGAAAATGATTTGTTGGTATTCGTCCAGGAGAATTGTCTCCGGGCGAAGTTTATTAATGTCTGATGGATGATGTCAAGGTCGATTGATTTGTTGGTGTTTATCCAAGAGAATTGTCTCCGGGCGAAGTTTATTAATGTCTGATGGATGATGTCAAGGTCGATTGATTTGTTGGTGTTCATCCAGGAGAATTGTCTCCGGGCGAATATTTTGATCTTAGAGATGAAGAGATTAACGCGGGAAATGGTTTCCTAGGAATTTCAAATGTGACAGCGCACGGATGTCAAAACAAAAGGAACTCGCAGAAATTACGTTTAGAGAATATTTGGGCGAAACCATTTTGAGACATTTTAGAAGATGATTTAAGTGAAACCGTTTGAGGCATTTTAGAAGATGATTTTAAAAGATGATTTAGAAGAGGATTTGAGGGTGAAACTCTGTGGTCGTTATAATACAAAAGCTCCATTTGAACAGTGTTGTGAGGTCCTCTACCCCAACCCCAAAGGGCCCCGACCCCCCTACCCCAACCCCAAAGGACCCCGACCCCCTACCCTAACCCCGAAGGAACCCCCCGGCCTCCAAAGGTCCCTGAGCCCCCAAAGGGCCCCCGAACCCCCTCGGACCCCTAAAGGCCCCCCGGGCCCCCCAACCCATTTTTTTAATACTTTTTTGCGCACTTGAGACAAAGAAGGGCCCCCACATTTCAAAAGGCTTTATTCTATCTTTTCAGAACAATTTCTTTTCTTAATGTCCCTCTTAAACCCCATTTTACAAGTTGAAGTACCCATCCTTTTCACCTACAACTTTACTTTACAGCTTTTTGAATGCCCTAACACCAAGCAATACTTTTCAAAAGGCATTTCAGTACAAGTTATTTTCTTAATGTCCCTCCTAAATCCATTTTACAAGTTGAAGTATCCCATCCTTTTCATTCACAACTTTACAATACAGCTTTTTGAATGCTCCAACCCAAAGCAATACTTTTCAAAGGCATTTCAGAACACGTTCTTTTCTTAATGTCCCCCCTAAACCCATTTTACAAGTTGAAGTACCCATCCTTTTCACCTACAACTTTACTTTACAGCTTTTTGAATGCCACAACACCAAGCGATACTTTTCAAAAGGCATTTCAGAACAGCTTCTTTTCTTAATGTCCCTCCTAAACCCATTTTACAAATTGAAGTGCAAATCCTTTTCACCCACAACTTTACTTTACAGCTTTTTGAATGCTCCAACACCAAGCAATACTTTTCAAAAGGCATTTCAGAACAACTTCTTTTCTTAATGTCCCTCCTAAACCCATTTTACAAGTTGAAGTACCCATCCTTTTCACCCACAACTTTACTTTACAGCTTTTTGAATGCTCCAACACAAAGCAATACTTTTAAAAGGCATTTCACGACAAGTTCTTTTCTTAATATCCCTCCTAAACCCATTTTACAAGTGGAAGTACCCATCCTTTTTACACACAACTTTACTTTACAGCTTTTGAATGCCCCAACACCAAGCAATACTTTTCAAAAGGCATTTCAGAACAAGTTCTTTTCTTAATGTCCCTCCTAAACCCATTTTACAAGTTGAAGTACCCATCCTTTTCACCCACAACTTTACTATACTGCTTTTTTGAATGCTCTAACACCAAGCAATACTTTTCAAAAGGCATTTCAGAACAAGTTATTTTCTTAATGTCCTTCCTAAACCCATTTTACAAGTTGAAGTTCCCATCCTTTTCACCCACAACTTTACTTTACAGCTTTTTGAATGCTCCAAAACCAAGCAATACATTTCAAAAGGCATTTAGAACAACTTCTTTTCTTAATGTCCCTCCTAAACCCATCTTACAAGTTGAAGTACCCATCCTTTTCACCCACAACTTTACAGTACAGCTTTTTGAATGCCCCAACACCAAGCAATACTTTTCAAAAGGCATTTCAGAACAAGTTCTTTTCTTAATATCCCTCCTAAACCCATTTTACAAGTTGAAGTACCCATCTTTTTCACCCAGAACTTAATTTACAGCTTTTTGAATGCTCCAACACCAAGCAATACTTTTCAAACGGCATTTCAGAACAACTTCTTTTCTTAATGTCCCTCCTAAACCCATTTTACAAGTTGAAGTTCCCATCCTTTTCACCCACAACTTTACTTTACAGCTTTTTGAATGCTCCAACACCAAGCAATACATTTCAAAAGGCATTTCAGAACAACTTCTTTTCTTAATGTCCCTCCTAAACCCATCTTACAAGTTGAAGTACCCATCCTTTTCACCCACAACTTTACAGTACAGCTTTTTGAATGCCCCAACACCAAGCAATACTTTTCAAAATCCATTTCAGAACAAGTTCTTTTCTTAATGTCCCTCCTAAACCCATTTTTCAAGTTGAAGTACCCTTCCTTTTCACCCACAACTTTACTATACTGCTTTTTTGAATGCTCCAACACCAAGCAATACTTTTCAAAAGGCATTTCAGAACAAGTTATTTTCTTAATGTCCTTCCTAAACCCATTTCACAAGTTGAAGTTCCCATCCTTTTCACCCACAACTTTACTTTACAGCTTTTTGAATGCTCCAACACCAAGCAATACATTTCAAAAGGCATTTCAGAACAACTTCTTTTCTTAATGTCCCTCCTAAACCCATTTTGCAATTTGAAGTACCCATCCTTTTCACCCACAACTCTACTTTACAGCTTTTTGAATGCCACAACACCAAGCAATACTTTTCAAAAGGCATTTCAGAACAACTTCTTTTCTTAATGTCCCTCCTAAACCCATTTTACAAATTGAAGTACTCATCCTTTTCACCCAAAAATTTACTTTACAGCTTTTTCAATGCTCCAACACCAAGCAATACTTTTCAAAAGGCATTTCAGAACAAGTTCTTTTCTCAATATCCCCCTAAACCCATTTTACAAGTTGAAGTACCCATCCTTTTTACCCACAACTTTACTTTACAGCTTTTGAATGCTCCAACACAAAGCAATACTTTTCAAAAGGCATTTCAGAACAAGTTCTTTTCTTAATATCCCTCCTAAACCCATTTTACAAGTTGAAGTACCCATCCTTTTTACCCACAACTTTACTTTACAGCTTTTGAATGCTCCAACACAAAGCAATACTTTTCAAAAGGCATTTCAGAACAAGTTCTTTTCTTAATGTCCCTGCTAAACCCATTTTACAACTTGAAGTACCCATCCTTTTCACCGACAACTCTACTTTACAGCTTTTGAATGCCACAACACCAAGCGATACTTTTCAAAAAACATATCAGAACAACTTCTTTTCTTAATGACCCTCATAAACCCATTTTACAAATTGAAGTACCCATCCTTTTCACCCACAACTTTACTTAACAGCTTTTTGAATGCTCTAACACCAAGCAATAATTTTCAAACGGCATATCAGAACAACTTCTTTTCTTAATGTCCATCCTAAACCCATTTTACAAGTTGAAGTACCCATCCTTTTCACCCACAACTTTACTTTACAGCTTTTTGAATGCCCCAACATCAAGCAATACTTTTCAAAAGGCATTTCAGAACAAGTTCTTTTCTTAATGTCCCTCCTAAACCCATTTTACAAGTTGAAGTACCCATCCTTTTCACCCACAACTTTACTATACTGCTTTTTTGAATGCTCCAAAACCAAGCAATACTTTTCAAAAGGCTTTTCAGAACAAGTTATTTTCTGAATGTCCTTCCTAAACCCATTTTACAAGTTGAAGTTCCCATCCTTTTCACCCACGACTTTACTTTACACCTTTTTGAATGCTCCAACACCAAGCAATACATTTCAAAAGACATTTCAGAACGACTTCTTTTCTTAATGTCCCTCCTAAACCCATTTTACAAGTTGAAGTACCCATCCTTTTCACCCACAACTCTACTTCACAGCTTTTTGAATGCCACAACACCAACCAATACTTTTCAAAAGGCATTTCAGAACAACTTCTTTTCTTAATGTCCCTCCTAAACCCATTTTACAAATTGAAGTACCCATCCTTTTCACCCACAACTTTACTTTACAGCTTTTTGAATGCTCCAAGACCGAGCAATAATTTTCAAACGGCATTTAAAAACAACTTCTTTTCTTAATGTCCATCCTGAACCCATCTTACAAGTTGAAGTACCCATCCTTTTCACCCACAACTTTACTTTACAGCTTTTTGAATGCCCCAACACCAAGCAATACTTTTCAAAAGGCATTTCAGAACAAGTTCTTTTCTTAATGTCCCTCCTAAACCCATTTTACAAGTTGAAGAACCCATCCTTTTCACCACAACTTTACCTTACAACTTTTTTGCACACCACAATATCATACAAGGTTCCACTTCACATCAGATTTTCTCAAAGAGATGAAAAAATTTAAAATACTGTTCCAAATTTTTCATAGAAGATAGAAAGTTCAAGTTATCTTCTGAATTTTATTAAAGAACTTACAGTTCAATTCTAATTTCTCCAGAGAAAATAAAAATCTTCCACTTCAGTTCTTAATTTCACAAAGACACAAGGAAATTTAAAGTTCTATTTGAAATTTTTCCGTAGAAGATAGAAAAGTTATACCATAGTTGTGAATATTTTCCCGGAAGATAAAAAGTTCTACTTCAATTTTAAATTTTCTCAACGAAGTGAAGAAAAGTTCAAGTTCTAGTCTGAATTTTCTCAATGAAAAAAGAAATTAGTTATTGATCAATTCTATTTTTCCAAATAATATAAAAAGGTTCCACTTCAGTTCAGATTTTTCTCAAAGAGATGAAAAACTTTAAAATACTGTTCCAAATTTTTCTTAGGACATAGAAAAGTTCAAGTTCTTTTCTGAATTTTACCAAAGAACACACTTCAATTCTAATTTCTCCAGAGAAAATAAAATCTTCCACTTCAATTCTTTATTTCACAAAGACACAAAGAAATTTAAAGTTCTTTTCTAAATTTTTCCATAGAAGATAGAAAAGTTATACCTTAGTTGTGAATATTTTTCCGGAAGATAAAAAGTTCTACTTTAATTTTATATTTTCTCAACGAAGTGAAGAAAAGTCCAAGCTCTCTTCTGAATTTTCTCAATGAAAAAGAAATTAGTTATTGATCAATTCTATTTTTCCTAATCCGGGTTGCAGCGGTAGCTAGCAACCTAGTAAGAGACGATCACGTCCAATGTTAAGAAATATAAAAACCCATAGTTCCTAACAGAGGAGTCAGATCAAAACAATAAGTACACCATTAGAACCGCCTTGTCCGAAACCTCTATAAAGGAAACTTACCGCCCTTTGGCTTGAATAACAAAGAAAATATATTGGCTTGAAAATCAAGCAAATTGACTTTTACCACGTTATTCTCCACAAACGGGATATATTTTTCTCTTTTCTTTCTTTTCCAGAGATAGCTTGGCACTGGAACATCGTAGAGACTTGTTCAATAGCTCATTTTAAAGGAAATTAATTGGGTTAGAAACGTTTTGTAACTAATTAGTATAAAAAGGTTCCATTTCAGTTCAGATTTTTCCCCAAAGACATAAATTTAAAATTCTCCTCCAAATTTTTTGTAGAAGATAGAAAAAGTTACACATTGATCGTGAATATTTCACTATGAAGATAAGGAGCTCCATTTTGATTCTGAGCTTTTTACCAAAGACACAAAAAATTTAAAATAACATTATGGATTTTAGCGTTGAAGATAGGAAAAGTTATTCTATGATTGTGAATATTTTCCAGGAAGATAAAAAGCTTCATTTTATTTCTAGTTTTCTCATTGATGTGAAGAAAAGTTCAAGTTCCTTTCCTAATTATCCCTATGAAAAGAAATAAGTTACAGATCAATTCTATTTTTTCAAGAAAAAATAAAAATTTTCCACTTCAGTTCAGATTTTTCTCAAAGAGATGGAAAAATTTAAATTACTGTTCTGAATTTTTCATAGAAGATAGAAAAAGTTATACTTTGATCATGAAAAGTTAACTCAAGTCTGAATTTTATTAAAGAACTTACAGTTCAATTCTAATTTCTCCAGAGAAAAATAAAAATCTTCCACTTCAGTTCTTAATTTCACAAAGACACAAAGAAATTTAAAGTTCTCTTCTGAATTTTCTTAGAGAAAAGAAAAAAGTTATAGTTCAATTCTAAGTTTTTTCAAAGAAAATAAAAAATCTTTTTAATAAACACTCTAAGCGCTTAACATGCTAACGTTTCCTAAGATAATAGAAATATATCAGAGTAATGCATAAAATATTTTATTGAAGTAACAACATGTAGTAACAACATAAAAATATGTTACAGACATTATTTTACATTATTAACATCATTGAACAACATTGAACATTCTGAATTTGTTCCATAAAATAATTTATCGAGTTCTCTCTCTCTTGATACTAGAGTTACTCGCTTCTCTTAGTTCATAACCACTAGAATAATAATTCATCCATTTTGAGTCATATACAATTTCCACTGGGATGCCACCTACTGATTCAATACACGTTTCATCCTAGGTATTATTTGATTCATTGACTATATGATCAATAGTAGTAATAATGCTCACTTGTGCTTCATTTTCCAATCAATTTGTCATTATATTCATTAGTGATATTGTCTGCCAATGCTCTTTTTATTTTACCGGCAATTTCCCTGTCTATTATCACATTATTTTTACAGAGGCAACAGTTTTGGCACGTTGACAAGATATGATTTATAATGTTGGTGCAGTAGTAGGCCCTTCTTTTCCTTTCTGATTTCATTCGAATGCTAACACCGGAAAAATGTCAGTAAGATGTATCAACGGCTAACATGTTACCAGAACCATTAGCTAGAAGTTGCCCATCTTCATCAACTATTATTTTATGTTGGCATTCTCTTTGAGTACTAAATTCTCTGGAAATGACACTTTCACATATCCACCTTTTGAATGATGAAAATTCTTGACTACTCCAAAAGAATTTAACTCCTCACTGTCATGACAACGTAGGCACAAATTCCCAATAAGATCACCACTACTACTTGTTCCATAGTTCAAATATATCTCTTTGTCAGCATTCAGGGCAACAATGAATTTATCATGTGCACACACTTTCTTCGAATAATTCATTTTCACGTCTTTTCTAAAAATATGGTGTAGGTGTTTATCACCCCAATGGCAAAAAATTACTGATCTAACACACGCAATAAACTAGATAGTCTCGATAACCTACCATGGAATACCACTGGGAAAGCCGCTTCCAATGTAAGAGCAACCATAGAGTGCTTTTGTTACAGCTGCAAGCATGCATAGTGAGAGAGAAATACAAAGTCGGCCTGGGGGGGATTTTCCGGCGAGTATGGTAAGGTTAGGTTAGACTAGATTAAGTTAGGTTAGATTAGGTTAAGTTAGGTTAGGTAAGTTAGGTTAGGTTAGCTAAGTTAGGTTAGGTTAGCTAGTAAACATCTCTCCATGTTTAAGTTAGGTTAGGTTAGGCTAGATTAAGTTAGGTTAAGTTAAGTTAGGTTAGGTTAGCCTACGTACGCGTGCGTACGTAGGCTAACCTAACCTAACCTAACTTAACCTAACCTAACTGAAGAGAAAGATTTTTATTTTTCTCTGGAGATATTAGAATTGAACTGTAAGTTCTTTAATAAAATTCAGACTTGAGTTAACTTTTCATGATCAAAGTATAACTTTTTCTATCTTCTATGAAAAATTTAGAACAGTAATTTAAATTGTTCCATCTCTTTGAGAAAAATCTGAACTAAAGTAGAAAATTTTTATTTTTTCTTGAAAAAATAGAATTGATCTGTAACTTATTTCTTTTCATAGGGATAATCAGGAAAAGAACTTGAACTTTTCTTCACATCAATGAGAAAATTAGAAATAAAATGAAGCTTTTTATCTTCCTGGAAAATATTCACAATCATAGAATAACTTTTACTATCTTTAACGCTAAAATTTATAACGTTATTTTAAATTTTTTTATGTCTTTGGGAAAAATATCAGAATCAAAGTGGAGCTCCTTATCTTCATAGTGAAATATTCACGATCAATGTGTAACTTTTTCTATCTTCTACAAAAAATTTGGAGGAGAATTTTAAATTTATGTCTTTGGGGAAAAATCTGAACTGAAATGGAACCTTTTTATATTATTAGGAAAAATAGAATTGATCAATAACTAATTTCTTTTTCATTGAGAAAATTCAGAAGAGAGCTTGAACTTTTCTTCACTTCGTTGAGAAAATATAAAATTAAAGTAGAACTTTTTATCTTCCGGAAAAATATTCACAACTAAGGTATAACTTTTCTATCTTCTATGAAAAAATTTAGAAAAGAACTTTAAATTTCTTTGTGTCTTTGTGAAATAAAGAATTGAAGTGGAAGATTTTTATTTTCTCTGGAAAAATTAGAATTGAAGTGTGTTCTTTGGTAAAATTCAGAAAAGAACTTGAACTTTTCTATGTTCTAAGAAACATTTGGAACAGTATTTTAAATTTTTTCATCTCTTTGAGAAAAATCGTAACTGAATTGGAACCTTTTTATATTATTTGGAAAAATAGAATTGATTAATAACTAATTTCTTTTTTCATTGAGAAAATTCAGACTAGAACTTGAACTTTTCTTCACTTCGTTGAGAAAATTTTAAATTGAAGTAGAATTTTTTTATCTTCCGGGAAAATATTCACAACTATGGTATAGCTTTTTCTATCTTCTACGGAAAAATTTCAAATAGAACTTTAAATTTCCTTGTGTCTTTGTGAAATTAAGAACTGAAGTGGAAGATTTTATTTTTTCTGGAGAAATTAGAATTGAACTAAAAGTTCTTTAATAAAATTCAGAAGATAACTTGAACTTTCTATCTTCTATGAAAAATTTGGAACAGTATTTAAAATTTTTCCATCTCTTTGAGAAAATCTGAAGTGAAGTGGAACCTTGCATGATATTGCGGTGTGCAAAAAAGTTGTAAAGTAAAGTTGTGGTGAAAAGGATGGGTACTTCAACTTGTAAAATGGGTTTAGGAGGGACATTAAGAAAAGAACTTGTTCTGAAATGCCTTTTGAAAAGTATTTCTTGGTGTTTGGGCATTTAAAAAGCTGTAAAGTAAAGTTCTGGGTGAAAAAATGGGTACTTCAACTTGTAAAATGGGTTTAGGAGGGATATTAAGAAAAGAACTTGTTGTGAAATGCCTTTTGAAAAGTATTGCTTGGTGTTGGGACATTCAAAAAGCTGTAAAGTAGAGTTGTGGGTGAAAAGGATGGGTACTTCAACTTTTAAAATGGGTTTAGGAGGGACATTAAGAAAAGAAGTCGTTCTGAAATGTCTTTTGAAATGTATTGCTTGGTGTTGGAGCATTCAAAAAGGTGTAAAGTAAAGTTGTGGGTGAAAAGGATGGGAACTTCAACTTGTAAAATGGGTTTAGGAAGGACATTAAGAAAATAACTTGTTCTGAAAAGCCTTTTGAAGAGTATTGCTTGGTGTTGGAGCATTCAAAAAAGCAGTATAGTAAAGTTGTGGGTGAAAAGGATGGGTACTTCAACTTGTAAAATGGGTTTAGGATGGACATTAAGAAAAGAAGTCGTTCTGAAATGTCTTTTGAAACGTATTGCTTGGTGTTGGAGCATTCAAAAAGGTGTAAAGTAAAGTTGTGGGTGAAAAGGATGGGAACTTCAACTTGTAAAATGGGTTTAGGAAGGACATTAAGAAAATAACTTGTTCTGAAAAGCCTTTTGAAAAGTATTGCTTGGTGTTAGAGCATTCAAAAAAGCAGTATAGTAAAGTTGTGGGTGAAAAGGATGGGTACTTCAACTTGTAAAATGGGTTTAGGATGGACATTAAGAAAAGAACTTGTTCTGAAATGCCTTTTGAAAAGTATTGCTTGGTGTTGTCGCATTCAAAAAGCTGTAAAGTAGAGTTGTGGGTGAAAAGGATGGGTACTTCAACTTGTAAAATGGGTTTAGGAGGGACATTAAGAAAAGAAGTCGTTCTGAAATGTCTTTTGAAACGTATTGCTTGGTGTTGGAGCATTCAAAAAGGTGTAAAGTAAAGTTGTGGGTGAAAAGGATGGGAACTTCAACTTGTAAAATGGGTTTAGGAAGGACATTAAGAAAAGAACTTTTTCTGAAATGCCTTTTAAAAAGTATTTCTTGGTGTTTGGGCATTTAAAAAGCTGTAAAGTAAAGTTCTGGGTGAAAAAAATGGGTACTTCAACTTGTAAAATGGGTTTAGGAGGGATATTAAGAAAAGAACTTGTTGTGAAATGCCTTTTGAAAAGTATTGCTTGGTGTTGGGACATTCAAAAAGCTGTACAGTAAAGTTGTGGGTGAAAAGGATGGGTACTTCAATTTGTAAAATGGGTTTAAGAGGGTCATTAAGAAAAGAAGTTGTTCTGAAATGCCTTTTGAAAAGTATTGCTTGGTGTTGTGGCATTCAAAAAGCTGTAAAGTAGAGTTGTGGGTGAAAAGGATGGGTACTTCAACTTGTAAAATGGGTTTAGGAGGGACATTAAGAAAAGAAGTCGTTCTGAAATGTCTTTTGAAATGTATTGCTTGGTGTTGGAGCATTCAAAAAGGTGTAAAGTAAAGTTGTGGGTGAAAAGGATGGGAACTTCAACTTGTAAAATGGGTTTAGGAAGGACATTAAGAAAATAACTTGTTCTGAAAAACCTTTTGAAGAGTATTGCTTGGTGTTGGAGCATTCAAAAAAGCAGTATAGTAAAGTTGTGGGTGAAAAGGATGGGTACTTCATTTTGTAAAATGGGTTTAGGAGGGACATTAAGAAAAGAAGTTGTTCTGAAATGCCTTTTGAAAAGTATTGCTTGGTGTTGTGGCATTCAAAAAGCTGTAAAGTAGAGTTGTGGGTGAAAAGGATGGGTACTTCAACTTGTAAAATGGGTTTAGGAGGGACATTAAGAAAAGAAGTCGTTCTGAAATGTCTTTTGAAATGTATTGCTTGGTGTTGGAGCATTCAAAAAGGTGTAAAGTAAAGTTGTGGGTGAAAAGGATGGGAACTTCAACTTGTAAAATGGGTTTAGGAAGGACATTAAGAAAATAACTTGTTCTGAAAAACCTTTTGAAAAGTATTGCTTGGTGTTGGAGCATTCAAAAAAGCAGTATAGTAAAGTTGTGGGTGAAAAGGATGGGTACTTCATTTTGTAAAATGGGTTTAGGAGGGACATTAAGAAAAGAAGTTGTTCTGAAATGCCTTTTGAAAAGTATTGCTTGGTGTTGGGGCATTCAAAAAGCTGTAAAGTAAAGTTCTGGGTGAAAAAGATGGGGACTTCAACTTGTAAAATGGGTTTAGGAGGGATATTAAGAAAACAACTTGTTGTGAAATGCCTTTTGAAAGGTATTGCTTGGTGTTGGGGCATTCAAAAAGCTGTACAGTAAAGTTGTGGGTGAAAAGGATGGGTACTTAAACTTGTAAGATGGGTTTAGGATGGACATTAAGAAAAGAAGTTGTTTTGAAATGCCGTTTGAAAATTATTGCTCGGTCTTGGAGTATTCAAAAAGCTGTAAAGTAAAGTTTTGGGTGAAAAGGATGGGTACTTCAATTTGTAAAATGGGTTTAGGAGGGTCATTAAGAAAAGAAGTTGTTCTGAAATGCCTTTTGAAAAGTATTGCTTGGTGTTGTGGCATTCAAAAAGCTGTAAAGTAGAGTTGTGGGTGAAAAGGATGGGTACTTCAACTTGTAAAATGGGTTTAGGAGGGACATTAAGAAAAGAAGTCGTTCTGAGATGTCTTTTGAAATGTATTGCTTGGTGTTGGAGCATTCAAAAAGGTGTAAAGTAAAGTTGTGGGTGAAAAGGATGGGAACTTCAACTTGTAATATGGGTTTACGAAGGACATTAAGAAAAGAACTTGTTCTGAAATGCCTTTTGAAAAGTTTTTCTTGGTGTTTGGGCATTTAAAAAGCTGTAAAGTAAAGTTCCGGGTGAAAAAAATGGGTACTTCAACTTGTTAAATGGGTTTAGGAGGGATATTAAGAAAAGAACTTGTTGTGAAATGCCTTTTGAAAAGTATTGCTTGGTGTTGGGACATTCAAAAAGCTGTACAGTAAAGTTGTGGGTGAAAAGGATGGGTACTTCTATTTGTAAAATGGGTTTAGGAGGGTCATTAAGAAAAGAAGTTGTTCTGAAATGCCTTTTGAAAAGTATTGCTTGGTGTTGTGGCATTCAAAAAGCTGTAAAGTAGAGTTGTGGGTGAAAAGGATGGGTACTTCAACTTGTAAAATGGGCTTAGGAGGGACATTAAGAAAAGAACTTGTTCTGAAATGCCTTTTGAAAAGTATTGCTTGGTGTTGGAGCATTCAAAAAGCTGTAAAGTAAAGTTGTGGGTGAAAAGGATGGGTACTTCAATTTGTAAAATGGGTTTAGGAGGGACATTAAGAAAAGAAGTTGTTCTGAAATGCCTTTTGAAAAGTATTGCTTGGTGTTGTGGCATTCAAAAAGCTGTAAAGTAGAGTTGTGGGTGAAAAGGATGGGTACTTCAACTTTTAAAATGGGTTTAGGAGGGACATTAAGAAAAGAAGTCGTTCTGAAATGTCTTTTGAAATGTATTGCTTGGTGTTGGAGCATTCAAAAAGGTGTAAAGTAAAGTTGTGGGTGAAAAGGATGGGAACTTCAACTTGTAAAATGGGTTTAGGAAGGACATTAAGAAAATAACTTGTTTTGAAAAGCCTTTTGAAAAGTATTGCTTGGTGTTGGAGCATTCAAAAAATCAGTATAGTAAAGTTGTGGGTGAAATGGATGGGTACTTCAACTTGTAAAATGGGTTTAGGAGGGACTTTAAGAAAAGAACTTGTTCTGAAATGCCTTTTGAAAAGTATTGCTTGGTGTTGTGGCATTCAAAAAGCTGTAAAGTAGAGTTGTGGGTGAAAAGGATGGGTACTTCAACTTGTAAAATGGGTTTAGGAGGGACATTAAGAAAAGAAGTCGTTCTGAAATGTCTTTTGAAATGTATTGCTTGGTGTTGGAGCATTCAAAAAGGTGTAAAGTAAAGTTGTGGGTGAAAAGGATGGGAACTTCAACTTGTAAAATGGGTTTAGGAAGGATACTAAGAAAAGAACTTGTTCTGAAATGCCTTTTGAAAAGTATTTCTTGGTGTTTGGGCATTTAAAAAGTTGTAAAGTAAAGTTCTGGGTGAAAAAAATGGGTACTTCAACTTATAAAATGGGTTTAGGAGGGATATTAAGAAAAGAACTTGTTGTGAAATGCCTTTTGAAAAGTATTGCTTGGTGTTGGGACATTCAAAAAGCTGTACAGTAAAATTGTGGGTGAAAAGGATGGGTACTTCAATTTGTAAAATGGGTTTAGGAGGGTCATTAAGAAAAGAAGTTGTTCTGAAATGCCTTTTGAAAAGTATTGCTTGGTGTTGTGGCATTCAAAAAGCTGTAAAGTAGAGTTGTGGGTGAAAAGGATGGGTACTTCAACTTGTAAAATGGGTTTAGGAGGGATATTAAGAAAAGAACTTGTTCTGAAATGCCTTTTGAAAAGTATTGCTTGGTGTTGGAGCATTCAAAAAGGTGTAAAGTAAAGTTGTGGGTGAAAAGGATGGGTACTTCAATTTGTAAAATGGGTTTAGGAGGGACATTAAGAAAAGAAGTTGTTCTGAAATGCCTTTTGAAAAGTATTGCTTGGTGTTGTGGCATTCAAAAAGCTGTAAAGTAGAGTTGTGGGTGAAAAGGATGGGTACTTCAACTTGTAAAATGGGTTTAGGAGGGACATTAAGAAAAGAAGTCGTTCTGAAATGTCTTTTGAAATGTGTTGCTTGGTGTTGGAGCATTCAAAAAGGTGTAAAGTAAAGTTGTGGGTGAAAAGGATGGGAACTTCAACTTGTAAAATGGGTTTAGGAAGGACATTAAGAAAATAACTTTTTCTGAAAAGCCTTTTGAAAAGTATTGCTTGGGGTTGGAGCATTCAAAAAAGCAGTATAGTAAAGTTGTGGGTGAAAAGAATGGGTACTTCAACTTGTAAAATGGGTTTAGGAGGGACATTAAGAAAAGAACTTGTTCTGAAATGCCTTTTGAAAAGTATTGCTTGGTGTTGGGGTATTCAAAAAGCTGTAAAGTAAAGTTCTGGGTGAAAAAGATGAGGACTTCAACTTTCTAAAATGGGTTTAGGAGGGATATTAAGAAAAAACTTGTTGTGAAATGCCTTTTGAAAGGTATTGCTTGGTGTTGGGGCATTCAAAAAGCTGTACAGTAAAGTTGTGGGTGAAAAGGATGGGTACTTCAACTTGTAAGATGGGTTTAGGATGGACATTAAGAAAAGAAGTTGTTTTGAAATGCCTTCTGAAAAGTATTGCTTGGTGTTGTGGCATTCAAAAAGCTGTAAAGTACAGTTGTGGGTGAAAAGGATGGGTACTTCAACTTGTAAAATGGGTTTAGAAGGGACATTAAGAAAAGAACTTGTTCTGAAATGCCTTTTGAAAAGTGTTGCTTGGTGTTGGAGCATTCAAAAGCTGTTAAGTAAAGTTGTGGGTAAAAAGGATGGGTACTTCAACTTGTAAAATGAGTTTAGGAAGGATATTAAGAAAAGAACTTGTTCTGAAATGCCTTTTGAAAAGTATTGCTTGGTGTTGGAGCATTCAAAAAGCTGTAAAGTAAAGTTGTGGGTGAAAAGGATGGGTACTTCAATTTGTAAAATGGGTTTAGGAGGGACATTAAGAAAAGAAGTTTTTCTGAAATGCCTTTTGAAAAGTATTGCTTGGTGTTTTGGCATTCAAAAAGCTGTAAAGTAGAGTTCTGGGGGAAAAGGATGGGTACTTCAACTTGTAAAATGGGTTTAAGAGGGACATTAAGAAACGAAGTTGTTCTGAAATGCCTTTTGAAATGTATTGCTTGGTGTTGGAGCATTCAAAAAGCTGTAAAGTTAAGTTTTGGGTGAAAAGGATGGGAACTTCAACTTGTAAAATGGGTTTAGGAGGGATATTAAGAAAAGAACTTGTTCTGAAATGCCTTTTGAAAAATATTGCTTGGTGTTGGAGCATTCAAAAAGCTGTAAAGTAAAGTTGTGGGTGAAAAGGATGGGTACTTCAATTTGTAAAATGGGTTTAGGAGGGACATTAAGAAAAGAAGTTGTTCTGAAATGCCTTTTGAAAAGTATTGGTTGGTGTTGTGGCATTCAAAAAGCTGTGAAGTAGAGTTGTGGGTGAAAAGGATGGGTACTTCAACTTGTAAAATGGGTTTAGGAGGGACATTAAGAAAAGAAGTCGTTCTGAAATGTCTTTTGAAATGTATTGCTTGGTGTTGGAGCATTCAAAAGGGTGTAAAGTAAAGTCTTGGGTGAAAAGGATGGGAACTTCAACTTGTAAAATGGGTTTAGGAAGGACATTCAGAAAATAACTTCTTCTGAAAAGCCTTTTGAAAAGTATTGCTTGGTTTTGGAGCATTCAAAAAAGCAGTATAGTAAAGTTGTGGGTGAAAAGGATGGGTACTTCAACTTGTAAAATGGGTTTAGGAGGGACATTAAGAAAAGAAGTTGTTCTGAAATGCCTTTTGAAAAGTATTGGTTGGTGTTGTGGCATTCAAAAAGCTGTAAAGTAAAGTTCTGGGTGAAAAAGATGGGTACTTCAACTTGTAAAATGGGTTTAGGAGGGATATTAAGAAAAAAACTTGTTGTGAAATGCCTTTTGAAAGGTATTGCTTGGTGTTGGGGCATTCGAAAAGCTGTACAGTAAAGTTGTGGGTGAAAAGGATGGGTACTTCAACTTGTAAGATGGGTTCAGGATGGACATTAAGAAAAGAAGTTGTTTTTAAATGCCGTTTGAAAATTATTGCTCGGTCTTGGAGCATTCAAAAAGCTGTAAAGTAAAGTTGTGGGTGAAAAGGATGGGTACTTCAATTTGTAAAATGGGTTTAGGAGGGACATTAAGAAAAGAAGTTGTTCTGAAATGCCTTTTGAAAAGTATTGGTTGGTGTTGTGGCATTCAAAAAGCTGTGAAGTAGAGTTGTGGGTGAAAAGGATGGGTACTTCAACTTGTAAAATGGGTTTAGGAGGGACATTAAGAAAAGAAGTCGTTCTGAAATGTCTTTTGAAATGTATTGCTTGGTGTTGGAGCATTCAAAAAGGTGTAAAGTAAAGTCGTGGGTGAAAAGGATGGGAACTTCAACTTGTAAAATGGGTTTAGGAAGGACATTCAGAAAATAACTTGTTCTGAAAAGCCTTTTGAAAAGTATTGCTTGGTGTTGGAGCATTCAAAAAAGCAGTATAGTAAAGTTGTGGGTGAAAAGGATGGGTACTTCAACTTGTAAAATCAATTTAGGAGGGACATTAAGAAAAGAACTTGTTCTGAAATGCCTTTTGAAAAGTATTGCTTGGTGTTGGGGCATTCAAAAAGCTGTAAAGTAAAGTTCTGGGTGAAAAAGATGGGTACTACAACTTGTAAAATGGGTTTAGGAGGGATATTAAGAAAAAAACTTGTTGTGAAATGCCTTTTGAAAGGTATTGCTTGGTGTTGGGGCATTCGAAAAGCTGTACAGTAAAGTTGTGGGTGAAAAGGATGGGTACTTCAACTTGTAAGATGGGTTCAGGATGGACATTAAGAAAAGAAGTTGTTTTTAAATGCCGTTTGAAAATTATTGCTCGGTCTTGGAGCATTCAAAAAGCTGTAAAGTAAAGTTTTGGGTGAAAAGGATGGGTACTTCAATTTGTAAAATGGGTTTAAGAGGGACATTAAGAAAAGAAGTTGTTCTGAAATGCCTTTTGAAAAGTATTGTTTGGTGTTGTGGCATTCAAAAAGCTGTAAAGTACAGTTGTGGGTGAAAAGGATGGGTACTTCAACTTGTAAAATGGGTTTAGAAGGGACATTAAGAAAAGAACTTGTTCTGAAATGCCTTTTGAAAAGTATTGCTTGGTGTTGGAGCATTCAAAAAGCTGTAAAGTAAAGTTGTGGGTGAAAAGGATGGGTACTTCAATTTGTAAAATGGGTTTAAGAGGGACATTAAGAAAAGAAGTTGTTCTGAAATGCCTTTTGAAAAGTATTGTTTGGTGTTGTGGCATTCAAAAAGCTGTAAAGTACAGTTGTGGGTGAAAAGGATGGGTACTTCAACTTGTAAAATGGGTTTAGGAGGGACATTAAGAAAAGAACTTGTTCTGAAATGCCTTTTGAAAAGTATTGCTTGGTGTTGGAGCATTCAAAAAGCTGTAAAGTAAAGTTGTGGGTGAAAAGGATGGGTACTTCAATTTGTAAAATGGGTTTAGGAGGGACATTATGAAAAGAAGTTTTTCTGAAATGCCTTTTGAAAAGTATTGCTTGGTGTTGTGGCATTCAAAAAGCTGTAAAGTAGAGTTCTGGGTGAAAAGGATGGGTACTTCAACTTGTAAAATGGGTTTAAGAGGGACATTAAGAAAAGAAGTTGTTCTGAAATGCCTTTTGAAATGTATTGCTTGGTGTTGGAGCATTCAAAAAGCTGTAAAGTTAAGTTGTGGGTGAAAAGGATGGGAACTTCAACTTGTAAAATGGGTTTAGGAAGGACATTAAGAAAATAACTTGTTCTGAAATGCCTTTTGAAAAGTATTGCTTGGTGTTGGAGCATTCAAAAAAGCAGTATAGTAAAGTTGTGGGTGAAAAGGATGGGTACTTCAACTTGTAAAATGGGTTTAGGAGGGACATTAAGAAAAAAAATTGTTCTGAAATGCCTTTTGAAAAGTATTGCTTGGTGTTGGAGCATTCAAAAGCTGTAAAGTAAAGTTGTGTGTAAAAAGGATGGGTACTTCAACTTGTAAAATGGGTTTAGGAGGGATATTAAGAAAAGAACTTGTTGTGAAATGAATTTTGAAAGTATTGCCTGGTGTTGGGGCATTCAAAAAGCTGTAAAGTAAAGTTGTGGGTGAAAAGGATGGGTACTTCAACTTGTAAAATGGGGTTAGGATGGACATTAAGAAAAGAAGTTGTTCTGAAATGCCGTTTGAAAAGTATTGCTTGGTTTTGGAGCATTCAAAAAGCTGTAAAGTAAAGTTGTGGGGTGAAAAGGATAGGTACTTCAATTTGTAAAATGGGTTTAGCAGGGACATTAAGAAAAGAAGTTGTTCTGAAATGCCTTTTGAAAAGTATTACTTGGTGTTGTGGCATTCAAAAAGCTGTAAAGTAGAGTTGTGGGTGAAAAGGATGGGTACTTCAACTTGTAAAATGGGTTTAGGAGGGAAATTAAGAAAAGAACTTGTTCTGAAATGAATTTTGAAAGTATTGCTTGGTGTTGGGGCATTCAAAAAGCTGTAAAGTATAGTTGTGGGTGAAAAGGATGGGTACTTCAACGTGTAAAATGGGTTTAGGAGGGACATTAAGAAAAGAACTTGTCCTAAAATGCCTTTGAAAAGTATTGCTTGGTGTTGGAGCATTCAAAAAGCTGTATAGTAAAGTTGTGAGTGAAAAGGATGGGATACTACAACTTGTAAAATAGGTTTAGGAGGGACATTAAGAAAATAACTTGTACTGAAATGCCTTTTGAAAAGTATTGCTTGGTGTTGGGGCATTCAAAAAGCTGTAATTTAAAGTTTTGGGTGAGAAAGATGGGTACTTCAACTTGTAAAATCGGGTTTAAGAGGGACATTAAGAAAAGAAATTGTTCTGAAAAGATATAATAAAGCTTTTTGAAATGTGGGGGCCCTTCTTTGTCTCAAGTGCGCAAAAAAGTATTAAAAAAATGGGTTGGGGGGCCCGGGAGGCCTTTGGGGTTCCGAGGGGGGCCGGGGGCCCTTTGGGGGCTCAGGGGCCTTTGGGGGCCGGGGGGTTCCTTCGGGGTTGGGGTAGCGGGGTCGGGGCTCTTTGGGGTTGGGGTAGAGGACCTCACAACACTGTTCAAATGAAACTTGTGTATTATAATGACCACAGAGTTTCATCCTCAGATCCTCTTCTAAATCATCTTCTTAAATCATCTTCTAAAATGCCTCAAACGGTTTCGCTTAAATCATCTTCTAAAATGTCTCAAAACGGTTTCGCCCAAATAATCTCTAAACGTAATTTCTGCGAGTTCCTTTTGTTTTGACATCCCTGCGCTGTCACATTTGAAATTCCTAGGAAACCATTTCCCGCGTTAATCTCTTCATCTCTAAGATCAAAACATTCGCCCGGAGACAATTCTCCTGGATGAACACCAACAAATCAATTGACCTTGACATCATCCATCAGACATTAATAAACTTCGCCTGGAGACAATTCTCTTGGATGAACACCAACAAATCAATCGACCTTGACATCATCCATCAGACATTAATAAACTTCGCCCGGAGACAATTCTCCTGGACGAATACCAACAAATCAATTTCTCGGAAATTCTCTACCCTTCGATTACGCAATCAATTTCTCGGAAATCCATTTTCCCCTAGGGAGTCTATGCCCATATATGGTGCCCCGTCACGAGTTATAGATCAATACATTTCCCCCACCGTTAATGCGCATGTGCAAACTTCGCTCGGAGACAATTCTCCTGGACGAACTCCAACAAATCAATTTTTCGGAAATCCATTTCCCCTACGGAGTCTATGCCCATATATGGAGCCCCGTCGGCATTAAACTAAATTGTAGATGGCAGCACGCAGTGTATCTCATAACTCATGATAGGTTTCTACTGTAAGCTCCAAAAGGTTAGTTTTTTGTTTTTTTTTCTTTTCTTTTTTGTTTAGCATTAAGGACGACTTAACGGAGGTCCTTGTCGAAATATTTGCTTGGTTTTCGTCTTCATGTTTTTGCCACTGGCTGACAAAATTCTCGTTTTCTCACTGTTTTTTGGTTTTATTTTTCATTTATTATTTCCTTTCCTCTTTTAACTTCATATGTTGTAATTTATGCCCTAGGGGCATATAAGGTGTTTATAGAATGCGCTGTCGTTTCAAAAAGTGCTCATTCGATTGGAAATCGAAAGGCCTAGTGCCATTTTTAATAGTCGAAAGTGATGGAAGGCTTGATATTTAATAGCAAAGATTGATGTGGGTATAATGTATTATTTTTTTGTTGTTGTTGTTGTTTAGACCAGGGCACTTCGGATCGAAGGAGTTGTCGTGGGAACTTCGAAAAGGAACATCCTTAAAATTGCCCTTTTTAACAGTCGAAAGTGAGTGGAGAGTAATTGACCCCCCCCCCCCTCAGGCCCACCTTTTCCCCAAACACATCCAATCAAAATTTTTAGATAGCCATTTTGTTCAACGTAGTTTAAAGTTTTTGAAATTAGGTCTTTAAGGATGACAACCCCTCCCCCACAGCCCTTAGGGTAAGGGTTGTAAGTTATCTCCTGGGGACATATAAGGTTTTTACTGAAAGTGTTGTTGAAGAAACTTCAAAAGGGCTCATTCAATTGGAAGTTGAAAGGGCTAGTGCCCTTTTTAATAGTCGAAACTGTTTGGAGGGTAACTACCCCCCCTCTCACGCCCACCAGTCCTCCAAACACATCCCATCAAAATTGTCAGATAGCCATTTTGTTCAACGTGGTAGAAAGTTCTGGAAATTAGGTCTTTCAGAATGACACCCCCGCAGCCCCAGCGCAAGGGATGTAAGTTGTGCCTTGGGGGCATATAAGCTTTTATTGAAAGTGTTGTTGAGAGAATTCAAAAGGGCTAATTTGATTGGAAATTGAAAGGGCTAGTGCCATTTTTAATAATTGAAAGTAATTGGAGAGCGACTACCGCCCCTCTCACGCCCACCATTTCCCCAAACACATCCAATTAAATTTTGAGATAGCCGTTTTGTTTAACGTAGTTGAAAGTTCTGGAAACTAGGTCTTAGAGGATGACAACCACCCTAACAGCCCTCAGGGTAAGGGTTGTAATTTATTACAACCTTAGGGTTGGGTGTCTGTTCTTGTACAGTAAACTCCAGAAGGTTAGTTTTTTGTTGTTTTTTTCTTTTCTTTTTTGTTTAGCACTGAGGACGACTTGGTGGAGGTCCTTGTCGAAATATTTGCTTGGTTTTCGTCTTCATGTTTTTGCCACTGGCTGACAAAATCCTCGTTTTTTCACCCTTTTTCGGTTTTATTTTTCATTTATTATTTCCTTTCCTCTCTTAACTTCATATGTTGTAATTTATGCCCTAGGGGCATATAAGGTGTTTATAGAAAGCGTTGTCGTTTCAAAAAGTGCTCATTCGATTAGAAATCGAAAGGCCTAGTGCCATTTTTAATAGTCGAAAGTGATGGAAGGCTTGATATTTTTATAGTAAAGATCGATGTGGGTATAATGTATTATTTTTTGTTGTTGTTGTTGTTTAGACCAGGGCACTTCGTATCGAGGGAGTTGTCTTCGGAACCTCAAAAAGGGCTCATTTGATTTAAAATAGAAAGGGCTGATGCCCTTTTTAATGCTAAAAGTGATTGGAGGGCAACTAATCCCCCTCCCACGCCCACCCTCCCATTTGCCCATTATGTTTAAAAACTAAATGTTGCCTTAAAATTAAATCAAAATGCACTGTATTACCCAATAAAGCATCTCAGCAGTATCCCAAGAGCGACTGAGGGTATTATGTTCAGACTTTCGGGGCTACTTCTGCTCTTAAAATTCAACCAAATCAAAATAGTGTAAGTGTATTCAAGCTATCGAATCAAAATGCACTGTGGTACCCA
Source organism: Artemia sinica (assembly GCA_027921565.1). Classification (NCBI taxonomy): domain Eukaryota; kingdom Metazoa; phylum Arthropoda; class Branchiopoda; order Anostraca; family Artemiidae; genus Artemia; species Artemia sinica. The sequence continues at coordinate 77,250,742 of CM051259.1, read as the reverse complement.
ATAAAGCATCTCAGCAATATCCCAAGAACGACTGAGGGTATTATGTTCAGACTTTCGGGGCTTCTTCTGCTCTTAAGATTTAACCAAATCAAAATAGTGTGAGTGTATTCAAGGTATCAAAGAAAGTAAACAGATTTTTTTCCGAATGGTATCAAGTTTTCCATTTCAGGTCAACTAGAGGAGGTATGAAACTAAATTAAAATCTACTATTTGTGTCCAGATGTTTAAAAGGGTGTATTCCATTAAAAATTACTGAAAAATTTTCTCCAGCATACAAATAGCAGGCCAAACTATAAAGTCTTAAAAAAGAGAAAAGATTCAAAGCATTATTTTCTTTTTCCCTGAAAAGACTATGTCAATATAAAACGAATAGAAATTAATTTAAAAAAATTTTTTTCCACAAAATAAGTTTTACAAAGAAAAGTAAAGAACTCCATTAAAAAAAATGAGCAAAAATAAAATCAAGTAATCGACCAAGCGTGAAAACTACCACAAATCAGCATCAAAAAATAAATAAAACCCAAAACGAACAGAAATTACAATAAATAACCGAGTCAAACTCAAAACGAGCAGAAATTAACATAAGTTGGGCTCAAAACCCCTATGCCTTCCCAAGGCCAGAACAAAATTTGCACTTTACTGAAAAAAAAATACAAATGAACGTGCATTGTCAGTTTAACATACATATACTGATACTTAGTAATCAAAATGTTAATATTATTGGATTTATTAAAGTTATAAAAGTAAAAACATTTATATTTTTTCAGTAAAGTGCAAATTTTGTTCTGGCCTTGGGGAGTCGTAGGGGTTTTGAGCCCAACTTATGTTAATTTCTGCTCGTTTTGAGTTTGACTCCGTTATTTATTGTAATTTCTGTTCGTTTTGGGTTTCATTTATTTTTTGATGCTGATTTGTGGTAGTTTCACGCTTGGTCGATTATTTGATTTTATTTTTGCTCATTTTCTTTTAATGGATTTCTTTACTTTACTTTGAAATATTTATTTTGTGGAATTTTTTTTAAATTAATCATAATAAAAATCATACTATCCGATTCAGCGTATCAGAGAACCCTACTTTAGTGGTTTCAAGCTCCTATCTGCAAAGATATGGAATTTTGTATTTTTGGCCTGAAGAAGGATCATGGATGTGTTTTTATTTATCTTTCTTTTTTTTTTTTTTTTTTTTTCTTCGCAGAAAAGTTTGACTCTTTGTACCAATTTTTTAAGAACAGCTCCTGAAACACGAGGGCTTTTTAATTAGAATAGGAAGTTTTTTTAAGAGTGCTAAAAGGTTAAGCATAATCGGGTGATTGTATCGAACCATTGCTCCTAGAGAAGCAGGAAAAGGCTCATTTTAATAGAAGTAAATAGTTTCCAGAGGAAATTTTACATGGGGATAAACTTTGCCAAAATAAATATGCAAATTCCGTTTTAATTTCTTATGTAGCCAACAGTGAGCCAAATTCGAAGCTGCATTAGTTGACAAACGTTAAGAAATTATATTGAATCTTTTTTTTCAACTGCAGGTAAGGAGCAACATTAAAACTTAAAACGAACGGAAATTATTCCGTATATAAAAAGGGCTGTCCCCTCCTCAACGGCTCTTTCTTTACGCTAAAGTTGGATTCTTCGTCACAACTCTACTTTTTAAAGTAATAAAAATATTTATAAAATCTATAGCGTTCCAGGCTCTCTGATTTACTCATCAATTTCTATTTTTCTCAGTAGAGAGAAAAAAGAAAATATTTTTGGGCTCATTTTGAGATAAACGAACATTTCTAAATGTTATTTTTTTCAATTTTATACTTTTCCTGACTGAAAGGAATCTCCTTATCTCCTTTCTCCTCTCTGTGCAGGTATGGTAGTCCTATTTCCCTTCTTTATTGTATTCGATGTAATTTTTGAAGTCAATAGAATTGCCGCAAGAGTTCCAGTTTTTAATATTGCTTGTTTAAACTTAATTAAGGTTTAGTTTTGGACTTGCTAAATATCAGATGACACTTTGTAATTTAGTTATCTTTATTCCTGGCAGCAAAAAACTCGAAGCTGTTCCTTAATTCCTTTGGAAACAGACTTCCGTGACTAAATGAACTTTATGGCATGAAAAAGCACAATTTTTGCTAACCAGATTATCAATTCTTAGCTGTGTAAAGAAAATGTGTATTGGAATTTAGCCATTTTCCAATCTCCACTAATGAGACCTACCCAATCCGATACATCCTTTTTATGAATGTGTCTTTTATTAGTTAAATTATTGATGTTAACTTAGTCTGAATCTTAGGTAAATATTGACATTAGCTGAGACTCAATATGAATGACCGTGTTAAACCTGATTTTATTAGGTTTGCGTTTCAGAAGACAAATATCGGTAGCGATGATGAATCTTGTATCTATTATTTCCATTCTGTGATAGGAAAAAAAGGTCATTGCTTGTATTATAACTGATAAAGGATCGTTTTCCTTTTTATTTTATTTATGAAAACATAGGTGAATGAATTTGCATTTATGAATCATCTTGGGATGAAGGTAATAACACGTAACTAACTATAATAGAGTTAATTCTTCTAGATTTCAGGCTTCCATTGCTAATATATAAATAATTTAAAAAAGTTTGAAAATGTATATACGCAAGCCTAATAAAAACGTCTTGTGTTGTTACCTGCGGTAATCTCCCAGCATAATGTCGCGAATTTGATTCGAAATATGATAAAAGTTCGAAATATTTACTAGAAAATATGATTCCACTTGCCTAGTGGCCTGAACGTTCCATATTATTGATGATGTATCTTCATAGTTCCAGAAACATGGGTCCACTGGCCACTGGTACCAGGTGGCCCGTGCTATGCATGGCGGAAAGTTTGCCAAGCGCGGTTAAAGTTCGCAGCGCAAGTGACACTCTGAGATATTCACCAGATGGTGAAAAGTGGGCAACCACTCGAAAGTGTACTACACTTATTCTACTAACATAAAAACAGCCGATTTGAGCCCCTCTTGAGGCTGCTGGAATAATCAAACATGGAAGAAGAAAACATGTCTGTTGTTCTTAGGAAATTGTTTCCTGTTGAATACACTTAATGGTCTGTTTCATATACAGTTCAATAATAGGACTTTGAAACACACCTTAAAACTTAGTCTGAGCTTATGCTGTAGAACTAGATGTAAACTCTCTAAGTTACAAAATTTTCGTCATGTTACAAATAGATTTCTGCCTAATATGGCAAGGTACGGTCGTGATAGATTAATATTTTTTTGGTGCAGTCATTATTTCGATATGGTGCCGGTATATAATCTACTCGGTAGAGTGTGGAAAGTCTAATTTTAAACACCTGAGTTTAAAATCATAACTCCATTTCTGAATAAAGTTATGTGTAGATGCATTAGATAAATTAGCTTTTATCCGAGGGATTTCCTCACTTTCAATAGTTGTATACATCAGCTGGCGCATACCATACGTGGCATACTTGTGCTACTTGTGGTAGTAAGTGTGCCATACGGTGTGTGAAGAGGTTGGGCATGGAAGTCGTGTGGCCAGTGTAGTGGAGCAACCGGCACTCCAAGACGTTGACCAGATTGATGGAGGGTGGATAACCCCTCGCGTTGATCTTTAAACACTCATCCAAAAGTGCCGTGTTGAGTAATTATTTAAGCTTGTTTTATAGGTTTACTAAGCCATAAAGTGAAAATTGGCTCATCAAAAATACCGTGCTCGTTATCATATTATGTCAGTTCGTGCAAACACGATTTCAAGATTACTGAGTTTGTAAGAATCTGATTTGGTTTTTTCGTTTTTCTTACATGTGAAAGGAATTCAATCATGCATTCTAAATTTGTTTTGAATACCCTTTTCTGTTTTTTTATTTCATCGCTTGAACCGGACGAAAAGGTTTGAAATTTGAATTATCTTTCTTTTCTTTTCCCTGCTTGTGATCTGTAAATGATGGTCAAATGAAATGATTTTTATGAGCAAAAGTTCAAGTGAAGAGAAAAAAAGTATAGAACTCGGCCCCAATTGGGCCCAGTTTTACTGTCTGGGTTAAGAGTTCCGAATGGAGCTATTTTCATGTGGATATCACAGCCTTGAACTAACAAAGTATTGAATTTAGTTATTCTTTAAAACAATTGAAATAGATCCCAGTTAATTCTTGGTTTCTGCAGGAATGGTTGACAATAAAAACAGCTGATAACAATGAACGGTAAGAAAAGAGTGAACCGTGTCAATGGTAGCCAAGACTCTACAGAAAGGATATTTGAATGCAATCAGTGGATCAAAATTGGAGCTAATCCCGATGAAAATTCCTCCGTTAGAGTCAAGCTACATGAGAACCAACTGAGAACAGGCCAAGCAAATTTTTAAGAAAACAAGCCCCCAGTGAATAACGTCCATTAAGTGGGGATTAACTTTTGATCGATGTTAAACTATATTTATGTGGATTTGTCAAGAAAATAGTTAAAAGAGCCAAAGCCATTTCACAAACACACATCTTAAAGTTTCAATATTTTACTTATTGGATTCTTACTAAATTGCAGTTTTCCATACCTGGGTTCTGAGAAAACTAATGTAAAGAGTAGGTTTTCGAAGGATAAGAGTCCTACCATATTTATTGAAATCCTATTTTGTTTCGTAAAACGAATACACCTAAATGAGTTCTTTCAAAAATAATAAATTTCCAGTGTCATTTCAAAATTAGTTTGACTTCTTTATCTTCCCATCGGAAATATCCCATCTCTAATTTGAACAGTGCTCATCTCACAGATGGTTTCCGTTCAAGTTCTAGATCATGTTTCGCCACTCGACACCTTGATCCTGGTAAAGAGTATATTAGATAAAGCTTTCTGATTGAATTTTATGGGATTTATTCCCAAAATAAAACGTTTGCAAGCACCATCTGGCTCTATTTGTTGCATTTTTAAATATTTTTCTAAAAAAACTATCTTCACTGTAGTATAAAGAGCAGGTGGCAGAAGCCCCCCCCCCCATTCAAAAATACCATAATTTGTGTTTGATGAAGTCCTAACGCTGCTCCTTGCCGTTGCAATTAATCTAATTAGAAGGTTGTTCTTTATTTAATATTATTTAAAAAAAACTTTTTCCACATAATAAGTTTTTCTAAAAAAAAAGTAAAGAACCCCATTAAACCAAAAATAATTAAAAATAGAACCAAATAATCTACTAAACATACAACTTCCACAAATCAGTATCAATAAATAAATGATACCCATAACAAACAGAAATTAAAATAAATAACAGATTCAAACTCAGAACGAGCAGAAATTAATATGTGCAGGGTTCAAAACCCCTATGCTTTCTAAAAGCCAGAATATAATTTGTACTTTACTGAAAAATATTCTTTTATATGTTTCACTTTTATAACTTTAAGAAATCAAACATTAATTAAGATTTTAAGGAATAAATATCAGCATATGTTTACATTCATTTGAATTTTTTTTCAGTGAAGTACAAATTATATTCTGGCTTTTGGAAAGCATAGAGGGTTTTGAATCCAACTCACATTAATTTTTGCTCGTTTTGAGTTTGAATCTGTTATTCATTTTAATTTCTGTTCGTTATGGATATCATTTATTTATTGATACAGATTTGTGAAAGTTGTATGCTTGGTAGATTATTTGATTCTATTAATGTTCATTTTTGGTTTAATGGAATTCTTTACTTTTTTTGTGAAAAACTTAATTTGTCGAATTTTTTTTTAATTAATTTCTGTTCGTTTTATATTGACGTAGTCTTTTTCAGGGAAAACGAAAACATTAGTTTGAATCTTTCCGGTTTTTCTTTAAGAATTTATAGTTTGGCCTTTTATATGCTGCAAAAACTTTTTCAGCAATTTTTAATAACATGAACACTTTTGAAAATCATGACACAGATAGTAGTGTTTAATTTAATCATATACATCCTCTAGTTGACCTGATAAATAAAAGTTAATACCCTTCCCAAAAGATAATGTGTATGCTCTTTTACAGCCTGGATACAATTACACTCTTTTGATTTAGTAAAATTTAGGAGCAGAAGTAGTAATAAAAGTAGCCCCGAAAATTTGAACTTAATACCCACAGTCATTCTTGTTATATTGCTGAGATGTCTTATTGGCAACCCGCATACAAAAGCGTTTTGATTTAATTTTAAAGGAACATTTAGTTTTTAAGCATAATGGTCAACTTACATAACTGTAAGGGCTTGACCTACCCAATAACCCTAGAGATATAGTCACTAGGTCATTCAGCTCTGCTAAACAAAATGGCTGTCTTAAAATTTAGATTGGAAGTGTCTGGAAAATTATAAGCTAAAGAGGAGGGCTGATTGCCCTTCAATCATTTTTGACTCTTAAGAGGGCATTAGAACTTCTAATTTTCAATCAAATTAGCTCCCTAAAATATCAATGATATTACTAGCTATGATAGAGCATCGCTGTCTATGTCCTTATATTTCTCTATAGTGCTTATATACCCTTTTAATACCTGCATGCATATAGGTTTTTCGTTTAATTGAAACTCCTCCTAAACGTTCCCTAAAAGTTTCAACTTAATGCGATTAGTGTCGTTAGTTACAGTAACCGTAGAAGGAGCATTAAATGAATACAAACAGTGCCTTCTGGTTAGCTCAAAATCCACAACGTGTGAAGGTATGAAGGTGAAATTTTGCAGATAATATTTCTGTTGTACGGATGACAACCTGCCATCCGTATGCAGGTTGTCAAAAGGACATATCAGCAATATCTTGAGAACAGTTTTGTGTGTGAAGTTAAAACTTACAACGCTTGTTGCGGGGGATGTTGAACTAACCAAAAGACAATATTTGCATCATAATACTAATGCTTCTACTCCCACAACTACTGCTAATATTACTATTACTACTAGTAACTGTACTCTTACTGCTACTACTATATTAACTGGTGCTACTACTACAACTATTAAACCTAAGGGTATTAAGGAGAAAATTTTGGGCAATATTGTAAATGTATTGAAATAAATGGAAACACACTGTGCCCATATAGGTTGTCAAGAGGACATATGAGCAATGCTTTAGGACCGGTTGATGCTTTTAAGTTAAAAATTTCATCGCGTGTGTGTAAGGGGATGTTGCAAAAAAAAAGGTGCTAAATGCGTACTGCTGCTAATGCTACTACTGCTACTACATCTATTGCTACGCATAATTACTGAACCTTTCAACCAGTAGCCCTTTTAATTTCCAATCAAATGTGTCCTTTTTGAAGTTTCTACGACAATGCTTTCTATAAAAACCTTATCTGCCCCCAAGGCATAACTTACAAACCTTGCCCTGAGGGAATGGGTGGGTTGTTATCCTCAAAAACCCATTTTCCAGAATTTTCAACTACGTTGAACAAAATGGCTATCTCACGATTTTGATTGGATGTGTTTGGGGAAATGGTGGGTGGGGAAGGGGTGTTAGTTTGCCTCCAATCACTTTCGACTATTGTTAAGGGCACTAGCCCTTTCAATTTCTTATTCAATGAGCCCTTTTCGAAGTTTATACAAAAATTCCTTTGATACGAAGTCCCTGGTCTAAGAGAAAAAAAATACATTGTACCTAAATCGTTCTTTACTTAGGCAGCGCTATTGCACTGCCTATGATAGGTAAAATCCTTCAAATCAGCATTTGTATTTTTCTTTGATTCAGTATTTTATGTTATTACAGGTGTGCATTTATAAAGATGTTGGAAATAACATATTAATTGAACCTCTGTTAGATCCGTGAATTTGGCTAGAATAACTTTGTAGTGTGATGAATTTTTTTGGAACCATAAAGTGTTGAGACACAGAGGCCTCCACTGGATACCCTTTCGAAGATGGACGGGGGGAGGGGATGGGTAAAGTGGGTTTAACCAAGCAGAAGTAAAACATTGGAGAAATACCTTTATTATCTCAAATATGGAAGAAACTGAAACTCCTCCCTGCTGGAGAATGGCGAATCACATAGGTAAACACATACTCATAATCAATAGACTTAATATTTCATAATTGTTTTGGGAAAAGTTTCTCACATAGATATACATAAAACAACTCACGCCTATATTTCTTAGCTATTTATAAAGGAACAAAATATTTTGGCGGAAATACGGTACCACGCTGATAAGAGGGGCGTAGTACATCTAATCAGAGCTGCCTTTGAAAGCCTTAGATGTATTATAGATGCGAGGCTAGTGATCGATTGCAGAAGCAACTCACTAAAAGCAGACTTTTTGACTGGAAAGTCTCTCAAATAGACAACTAGTGTACACTGGCCACCCAGTCCTCTTTGTTAGGCAAATGGGTACCTAAATTCTATTATTTTCACTTTGTAGCCAAAGGTACGAAACAGTATATACGGCTCTCCTTTCATTTTATACCCTAGTAAATAACAAAGTATAATCACCTACGGAACAAGTACTGACAAAACTCTCCAAAAGTGACCCCACGTACCTCAGGCCTCTAGACGCACAATGTTGTACTACTTAATCGCTCCGAGCCAAAGTACTTTGCTCCGGCCAATAATTATGGTAGAGCGTGATTCAGGCGACGAGTGACCGGGATGAATTGTGTAACTACGATTTTTAGTTGCCAGGTTCGCATAGGTATACAAAGGGTCACTTTTTTGTGTGGAGAGGATAGGTTTTGTCAGCACTTGTTCCGTAGGTGATTATACTTTGGTAAATAAGAGTCTACGGCAGGATGAAGCAATCCCCAAAATTAGAGTGTAGAGGAAGCTATGATGAAGATAGTCAATACAGACCTTTCAAACAGTGTAGAACGAGTAATTTTCAACCTCAGTGTTTAATTTGATTTCACTGCTGCTAGTCAAAATTCAGTTGAAAGAGACAGGGCTGCTTCCCGGTGTACTAAGTACTGTCTATGATAAGAAGTTATTAAATCATAAGAAAAAGAAGTTATTTTTAAAGTTGAGCACATAAATTGTTCAGAGTTATTTGATCTTGAGCGTTAGCGGGGCTTCAAGTTTGTCTGAATCTTAGCTATTCCCTTCTCTCTTCAAAGAAATTTTGACAGCATAGCAAAGGAAGTTTTGTTGCTTGGACTGTCCAAATATGTAAGTTTTGCTTCACTGCGAAAGTTGCTCTTTGAATAGCAAGTGCTATTCTCCAAACAAGAATTAGTTTACTGTCTAAAAGTCCAAGAAGTCCATTAGGAGTCAGGCAGTATTTAAGGAAAATGAAGAATATATTAGTTTTTTTGCTTTACTTGAACTGGGACATCCTCAATTAGTTTCATCCTGAACTCGTGTGTTCGTTAATCCATATCTGCACAGAAATGTAACGTGCAAGTTTGCTGTCGCATATAATTGAGCTTCTCAGTGATTGGTCTTTCCCCTTTTTTCTCCAGATTGAGTCGCTCTTTATTGACTGAAGATCTTATCCCATTTAAAATTATCTTTCGTTTCCCGCCATGTTCATACTCTCACGTAATTTAAGTTTATTAAAAATATTTATTTTTAATTTGTTGAGTTAAAAATGTTTCCCAAAAACAAGCTTTCCAACGAAAAGTAAAGAGCTATATTAAACCAGAGACGAGAAAAAATAAAGTTAAGTACTGTCTAAAGATTATATTTCAATAATATTTCGTATATTCAAAAATATTTCAAAAGACCTTAAATCACTACCAATAAATAAATCAAACCCACAGCGAGAAGAAATTACAATAATTAACCAAGCCAAATTTGAAACGAGCAAAAACTACCACAATTAGAAGTAAGGCTAACGCCCCTTGTAGCTTCTAAAGACCAGGACTTAATTTGTAATTTTTTTAAAATAATTTTTATTTCGAGCAATATGCATTTATTTCTGGTAATATATAAAAAAAAGAAAAAAAAAACACCCTAATAACCAAAATTACTGAAAAGAATAAATGAACGCGGAATCATAATTTGATATATACTGATAGTCATTCTTGAGATTCCCAACAATTTTGAATTTAATATCGTTATAACAGGGTAAACGTTTAAAATGTTTTTTTTTCAGTAAAGTGCAAATTACGTTCTTGTCTTTAGATGGTACATGTTGCTTTAGGCCTACTCCTCATTGTGGTAATTTCTTGTACTTACTTGTACTTGTTGCGGGACCAGACGCGGACGCCTTACCCGGCATGTAGAAGACTACGTATGATTGACTCCCATTTGTCGCGATCTTATGCCAGCTCTTCAGCAAACCGGAGCCAGCAGCTCTCCCACTTTCTGCCAAACTTTTAAAATCCGCCAATGCGGATTTTAAAAATTTTCTAACAAAATGTTTGCTATTGTTTTTTATTGCTTTGATTCGTTGCGATTCTCAACGTCAGTTGTCTTCTAAACAGAGATTTCTTTGTGATTCATTTTCATTTGTGATTCATCATGATACTCGTTGTTGCATGTCTTCTAACCTCATATTTCTTTGTGCTTCATTGTCTTCCATTATTGATATTTATTTTATATCATATTTCTTTATTTTTATTTATTGATAGTGATTTATGGTCGCAGGAAATGTTTTCAATATAAGAAATGTTGTTGAAATATACACTTGAAATATTGTTTGAATTTAATTTTGATCGTATTTGGCTAAATATAGCTCTTTAATTTTCTTTGAATAGTTTTTTTTATGGAGAAATTTTTGTTTTTAAATGCTTTCTGTTATTTTTTTTTTATTATCATATTCTTTATAATTGAAGAAAGGAATATTTTAAGAATATAATATTTTAACAACATTTCTGTTTTTCTCCATAAGAATCAACATTTCAGCTAACTGTTTATATCTTGGACAGAACTTTGAAGTAAAATGTAATAATAGTTGAGAATCAACTTAGCCTTTGGGGGCTCTAAAGTTATGAAGTAAATCCGAGCCAATCATGGTAGTATAATAATTACACTGGGTAACAGCAAAAAAATCGCCAGGGGTTTCTAATCTGATTTAGACTAATTTTGGTGTTCTCAGTCCGAATATCACATTCATTTTGCTCTACCAGGTCAACTTTTTGAGATACAGCCACCGGCCTCCCTAACGAGCTATGCATATGCTAATATCAGGGTTTTGAGTTAAATAATATTTCAGTCAATAATATTTTTCTTGTAGAATATATTGAATTACAACATCAGTTTATTTCTCTAAAGTATCTGCATGCGTGTATTCGTGATTGCAAAGCGTGATTGCAAAGATTTCACTTGGTCGATATGGCTTCGGCGCGACAGTCATGCAGAAATGATCCTGAAATTTTCTGCTACATCTGCAGAGATTGCACGCTGTCCGTGGACAGGAGAAACATCATAGAATTTGTAAATCGCGCCTACGAGGCTTACTTTGAAGTCAAACTGGGTGACCAAGATAAGTCCTGGGCACCACACACGGTGTGCAAGACGTGTGTGGAATACATCCAGCAGTGGAAAAAGGGCGCAAAAACTTAACGAAAGGTTGAGATTCCAATGGTTTGGAGGGAGCCTTTAGACTCTGCATCAGATTGTCGCTTCTGTGCAATCGATACTGCTGGCATTAACCAGAAGAGTTGACAAAGCCTCCAGCACCCCAACCTTCTATCTGCCCACCGCCCAATCGCTCACTGCAAAAACTCCTTTACCAGCGTTGACAGAGCTTCCCGACAGTGACGGTAAGATCACCAGTGCAGATGAGGGAGGATATACAGAAAAAAAGTATAAAGCAAAAGATATTCTGAAGCCCTATTAACAATATGAACTCAATGATTTCGTTTGGGATCTCAGCTTATCGAACACTTCCTTAGAGCTGTATGCCTCCAGACTCAAAGAGAAAATCTATTTAGCGAGGACACATATATCATTTTCTTTCGTAGAAGACATGAGGACTATATGGGTACTTCTGCCACGGGTAAAACCTTGTGTACTTCCGAGATACCGCCAGTCTTCTTGGTAAAATCGTCGCTCCTCAATACGATCCGAGGGATTGAAAATTCTTCATTGACAGCAACAAGCGCTCTTTTAAGTGTGTGCAGCTCCACAGCGGGAACCAATTTGCCTCAATCCCTGTTGTACACTCCAAAACTCTCAAAGAAAAATATGAAGCAGTGAAGTACGTGCTTGAAAAAAATCTGGGTTTGCTTCAAGACGATAAAATTTCTATTTGGTCAGCAGTCCCGGTTCAAGAAGTAACCTTGCTTTATATATATGTGGAACAGTCAAGACAGATCCCAGCACTATGTAAAGAAAAAGTAACTGGTGTCAGAGCAGTTTGTAACTGGGGTGAGAAACATCATAACTTCTTGTTGACTGGGGAGAAGATATTGAACCCACTGCTACGCGGGAAGCTTGGATTAATGAAGCAAGTCACGTGCGCTCTGGATAAGGAGGGAGGTGCTTCACCTACACATGCTAAGCCTTTCCTTGACTGACCATTGAGAAGCTGAAGGCCGACATTTTCGATGTCCCACAGATACGGCAGCTCCTATAGGACACAAAGTTCGAAAACTCAATGAAAACGCTTGAGTGCGCTGCGTGGAAATCGGTTATATAGATGGGGAACAACTTCTTGGGGAACACGAAGGCAGCAAACCACGCCATACTCTTCAGCAGCATGATAGAGGCATTCCGAAAACTCGGGTGTTTGATGAGTATAAAGATGCATTTGCTGTTCTCACACATAGAGAAGTTTACTGAAAACCATGGGGTGATAAGTGACGAGCAGGGAAAAAGGATCCACCAGGACATGCGCCAAATGATGGAGAGGTACCAGGGAAGATGGGATGCAGTCATGATGGCGTACTACTTCTGGTTGCTGAAGATAGACAACCCAGCAGCTGCTTACACACGAGAACCAAAGAAACCCCTATTTATGCTGTGAATTAAAAAAATTTACTAACGCACATTCTTTCATTACAATTATGAATTATGCTTATCAGTTTTGATGGAGAAAATAACATTAAATTTGAATATATTGACGGTTATTTCTTGAGAAAAATGGAAAGAATCGTCAGGAATGTCTCAGCTGATGATTCGCAGAAATTTGTTTTTTTACGCGAAATAGATATTTTTTTGTCATTTCTGTAGCAAAAAAATCTGGCCTGACTGAGAAAAACCAAGGTCATTCAGACTCAGAGCATCAAAATTAGTCTAATTTAGCTGGAAAACCCTGGACGATAGTAGCATCCCCTTACTGCTTCTGAGAAGGCCCATAGCAGATTAACGTAATGTTCCGAGAAGACCCTGTTTCGTCACGACACCCCTGGTAAGGTTCCAGCAACATGCCGTGGCAAGATTCCCGGGATTCAAGGTGTTTCAGTATTTTTATATAGTTAATTGGAGTGTGGTCGCTATAATACACAAGTAGTAATAATAGAGGTTTGCAAGTGGAGTTCCTAACCCCTCGCGCCGGTGCAATGCGGTTCCAGGTGTTCTATTAAAGGGAACACACTAGCAACACACCCTAGCGCTTTAAATAGGTACACAGGAAAATAGCATGGGCGTTTAAACAAACAGATAGGAAAATAGCATAAGATTCCTGTGACATTACTAGGAAATTAGCATGGGATTTCCAAAACGCCTTAATTCAAGGGCAGCCCTGTGACGTCACGATATCTCTGGCAAAAATCCCGGGATTCCAGGGGTGCAATTGTGTTTTAGTATTAAAAAAGAGTTCACCGTGTCAACATCAAAAGATATTATAATGGATACTTATAAATCATTGGATAAAGAAAATGTTTGTGAAATCGATCCAAGAGTGCCTAAAGTAGCAGTGGAAATTACAAGGGGTTGCCGACTTACCCTAGATTGGGACAAGATATATGCAGGATATGTTATATCATATAGCAAATTCAAGTCGGAAGAACATTTATGCTTTGCCGCTAAAGTAAATATAGTGCATATACAGAGACTACAAGACGAATTAAATGTATTAGACAAATATATTGAAGAGAACTATCTATAAGAAAACGGTTTTTTACTGGTGAGATTCTGTTAATCTGTATTTGGTAGTGTGAGTGTTAAAACGGATAGATTTAAGAACCAGAAAATCTTACATAATCTATTAAAATTAGGAAAGTGGTTAACTTTAGATGATCATTTTCTAAAATTATCTCTTCAACTGAAAATTTTTTCTCGAGAAATGCTTAACGATATAATGGGAACTGATTCCCCATCTTCGGCTATTGCATGAAACTTTATCGTCATGACCCAGCTGCTTTTACTCAACTTATAGATATATTAATTGAGACAAAACAAAATCATAGTATTATTTTGCTTTTATCAACTACTTTTTATCCACTACTTGCTTTTATCCATTGCTCGTGCTCACCAATGTTACATTTATGTAGACATTTATTTGTCCAAACAAATCGTGTAGTACACAATTTTCATGGGATAACCCCTCGGCTGAACTGGGTTTTCATTATTAGATGTTTTAACAACGGCATGTAAATCTATCAATTTGGAAGTCTCATCTTTGAAACAATCTTCACTGGAATAAATTTGACAATGGACGTTTTCAGAAAGCGGTTGTTGCGGATAAAATTGCTCATAGTATCCGTGTTTTACACTGAAATCTACATTTTCTGCGTTGAAAAGATTTAGAGATGTGTTGACTGAAGGGTGAGATTCTTTATGTGATAAATATGCCATTTTTTAGGAAAAGAAATCCTTTCTCGATCTTTTTACTTTCTTTTTAGATGCTTTAGGCTTCCGGGCTGGATTGAGATTGATGAGTGATGAGGTCTTTCGCACCCTTTTAAAACTTTTTCCGCTTCGTTCCGATTTCAATCAGCTTGCCAAGGGATCGCGCACTGTACCTAAGATTTTGGGAAACACTTTCTTTAAAATCCTTCCCAAAGCCCCAATTATGTAGTGTAGAGGACGCAAAATCTGCGGGAACCGGTGCAATATATTTTTAGCCACGGGTAGTGCAGAGAGAAACAGCTTAGCAAACCAATTTCCGAGACCGTAGCCAGACATTGGCGAGTGACCCTTGTAATAGTCCATTCCATGACCCAACTGTCGTAATCCAAGAGTAGCAACATAGAAATCAATATCAGGACAAACAAAAAGAGTTCTATTAGCCATCTCACTGAATGGTTTGAAAATAACATGTAATTACAGCAAAACCTTTTGCTACTGCTAGAGGATCGCACAGTTCACTTCTTAATATTAACTAATAAAGCTCCAAATACAAAGTGCTGAATGGAATTTGTTGAAGGTGCTTTATACTCTAATGGTGAATGTGTTCAATAGAGGTTTTCCATTAAAGAACACGTAGGAGGGGAACTTTGCTATTACCGACTCTTGATTTCTCGACAAAGGATGCGCAAAGAAATATACAACTGTCCGAGGAAAAGGCGGTGAGTACTCTGCAAAAATGACACGCTCAACGCAACTAGCGCTTCCAGCACCTTACCATTGCTTATATTAGATTTAAAACCAAGAACATCTACTAGATTATCGTTGACAATATCATTTTCGTAACTAATGTAGATCTTGCCCTCTTCCGTTGAATAGTTGAATTGAAAGGCACCATTTTACGAGCATAAATTTTTTTATTGATAGCACGACACAAATCATTCATACTACCAATCTCCTTGTATGGTAATGTAACAAAGGGATATTCGTATGAATTTAATCTTCTCAATTATATGTTGATCGTTAACGAATGGCCAATCATGTGGTTTAATTTTTATATCATATGTACGATCATTTCTTAGGATATCATGTATTTTTGAGAATACAATCTACAAGAGAAACTTGATACTTACCCTCAAATTTAATGGCAGGGGAGTGTTTTGTCCGAAAATCCATCGTTTTATTCAAATCGTCATAGAGAGGGTCAGAAACTTTGGACATGAATGTCAAATAAAATCATTAGACATTATGAACGTCCTCAGCGGCAATCCAGGAATCAAAATCAGAGTTGTATCTTAGCCAGCAAACAAGCAACTGTCACTTACCCTATTCGAGTCTTTAATACCCTTTCAATTTGATGGATTTCACTATTTCCGACATTTTGCAATTCATAATCAGAAAAACTGCCAAGAACCGCATCATCTTTCATACCAAGAAGACGATACGCTATAGGTTTAGGGTCCGAGACTTTTAACACTTTAAAAAGTTCAGTAGACCACAAGTAATTCCTTTTTTCAAAAACATTTCTTGTTCGATTGATTCCAACAGTATCACCAACATTAAGTTTTTCCTTCCCTGCCTTTTCATTAGAATATTGTTTAAGAAAAAAGTCTATTGTGACTAAGATGAACTTCAATAGGGCTAACATTGGACAAGGATCGATGAGGACGCTGGATATATAAAAACATAATTTAATCTAAATCTTAAATAAAAGCAGCAGTATTTTTCAATGTACAATTTCTTGAACTGAAAAGCCAAATAGTTCGTATTAAACGTTCAGCCAACAACGCCTTTATAGGACTATAACTATGATAGGGTACTGCATTTTATTTCAATATATCCTTTTTTACATGTGTATTAACAAATTCACTTCCGCGATCTACCTATTTCATCTAATTTTATACCTATTGCAATACTCTTTATTTTTTCATAGGATTTTTGCCATACACTATAGCAATAATAAGTATTTTTCAGGTTTTCTAAAAACATTTTATCACGGTTTTGAGTTATTTTCGTTAATAGTGTTATTTTGCCCGACATTGACGGTCCGCAACGAAAGGATCTGAATGGCGTTTGGATTGACACATATTCTTCTAATTTCAAAATTTAACTAACCAAAACTAACCTTAATCTGTTGAATAAATACTCCAAAAATAGAATATACAGGGTTTCTTTAATGTAAATGAATAAAATATCTATTTACATAAACACTTGAACATTACAAAAGCACTTGAACATTTTCAAAGGCAGTGGAACATCCGCTCGGAGGGCCGGACGCTCCTCCAGAGGACATGGCGACCAGCGGTTGGAAGGCTCCACGGTGACCACTTTGGTGGCCGGCAACAAGACCAGGGGAAAAATATAAAATTAACACTTTACGCAATCTGTATATATAAATACTTTAAAATTACCGCTTTGAGCAACGAAAAAATAAATATGAAATATAAATAAATATATAAATATAAATGACTAGATATAAAAAATAGGCAGTACTGAGCTGGAGACAGAAAAATACTCCCCCCAATGAGGGCCCCCTCCCTCTCCCCAACCATACTGCTTTCTTCAGACCGAGTCGTTGCCTGTAATTTACACATTCAATTTGATCTGAAGTAAGGTAGTGACCGTGTTGTAGTATCCTGACTAAGTCCACACGTACATAGACTTTGTCCGATATGGTGAACATGGCATTTTTCTTGACCCAAACTGTACAGTTTTAATATTTTAAAGAGCGAATGGCAATGACACTCGCTCTTGGAACCTAATTATATCCTATACAGTTCCTGTAAACACTCATGGTGAAATTTTCCTTCACATAGTGTGACCGCACTAATTTGCAGAATTTTTGGTAACCTCGTTGTGTGTTTCCACACAGTACACCTTCAGATCGGGAAAAAACACCGTGGGATACCAGATCACTCCCCGTCTTGGATTTTAATTTCAACAGTTGGTTTTGGGCCTGGCGCTTCAGTAGCTCTGGATAAGTGGACTCCTCCCAATTGGCTTAGTCCGTCCGGGAGCTAATGTACTCACCGTTTTCCAAACCGTCTAACAGATTTTCTATTTTAACTTCAAACAGGAGTGAATCAGTATGTGTATAATACACTTGTACTTGCCCCTCTCCCGACCATTGGAGCTTACAGACATTGTAACGAAACCCAAACATGATTTTCTTGAAATTTCTAATATGGCACTACCAGTGGCAATGTTTTTATTTAATTTTACGCTTCTTTTTTTCCATATAAAAGGACCATATTGGGGTTTTTGGGGTTCCACCCCTTTTTTCTTTTCTTTTTCAGATAAATGACTTATTTTCTTTTCTGTAATTATCTTTGCCTACAAGATAATTTCAATCCAAGTCGAAATTTCGTTGCTAAGCTGGATTCTTTCGCAATAAGTAGGCTTTGAACTTAAGTTCTATTTTGGTCTTCCGGGTCTAGGCCATTTAAAGACAAAATTACGCAAAAGTAGAAGAGATTTGGATGTTGATTTAGAGGATTGGCCAGGGCCAAGCGAAGTTTCACCCCTATGCAAAGTTTTTTGTACAGAATCAATGTTTCAGTAGTTAGTCTGTATTGAGAGTTGCCGTTGAGACCCTGTGTGGGGATCTATATATGTGTTTTTGTGAGATTACACTTTTTTTTGGAAGATTACAAGTAATCTATTTTATAAAGCTGTATAGACCATTTTCCAGGAACCCAGACAGGGTAAGAAAAGAGTTGCGACAAATACCGTCATTATTATATCTACAAGGGGAGGGGGTCCGTTTACCCTCCAAGGAGATAGCTAGAGATCTTAGTGGTGACCCGGATTGGGTGCACCGTTGGCCTTAGAGTTTGGTCGTCTGACCGTTTGATCACGTTATCATACCCTGGGGCAGGGTATATTGTAAATTGGGTATTAATATACCCTATATATACAGAACCGTGGTGGTAAGCACGGGCATCCCATTATAATATTTGATGCCAGTGGGGCTCCCCCCGTAAATACTATAGCACCATTTTTGCACCAATAAGTGGTAATATCCGTACCTTACTAGCTCAAATACTGGTGGCAACAAGAAAGGTTCTGTCGGTAAAACCTGGTAGTAAAAGAATTCCGTGTTTTCGAAGAGACAATTTAATTTAGCCTACAAAGTAGCCTATTGTGATTACATATAAAAAATCACGAAGAGAAAAAAAAATACAGAATTACGAAGATCTAAATGGGCTGTGCCTAGTTAGACAATAAAAAATATAGATCAATATATCGCGCAACTATTTAGTGTACAAAATAACAGAATAATTGAGACAGACTAATTAAACAATCGACCGTTTTTCGCGGGAATAGTTAGACAATAATAAGAAGAAATAACCTGAAATTAATCGAGTTTCGAGTTTACAGTCGGGGAATCTCTCCATATTAGAACGTATTACATGGTCTAAGAACGGATAAGTAAAAGTAAAAGTCAGGTTATTATTTGAGTAAATTGGCAGACATAGATATAATCTTCAGTGACGAAGGTTATAAGATTATTAGAGACGGCAATTAGGAGAATTTTTCAGTTTTGTGCGCACAATGGATAAGGAAGGTTAGAGGCACCTGTCCTATTGAGTAATCGGCCTAAGAGGATACTACGTTTGGAGCACGAGTATCCAGGGAGGATACATGATTTGTTTCACAGGGTAGCTCCCCTGTTTGAATTTTAGTCCAGTTAATTCACTAGTGGAATATTCGATTGGTTTTTCAGTTTACTTTCTTGTCAAGCCCCTGTTAATTCATTTTTCGGAATATTTTTTTCCCGTAAAATTGCTTGCTGTGAAAGAAGCCGTTATTCCTTAATGAGGTCTAGATACTCCAGTTATTTGAAAAAATGTTGAATCTCATTATACGGCACTATTAATTCACAATAGTAAATACATACCATAACTTTTGCGTGTGCCATTGTTGAACTTGCCACGATTGACTAATTAATTAAGAAATATTATAAACGGGAAGGAGTATACACGGTAAAATGAACGGGCATGAAATAAACAAGGAAGATACAATATATGAAAAAGCAAGACAAACTCACCTCTCAGATGCTGTGCAAAATGAAGGGGAGTTGTGAGTAAAAGAAAAAACGGATAGAGTACGAACAGACTCAGAAAATGAACTAAGAAGAAATAATGACAGACGGAATCAAAGTAGTCATACTAGAAGAAGCAGTGTTGAATCGAGATCCAACAGGGGTTCACGAAAAAGTAGTCATGAGTCATCAAGTCATCAAGAGGGGCAAGTAACCCATGTTACTTTGGAAATTTACTTTGGATGACTACTGCTTCCAAAGTAACATGGGTCACTGCCCTTATCTATATATGATATGACACAATAAGCATTAAGTTTCATGAAGGAAGAAAGAAAAGCCAGAAAGGCCCATAGAAAAAGTAGTGAAAGAAGGCATTTAGAGTATATGAAAATATTACATTATGAGATAGATCAATTTAAAAAAAAATAGTCAAGCCCAAACAGTACTTCATCAGGCTCGTATAGATGGAATTGAAAAAGATAGACAAGCCAATGACACATATTATCATGCTCGCATGGGAACCCTTACTAAAGCATGTGTAGCTCGTAAGGGAATGTCAATGTGTGAGATATTATCAGAGAAATATCAGACAGTAAATGCTGTAGCGAAAATATATGCAACTTCTTTAACAAGACGGGGAGATGGACCGGCCCATAAGACAAATTTGGGAAACTGAGCAACCCTGTCGAAAAAACGAAATGCTTGTTACTCCAGTTCAAAATGTCAATAATCCGGTAGAATTTGATTCCTCGGAGCCTTTTTCTAAAAATTGCCATAATAGAGATGAGAGAGTAACCTATAAAAGAACAAATTGGGCCATAGCCCATAATAAAGGAAACATTGACGAGTTTGTGAGATCAAATAAAATAGAAGGAAAATTAAACGGAAAATTGACCGAAATGGTAATTGGCTCAGGAAGTGAGCAAACTTTCGTGTGAATGGAACTAATTAAAAAGACAGAAATAGACCATAAAAATAATATTACAACAGTTTGTTAATACGGAGATGAGCACCAATGCCCGTCTGCTTGGGTTAGAATAGAAATTACAAAGAACGACGGTACAGTCCGAAGAAAAATAATAAAAGTAGGCTTAGTATCTACGCTAGCAGAGGATTTTTTAGTAGGAGAAGACTTTGTGGATATTGGAAATCTCCTGTCCTTAAAAGTGACTTCTTTAACAGTGAGAAAAATACAAAACTACACTAAGACGGAAAACATGCTACATTGACAAGAGGAGAAGGTGGACCGGCACAAAAAACAAAATGGGAGGCTGAGCCACCCTGTCTAAGAAACGAAATGCTTAATACTCGAGTTCAAAATTTTGATAATCCAGGAAAATGGGATGCAGAAGTGGCTGAGCCACAAATTATTGAAAATAAGACGCGCGAAAATGATTTTTCGCGAAAATTTTCAGAAAAAGTAAACTTGAGAACACTTTTAATGAATATGAGACGCGGAAAAATATTTGCCAAGATGAAGCACTGATTGTACCGAGAAAAATGAGCCGAAATTTATTGTACACGCTTTTCCTCGTAAAGTTTGAGAACTTTTAGTACAATATGAAAAACCAAATGTCGGAATTCAATTCCTATTAAATGATGAATTGTTCGTTTCTGTGGTAAAAGTAAAGAAAACAAAAGAGAGAAAAAAGAAGGAAAATGGAACTATAATTTAAGAATTCAATTTTCATTGAGGAACGATTTAGTTAATAATATCGATCGATTTTGACAGACTTTGGTATCAATCGGCTGGAAAATAATCAGTGAATCGACTGCGATTGAAAACAAGACTCAAAACCTCTGTCTCTTCTCTTTTCTGGACCTTCATAACTATTCAAACACGGCGGAAATAATTCTTAATCTGAGCAGTGTTGCCGGAGATTGACTGTTGCGCTGGCGGAGTTGTGCCCGAAATTCGTAGTGCAGTGTTGCCACCTTGTGTGCTGATTCAAAATTAGCCAAAAAAGCAAAAAAAAATTTGTGACGAATATGAGCACAGCATCAAATCGTCCTCGTCAGTCTCCCAAAAAAGGTATAGATAAATGCTCAGCATGTGGATTGGGACTGGAAGAAGACGGAAAAGCCGTCCTTTGCGACGGTTGTGAACTCTGGTTGTGCGCCACATGTCTCGACATGTCTGATCCCGAATATGAACTATTTACTAGAATGAGTCGCCGGTTGGGATCCACGTGGCACTGCCCTAGGTGTAAACATAGTGATAAGCCTATCACACCTGAAATCATTCGTGAAATAGTGATTGATTCCCTTGCCACGTTCAAAGTAGATTTACAGAACGAACTTGAGATAAAATTCCAGTCACTGTTGAAACCTCTGGCTGAACGAATTTCCCTAGTAGAGCAGGAAATAGCTTCTAAATGTTCCCAAGCTGATTTAAAACAACAGCTTACCACCGTAGTGTCAGTTGAAGTTTCTAAAGCTAAACAAAGCCTGTTCGATGAAATTTCCGGTAAAATTGACACAGACTTGCAGAGCCGAGTTCCAGTGCAGGATACTAACCAGGTTCAGCGTGAGCTTGGAAAAATTGCACAAAAACAGAAGAATCTAATTTTATTTGGCCCAGAAGAAGACGCTGCAGTGAACCAAAAGTTTCAGAATCAGGTGGACTTAAACTTTATCAACGAAGAACTCTTGCGCGATTGCCCTGTGAAATGTTCCTTTTCTGTGAGATTGGGTCGTAAACAAGTTAATAGAAGTAGGCCGATTTAAATGATATTCAAATCCCCGCTCGATCGCGATTTGGCCGCCTTCTTCTTAGTGAGTAAACAAGATCCTCTTAAAACTAAAATACCAAATTTTCGAGTTTCTCATGACAAAAGTGAAGCCGAGTTAATCGATAAGAAGAAGTATGATGTTCTAAAAAAAGAGCTGAATGAGAAAATTGCAGCCGGAGAGAGCGGTTGGAGGATCAAGACACGCAAAAACGGACCGGAATTAGTTCACGAGGAGCCTTTTCGTCGCCAAGCCGGATTTGAGATGTCTGAGTGAAAATCTGCAAGTGATTTATACTAATGCTGACTGTTTGTCTACTAAGTGGGAAGAATTTAGTGAGTTAACGTGGGTCCGTGTGCCACATGTGGTTGTTGTAACTGAAGTTTTGCCAAAACATTGTAATGACCCATTAGTTTACTTTCAGCATCTAACTGATTATAGTTTAGTGTTTAATAAACAAGCAAAACGAGGGATATGCATTTATATTCATACATCCGTTAAGTTCAGTGAGATTGTTAACCCCATTTTTGATTTGGTTTCTGAGTGCCTTGTAGTTGATATTAAGTTACCTTCGCAGAATAATTATCTGCGTCTTACTGCTTTTTACAGGAGCCCAATACTTGGTCCATCTAGTTGTGTAAATGATGCCAATATTTTGAATTGTTTGACTTATCTTGTGAAAAATAGTCACAAATTACTTGTGGTGGGTGATTTCAACCTCCCTAATATTGATTGGCAGACGCTGAGCACAAGTCAGCCAGGTGAGTCGTATGAACAGACTTTTTTTTAGATAGACTTGATGATTTGTTTTTGCACCAACATGTAAATAGCCCCACGCGGGCAAGAGGCGATTCTATTCCCTCAATATTGGATTTAGTAATTACGAAACATGTTGATGATATTTTAGGCTTGGAAATGTTTTCTCCACTATGAAAAAGTGACAATTCTGTAATTCAAATTACTATGAATACGTTTGTCCAGCGAGAAAATACTGATTCTCGTAGGTATGATTATGCTAGGGCTGATTATCAGTCAATGAGGGAATTCCTTGTGTCTTTGAATATCACGGATGAGCTGCAGAAAGGAAAAGTGGCGCCTGACGTTGCATTTGAATTTTTTAAACAGGCATTGATAGAATGTAGGGATAGATTTGTTCCTTTGATTAAAAAATATTCTGGCCAAAGGAAGAGACCAAAACTACCTAGACATATACTCAAGTCAATCCAGGAAAAAAAAATCATCTTTGGAGATCTTACACTAAACTAAAAATTGAACAAAAGATTTCGCAAAAACCAAGTTCTATGAATCAGGATGATGACACGTGGTCATTGTATAAACGTGCTAGGAACAGGGCTACAAAGTTGTTAAGAGGAAGTAGTGGAATCTCACATTATTCAGTCGAGCAAAACTTGCCCAAAGCAGTTTTGGAAATATGTAAATAGAAACAAGCTGAACTTTTCACCGAGTAACTGCACATTCACGCATCCGGTTACACAAGAAAAAATTGATGACGATTTTGATAAAGCATGCATATTTAATGAAACTTTTGCATCAGTTTTTGTTGCACCTAACCAGACACATCATGACCAAGATTTAGTTCAGGGAATACAAAGTGGGACTTTATCATGTAATGATATAGACTTTAGTGTTGCAGAGGTTCATCAAATACTTAAAAAGCTTGATGCATCTAAGTCCCCAGATATAGATGGATTTCCTAACACTATGATAATACAGATTGCTGATGTAATTGCACAACCGCTTACGTTTCTGTACAATCAGTCCTTGGCGACAGGTTCCTGTCCCTCAGGTTGGAAGAAAGCAATGGTTAAACCCCTACACAAAGCCGGTCTTAAATCAGATTTTAAAAATTACCGTCCGATCTCCATCACATCTATATTTTGCCGGGTTATGGAAAAGCTGATTGTTGCAAGAATCCAAACTTATTTTGATGAAAATAATCTTTGGAATCCTGCCCAGCATGGTTTTCGTAAGAGAAGGTCTTGCAACACTCAACTTCTGGAAGTTATTGTTGATTTTCAGCATTATGCTGATCTTGGTATACCGTTTGATTGCATTTACATAGACTTCGCCAAAGCTTTTGACAAAGTTTCTATGTCACAACTAGTTGAAAAATGTCGACTCTATAATATTGGTGTAAGAACTGTTGATTGGATTGCTGATTATTTGCGTGGTAGGTCTCAACAGGTAGTTGTCGGTGAAGCAGCATCTCAATCAATTGATGTCCTGAGTGGAGTACCCCAGGGTAGTTGCTTGGGCCCTATACTCTTCTGTATTTTCATCAATCATTTACCATCTTGTGTTCGTCATTCTTCAGTGAAGTTGTTTGCTGATGATGCTAAAATTTACCGACCAATACTAACTACTGATGATGAGCCTATGCTTCAAGAAGATCTTGATTCAATAACACGATGGTGCGAGTCTAATTCGATGTTTGTAAATGCATCAAAATGTGTAGTGCTTCATTACGGGAATAAAAATCAGCCCAGCCGTGCATACTCCCTATCTGGCTCACAGATACCGTCAGAAGAATTTCAACACGACCTCGGTGTTCACTTTGATACACATTTAAAATTTGATAGACATGTTTCGACTGTAGTAAGAAATGCAAATTACCAACTCCTCACTTTAAAGCGGAACTTCAGGAAGTTTAATCTTAAGAATTTTATGTTACTTTATAAATCATTTGTTCGGCAAGTTGTTGAATATAATACTTCTGTTTGGTTTCCTCTGAATGTAACAGACGAGCACCGAGTTGAAAAGATTCAGAGGCGGGTGACAAAAATGATCCCTTATTTGAAACACCTTCCTTACGCACAAAGACTAACTAGGCTCCAACTTCCTTCACTGCATTTCCGACGTCGCTGTACGGACCTCATAAACACATTCAAAATAATCAAAGACGTGGACGATATTGAGGTAGGAAAATTTTTCGAATTCAGCCACTACCGCTTGACACGACAGCATCCTTATAAAATTTACCCACCAAGAACCCAGAGGAAAATTGGACACAATTCATTTGTTAATAGGGTCACAGACTCTTGGAATAAATTACCGCCAGAAGTTGTTGAAGCCGGATCAGTTGAATCGTTTAAGAATATGTTGGTTGATAGCCAGTTTTACACAAGTGCCTTTTCAGTTTAGACCTTTGTGTTGCCTTTCATTTTATTATATATTGTATTAGTACGACAAGCTTTTTAGCTTACCGTTATGTGGATTAATAAATAAATAAATAAAAAATACTGCAAAAGAAAAGAAACCCAGAAAAGAGAAAAGACATATTAAACGGAGCTACAATGAAGAAATGCAGTCAAAGATAGTGGACACTGGAGTCCAATTCTAATTTAATGATGTTTTATTTTGCACGATGGAAAAAGTTGAGAAAAGTGAAAAAGAAAAAAAAATGCATAAAAAAGACAAAATTTTGAGATTCAGCCTGCAGTGGCGAAAAATATAAAATTAGATGGGCTGTGCCAAGCTAACGTAAATAAAATGAATTTTAGGGGGGACAAAGAGGTCCAAAACACAAGGGGAATAAAAAAAGATTATCAAAAAATAGAGATGAACGACCTACAGCGGGTTGGGGAAAAGTTGGGAGATGTTTATTGTCGGGTTGGAAAACTTGGGAAGGAATCTGAGATTAGTCTTATCAACTCTAAGGGAGATTTGGTCTCTTTTGCGGGGAGGACCACCTTTGGGGAACAATAAATGATGAATGGTGCACTCAATGGACAACTGGTTGGCCAGTTGTGGCCCTGTTACCGAGATTTTGCCTCTCTGATCTGGAGTCCTTGGGAGAAATTCTCGCACAGTCACTTCATATTTCACCCAAACCTTTCTCCAGTAACCCTATTCACAGTTTTTACTCTTCATGGGAATCGACAATTATTTCCGTAAAACCTTTTTCGGTATCTAAATTTCATCTTCAGTTGGTATCAACGCCTATTCTTCATCTGATTATCCCAGGGGAGGGAACCCAGAATTAACTGATTAATGGTTCGCTCAAACTTTTAGCTGATTTCCCTTTACCCCTATCGTTTTCAAAGGCCTTTGCATTTTCGGCCTTAGGTTATTTTAAATTATGCCAAGAGACGATTTACATTTTAAATGAGATGAGGTGTTGTTTCCATCAATGGAAATTAATAGACTAGTACATCCAATTTTTCATGACGGCTGGCATCATCGAATGTGCCAGAAACTTATTCTCTACTCCTCTCAAATGTAAATTCGTGAGACCGAGAAAAGTTGCATTTTTGATTATGCTGAGCACGATCATTTTCTGCGAATCTTGGGAACTTCAATTTTCAAAACCTAATACGGAAGCCATACGATAGAGACCATGGTGGTTCTACAGTAGAGACGTGTGAATTACAACAGATCCTGAGCTAAGCGGTGGAAGCACAGGCGCTGGTGGAAGAAAGAAAACAAATGGATGTCGTAAAGTTGAAGTTCAGTATTATTTTTGTAAGGATGGACAGAATTGCACACGGGTAGTCATTTATTTTACGGAGGGAGGTGTTGGTGTTCCACCCCTTGTTTATTGTCTTTTTAGATAAATGACCTATTGTATTTTCTGTAATTATATTGGCCTACAAGATAATTTTCAATCCTAAGTTTAACTCTCGTTGCTAAGCTAGATTATTTCGCAATAAGTAAGCTTTGAACCTAAGTTCTATTTTGGTCTTCCGGGTCTGGGCCATTGAAAGACAAAATTACGCAAAAGTAGAAGGGATGTGGATGTTGATTTAGAGGATTGGCCAGGGTCAAGCGAAGGCCTACCTCTATGCAAAGTTTGTTGTACAGAACCAATGTTTTAGTAGTTAGTCTGTATTGAGAGTTGACGTTGAAACCCCTTGTGGGGATCAAATATGTGTTTTTGTGAGATTACAATTTTTTTTGGAAGATTACAAGCATGCTATTTTCTAAAGCTTTGTAGACCATTTTTCTGGGAACCCAGACAGGTTAGGAAAAGAGTTGCGATAAATACCGTCATTATCATATCTACAAGGGAGGGGTTCGTTTGCCCTCAAAGGACATAGCTAGAGATTTTAGTGGTGACCCGGCTTGGGTGCACCCTTCACTTTAGATTTTGGCCGTCTGACCGTTCGATCACCATTCTGACCGTTCGATTTTGGCCGTCTGACCGTTCAAATACTAGTAACAGTCGTGGCCTACCACTGTAATAGGAGTCTATGATCATGGAAGATGTGAAATTTGGATCTGCAATGATTCGGGCACATTCTTTTTGGTCGGAATCAATGTCACAATGACTCCCATAGCAAATACTATCGCATATCTTACCAAAGTCTGAAGTCAAAAAGAGTTTAAAGATCTCTTTTTTGACCTTTTCTTTTTGCTTCAGACCATTTCTTGACAAAAATGTTAGCAAAGGTCTTCATGTAAAGCTTTGGATCAAATTGGAGGGCTTTATGAATTCTTGTGACGTTGAAACTGTTGGTCAGCATCCACTGCAAGAGAACGTGATGTACAACAATATTTTGTTTCTCTTCAAGGTCGGCAATAAGTTTTTGTTTTTAAGGCATCCAGTGCTTACCCATATTCTCTACAAAAGATACATTGTAGGGACTCAACGAGTCCCTAGGCACCGGTCTATTTATGAACGGGAAAACAAAGTCCTTTGCCGATTCATGACGTTCCAGAGGTATTTCGCCCTCAATTTTGACAAACCATCCTTGTGGTCCATTCTCCTCAGCAGTGTGAATGTTAATAAAATATGAAGCAGAAGGATTGTCAAGCCATTGGTAACTCCCACAAGGTAAATAAAATTGAGACATTGCCGACGGATAAAGGGAACTCATATCCAAGAAAACGGCATTCGACTTTTCACCGGTGCGTTGTCTAGTGGAGTCAGTTTCAAGAAAACGATCTCCTTGGAAAACGTACCCTCCCATCCATGGATCTCCTTCCAAACAGGTGCTGATTTATGTAGGTGATCAGACCTATTTCTGCTCCACTAATTTTAAGGATTGAATCTATCACCAGATGAGGAGTTAAAAAATAATACCCTATATCCAACCGAAAATCTTCATAAATTTTATGTGTTTTTACTGATAATATGCAACCACGTCAATACATCACTTGCCAAGTAAATTTTACAATAATCCCACCCATTTTTACAGCCTCCCTTGGCCCAAACCCTTTTGGCAAATTCTTTATTGGCAGTGGTATATTGACGATCGCGAAGTGAATCATAAAACTCTGCGATGGACGGTAATTTATCCTAACTTAGCTTTGAGGTGTAGCGGTAGTACTCGTACAGGTACATGCCCTTACACATTAATAAATGAAACAGTTCCTCATCTGTAAAGTGCTGTTTGAGGAGGGGGAAACTATTAAAATCGTCGCTTTTTTGTACTTGAAACAGTTGGCTTAGTGATCTGGGGACGAAGCTATAGGAATCTAAGAAATGGATTTTACTCAAGCACATTTTACCATTATCAATTGTTTTCCATTTGAATTCTAAATTGAATTCTAAATGATTTAGGTATGATGTTATATGAGAAAAAATCCATCTACCCATGTGCCATCTAAAACTTCACCTTTCTGCAATCGTACCAAAACTGGTAATATGAATTTCAAATTGTATTTGTAATCGGGCATGTAAACCGATAGAAACTATTGCTGCCTAAAATTTACATTACACGGTTTATGCGCGACCCCCCCCCGAAAGATACTCTTTCTTGATGATATTTCCTGCCACAAATGACCATGGTCCTGGACTTTCGCATTCCCCTCAATAATGTTTTTCTTACAAACCCAAGATATATCTTGATTTTCAACAGCAAACTCATCTTCTTGTGATAGAGTTATTGGATAATGTGTATTGTGCAGCCGTGAAATTGCCTTATTTGCTCTTTTAATATGTACAACCATAGCTGTGCCAACACAAGCTTCCGCATCCAATGTCTCAGCTAAGTCTACCAATTGTATGGTGTTACTAGAGTCTCTTTAGGCATGGGCAAAAGAGACTGCAATGGCTTCATGTTCTTTAACACGATTCAAATTTGATGGTTCGTATACATCCGTGAGTGCAGCCTCAATGTCTAATTACCTAAAATTACCTTAAATTGCAGCTAAGAGGAATCTAAGGATTTGTCATTGTAGAGCTCCGGGATGATGAATAGTTATATGCAAGGTTCACTGGTGACCAGGTGCTGTTCCATCTTCAGTAACATCCCAGTTGAGTTTACACTCTCTGGAGGACCACTCATTATCTAGCCTTTGTTTAAAAGCAGCAACGGATTCAGCAGTAACTGTTTCAATAGATAGTTTGTGCCTATTACTGACAATACGTTTTGAGAATAATTGAGTAAGCACTCTAGAAAATGAAGACTGCTTTACAAGTTTCAGGTGATAACCTCTAGTTCTTGAGTTGGTACCAACAGTCAGGAATAATAATGGGAGAATGTTAGCCCTCAAAAACTTGTTGCTCTGGCGCCTTATCACCTAATGTCACCTTGTTGCTCTGCAGGATTGTGTTATGAAAATTTTTGAACTGCAAGGTGGCATTGTCTCCTGAAACCATCTCCACAGAATGGTGCCCATCACGCTTGCAGTGTTTCAAGTGATTTTTTAACTTTATTTTGGTATGGAATCTTGAAAAACACACTGGACAGTAATAGCAGGCCCTCCCATGATTATAATTCGTACCCTCACTTACAACCCTGCTAACATGGGGGATGGGAAATAAATGTCCAATTGAATCAGGATCTTTGGCAGGCTTGTAGAGAAGCCATACCCTGTGCTTCACTTATTCAATGGACGGAGCACTTACGTAATATATCCCCCATTTTTTATTACTAAGTTCCCCTTCTTCATACTCTTAATCAAAATGCAACACTGCAACACTTAGTGTTACAGGATAATGCCCCTTTAAACAACACAAATCTGCTTTAGGAAATTCTGCCCCCCCCCATTAACTTCCAAACCGTCCAAATGTGTCTTAGTCGCAGCCAATGCCTTTGGTTTATGTCTTGCGACAAGAACTGAATATTGGAAACACTCCAAGACTGTATAGAAAGAGATTCGTTGTAGACCTAGACACCCTCTTAAATTTGCATTATTTCTTGCAGCCCCTTCCCCCCACCTCTTAAAACAAATTCTTGTTTAAATTCAGTTATATTTATCTCTATTTTTCGGTAAACAAAACAACCAACGCACTTCCTTTTTTATTGTACCCCTCTATCCTATTAAAAATTTCCCCTACCCAATCAGAAAAACATCCTCAAAGTTATGCAAGTCCGGATGAAGCGTCTGCAT
Source organism: Artemia sinica (assembly GCA_027921565.1). Lineage (NCBI taxonomy): Eukaryota > Metazoa > Arthropoda > Branchiopoda > Anostraca > Artemiidae > Artemia > Artemia sinica. Next base: position 77,220,108 of record CM051259.1, on the reverse strand, counting down.
CTTCGTTTGCAGATTATATTCGTGCAAATCACCCTTACTTGCATTGAAAAACTTATTTTTAGCGTGATGGATTCTTTAATGTGGTCCGTACCCCCGGCTCCTGCATATGGTTTCCAAGAAGTAGCCGAATCTTTCTGACATAGGAGTGCACTAGGTCAATCGATCCTTATATATACTACCAATTGTAAGGGAGTTGAATGGGTCGCCAAACTCAGCCCTATAAACATGAATGTTGAGCAAAGTGAAATTTGCTTAATACAAGTCAGGCAATATTGGAGGTGAGCCGGCACTAATTGGCTCCCCCATATCACCTTGCTATGTGGGCACTATCTCGACACCACTTGATGGCAACTGGTCTGCCCATTCATAGTCTACATCAACGCCTAGAAACCGCATAAAACTGTCTAAATCAAACACGGGAGAGCTACACTAACCGGACTCTCCCCCACACGCAAACCCCCATCACGTTCACTTTCCCTTGATTTGTCATAAAATTGAGGTGATGGCGACAATAAGTTCTCTTGAGACGGTATGTGAACCTAAAAGAATAATAAGAGCGCATTAACTTACTGGAACACTTTGCCCTATTGAAAAGACAATAGTTATGAATGAGCATAGAAGGGCACCATGAGCCCTTGTACTCATCGACACTATACTGCTTGCTCGAGTGCTTTCATGGTATTATGGGCCATAGAAGGGTGCCTTGATCTCGCGGGCACTGTAGACCCCTACTACTGACCATATATGTAAAGGCTTCCGTTGGGTCACACCACAGATATAAATTAAACAATTCCCCTACTAGCAGTTAAGAATGTAAAACTCACCAAAGGGAATTATGTCAAGCATCTCCTCGATCCAGGGTGGGATTTCATATGCAGTGTCTTCCGCTGGTGCAGATTCTTCTAAAAAGAACTTGGCCACGAGGCGATCAATCTTGAAATCGGCTCGAAAAAGAATGTTTTTTTAGTTATGAAGGGTTGATGGAGCTATCAGGGGACAGCCTTCAGATCTAGTGGGGGCAGATGGCTCCCTCAAACAATTTCAATACTGTTTCCTTGTCCTATTCCTTTTGAAAGCCTAATAGCATATATCCCAAAAGTGTTTTAGCGAAAATTCAAAACTATTGATAAAAACTAACGAGTAAGGCTTTATTAGCTTATAAGAATAGATAAGTTTTAGACTTAGGAAGTCCCTTTATAGCCTGAAAAGACGAAAGTAGACTTAAAAAAATAGGTTGAAAACAATGTCTTATTTTTAGACATATCTTGGGAGAGATAGGGGTCTTTAAAACTAAGGAGATCTGGCCTATAACCTGAAGCTTCAGTATTCTAACGAACAAGAATGGGTAACCACATAAAAATTAGAGAAATACTTCTCAAACTATTAATCCAGAACTAAAGAGTCGGCTCTTAAAAGAACTTTAACGAGAAGCCCCTGGAATATTTTTAACGTCTTGGGGACGGTTTCTTCAACAAGTAAAAAAATAGTGAAAATGCTATTATTTGGTTCCCTCTAATAGATTAAGAACTTAGATAAATAATCCTTGTGAAAGAATAATTTGGCTTGCATTTAAATCAGCATCGACTTGTGCAGCAAGGCCTTAACAGCCTTGTGCAAACGGACCATCAGCGTCGGATGTGCTTGCAGCTTGATGAGCGAGACCTTGCGCAGCTCTTGAAGACCCAGACATCTCAGAATGTGGGGAAGGGGGCTGGTTTAGCCCGCCCTTGGATGGCTAAGGCATCTCAGCTTACATCAAAAGAACTAGCAGAATGGTGGAGAATAGGTGGCTGGTAAAGCGTGGTCCTAGATTGCTTAGGCTTTGCAGGTAGCTTAGAGGGCTTGGGAGCTTGGTGTAACTTACTCCTGGATGGCCCAGCATACCCGACGACGAAAGGCCATGATATCTTTACAGGATTCACTTCATTTACTCTAACCCTCTTGCTTGGAGGGGGGAGAGTGGGGAATTTCTAGGATAGAAAATAAGATTTGGTACAGAAAATATTATTTATTAGAAATAGTGCTCCCATCTAGAAAAGAAAAGAAGAATAATATGAAGAAAGAAAAAATTATCGAAAGCGTAATTTCGTCTAAAACCCTCTAGAGTGTGGATAAAATCACGCCACCTAGGACTGATGATGTAAAGTTACATCATATATTAAACCTAAGGGTGTTCTAGTAAGGTATAAAATTCAACTAATAACATGTGTACTATGAATAAGAGAAAATTTTGTGGCAAGCGCCCTGGAAACACCCCAGGTTTTCAAGAACACCTCCAGCCTCATATGCAGCTATTTCATTTTTTTTTAAATATGCTCTTTTAAAAAAACAGGTGAATTCATCTATTCACCTATTTCAGACGCTTGTAAGCCACTTGTGAGCTGATAGTAGTGCCTGTGTTTGAGTGAATCTTGATAAATTTCAACTTCATATGTCTTAACTCAAAAACAATTCGATTCATCTCTCTCAGACTATGGTAAAAATCTAATTCATCTTTTTCAGGCTCTAGTAAACCATTAGTGAGCTGATAGTAGTGTCTCTGTCTGAGTGAATCTTGATAAATTCCCCATTCATATGTCTTTAAGTCTAAACAGAATTCAATTCATTTCGCTCAGCCTATGGTAAAAATCTAATTCATCTATTTCAGACTCAAGTAAGCCACTTGTGAGCTGATAGTAGTGTCTGTGTAAATCTTGAGAAATTCTAACTTCATATGTCTTAACTCAAAAACAATTCGATTCATCTCTCTCAGACTATGGTAAAAATCTAATTCATCTTTTTCAGGCTCTAGTAAACCATTAGTGAGCTGATAGTAGTGTCTCTGTCTGAGTGAATCTTGATAAATTCCCCATTCATATGTCTTTAAGTCTAAACAGAATTCAATTCATTTCGCTCAGCCTATGGTAAAAATCTAATTCATCTATTTCAGACTCAAGTAAGCCACTTGTGAGCTGATAGTAGTGTCTGTGTAAATCTTGAGAAATTCTAACTTCATATGTCTTTAACTCTAAAAACAATTCGATTCATCTCTCTCAGACTATGGTAAAAATCAAATTCGTCTATTTGAGACTCCAGTAAACCACTAGTGAAATGATAGTAGTGTCTGTGTTTGACTGAATCTTGACAAATTTCCAATTTCCATGTCTTTAAGTGTAAAAAGAATTCAATTCATCTCGCTCAGACTGTGGTAAAAATCTCATTCGTCTATTTCAGACTCTAGTAAACCACTGGAGCTGATAGTAGTGTCTGTGTTTGACTGAATTTTGATAAATTCCCAATTCATATGTCTTTAAGTATAGAAATAATTCAATTAATCTCTTTTTCAGACTATGGTAAAAATCTACTTTATATATTTCAGGCTCTAGCAAACCACTTGTGAGCTGATATTAGTGTCTGTGTTTGACTGAGTCTTGATAAATCCCACTTCATATGTATCTAACTCAAAAAAGAATTCCATTCAACTCGCTCAGACTATTGTGAAAATCTAATTCACCTATTTCGGACTATAGTAAACCATCTGTGAGCTGATAATAGTAGCATCAGTGTTTGAGTGAATCTTGATAAATTTCCACTGCATATATCCCTAACTCTATAAAGATTTTGATTCATCTCCCTCAGACTATGGTAAAAATCTAATTTACCTCTGTCACAATAAATTCAAAAACTTGTGATCCGTTAGTATTGTCTTTGTACATGTGAATCTTGGTAAATTTCCACTTCACATGTCTCTAACTCAAAAAACAACTCGATTCATCTCTCTCAGACTACGGTAAAAATCTAATTCATCTATTTCAGACTCTAGTAAACCTTTTGGGAGTTTATAGTAGTGTCTTTGTTTAAGTGAATCTTGATAAACTTCCAATTCATATGTCTTTAACTCTTAGAATTTGATTCATCTCTCTCAAACTATGGTAAAAATCTAATTCACCTATTTAAGACTCTAGGAAACCGCTTTTGAGCTGATAGTAGTGTATGTGTTTGAGTGAATCTTGATAAATTCCCACTTCATATGTCTCTAACTCTAAAAAGAATTTGATTCATCTCTCTCAGACTATGGTCAAAATCTAATTCACCTATTTAAGTCTCTAGTAAAGCACTAGTTAGCTGATAGTAGTGTCTGTGTTTAAGTGAATCGTGATAAATTCCCATGTCGTATGTCTCTAACACCAAAAAGAGTTCGATTCATCTTTCTCAGACTAAGGTAAAATCGAACTCACCTGTTTCAGACTCTAATAAACCACTTGTGAGCTGACGGTAGTGTCTGTATTTGAGTAAATCTTGAAATTTTTATTCTTCATTTGTCTTTAACTTTAAAAAATTCAATTCATGTCTCTCAGACTCTGGTAGAAATCTAATTCATCGATTTCAGAATCTAGTAAACCCATGGTGAGCTAATAATTGTGTCTGTGTTTGAGTGAATCTTGATAAATTTCCACTTCAACCGTCTCTAAATCTACAAAAACTCAGTTCTTCTCTCTCAGACTGTTGTAAAATCTAATTCACCTATTTCAGACTCTAGGAAACCATTTCTGAGCTGATAGTGGTGTCTGTGTTTGAGTGAATCCTGATAAATTCAGACTTCATATGTCTTTAACTCCAAACAGAGTTCGAATAATCTCTCCCAGACTATGTTAAAAAAATGTAATTCACCTATTTTAAACTCTAGTAGACCTCTTTTGAGCTGATAGTAGTGTCTGTATTTGAGTGAATCTTGATAACTTCCAACTTCATATGTCTCTAACTCTAAAAAGAATTTGATTCATCTCTCCCAGACTATGGTAAAAATCTAATTCACCTATTTCTGACTCTAGTAGACCACTTGTGAGCTGATAGTAATGTCTGTATTTGAGTGAATCTTCATAAATTCCAACTTCATGTGTCTTTAACTCTAAAAACAATTCAATTCAACTCTCTCACACTATGGTAAAAATCTAATTCACTTTTTTCCGACTCTAGTAAACCACTCGTTATAAGATGGCAATGCCTGTGTTTGAGTGAATCTTGATAAATTCCCACTTCATATGTGTTTAACTCTAAAAAGCATTCAATTCATATCTCTCAGACTATGGTAAAAATCTAATTCATCTATTTCAGACTCTAGTAAACCACTTGGGACTGATAGTAGTGTCTGTGTTTGAGTGAATCTTGATAAATTCCCACTTCATTTGTCTTTAACTCTAAAAAGAATCCTATTCGTCGCTCTCAGACTATGGTAAAAATGTAATTCATCTATTTCAGACTCTAGTAAACCTTTTGTGAGCTGATAGTAGTGTCTGTGTTTGAGTGAATCTTCATAAACTTCCACTTCATGTACCTTTAACTCTTAAAAGAATCCGATTCATCTCTCTCAGACTATGGTGAAAATCTAATTCCCATATTTCAGACTCTAGTAAACCAATTTCTAGCTGATAGTAGTATCTGTGTTCGAGTGAATCGTGATAATTTCCCACTTCATACGTCTCTAACTCTAAAAAGAATTCGATTCATATCTCTCAGACTAAGGTAAAATCGAATTCACACTATTTCAGAGTCTAGTAAACCACTTGTGAGCTGATAGTAGTGTCTATGTTTGAGTGAATCTTGATAAATTCCCACTTTACATGTCTTTAACTCTAAAAAGAACTCAATTTGTCTCTCTCAGACTATTGTAAAAATATAATTCAACTATTTCAGACTCTAGTAAACCACTTGGGACTAATAGTAGTGTCTGTGTTTGAGTGAATCTTGATAAATTCCCACTTCATATGTCTTTAAATTTAAAAAGTATTCAATTCATATCTCTCAGACTATGGTAAAAATCTAATTCATCTATTTAAGATTCTTGTAAACCTTTTGGAAGTTGATAGTATTGTCTTTGTTTGAGTGAATCTTGATAAACTTCCACTTCACATGTCTTTAACTCTAAACAGTATTCGATTCATATCTCTCAGACTATGGTTAAAATCTAATTCATCTATTTCAGACTCTAGTAAACCTTTAGGGAATTGTTGGTAGTGTCTTTGTTTGAGTGAATCTTGATAAACTTCCACTTCATATGTCTTTAACTCTTAAAAGAATTCGATTCATCTCTCTCAGACTATGGTAAAAATCTAATTCATCTATTTCAGACTCTAGTAAACCACTTGGGAGCTGATAGTAGTGTCTGTGTTTGAGTGAATCTTGATAAATTCCCACTTCATATGTCTCTAACTATGAAAGAATTTGATTCATTTCTCTCAGACTATGGTGAAAATCTAATTCACCTATTTAAGACTCTAGTAAAGCAGTAGTTAGCTGATAGTAGTGTCTGTATTTAAGTGAATCGTGATAAATTCCCACATCATATGTATCTAACTCTAAAAAGAATTCGATTCATCTCTCTCAGGCTAAGATAAAATCTAACTCACCTGTTTCAGACTCTAATAAACCACATGTGAACTGATAGTAGTGTCTGTATTTGAATAAATCTTGAAAATTTTATTCATCACTTGTCTTTAACTCTAAAAAATTCAATACATCTCTCTCAGACTATGGTAGAAATCTAACTCATCTATTTCAGAATCTAGTAAACCAATTGTGAGCTAATAATTGTGTCTCTGTTTGAGTGAATCTTGATAAATTCCTTCTTCATACGTCTCTAAATCTACAAGAAATTCAGTTCTTCTCGCTCAGACTATTGTAAAATCTAATTCACCTATTTAAGGCTCTAGGAAACCATTTCTGAGCTGATAACTGTGTCTGTGTTTGAGTGAATCTTGATAAATTCAGACTTCATATGTCTTTAACTCTAAAAACAGTTCGAACAATCTTTCCCAGACTACGGTAAAAAATGTAATTCACCTACTTCAGACTCTAGTAGACCTCTTTTGAGCTGATTGTAGAGTCTGTATTTGAGTGAATCTTCATAATTTCCAACCTCATATGTCTCTAACTCTAAAAAGAATTCGATTCATCTCTCCCAGATTATGGTATAACTCTAATTCACCTATTTCAGAGTAGACCTCTTGTGAACTAATAGTAGTGTCTCTGTTAGACTGAATCCTGATAAATAACTCACTTCATATGTTTTTAGCTCTAAAAAGAATTCGATTCATCTCTCCCAGACTATGGTAAAAATCTAATTCACCTATTTTTGACTCTAGTAGACCACTTGTGAGCTGATAGTAATGTCTGTGTTTGAGTGAATCTTGATAAATTCCCACTTCATATGTCTTTAACTCTAAAAACAATTCAATTCTTCTCTCTCAGACTATGGTGAAAATCTAATTCTTCTTTTTCCGACTCAAGTAAACCACTCGTTAGCTGATAGTAGTATCTGTGTTTGAGTGAATCTTGATAAATCCCCACTTCATGTGTATTTGACTCTAAAAAGAATTCAATTCATTTCACTCAGACTATGGTAAAAATCCAATTCACCTATTTCAGACTCTAATAAACCACTTGGGACTGATAGTAGTGTCTGTGTTTGAGTGAATCTTGATAAATTCCCACTTCATATGTCTTTTACTCTAAAAGAATTCGATTCATCTCTCTCAGACTATGGTAAAAACCTAATTAATCTATTTCAGACTCTAGTAAAACTTTTTGTGAGCTGATAGTAGTGTCTGTATTTGAGTAAATCTTGATAAACTTCCACTTCATATGTCTTTAACTCTTGAAAGAATTCGATTCATCTCTCTCAGACAATGGTCAAAATCTAATTCTCCTATTTCAGACTCTAGTAAACCACTTGCTAGCTGATAGTAGTATCTGCGTTTAAGTGAATCGTGATAATTTCCCACTTCATGTGTCTCTAACTCTAAAAAGAAATTCACTCACCTATCACTCAGACTAAAGTAAAATCGAACTCACCTATTTCAGACTCTAGTAAACCACTTGTGAGCTGATAGTAGTGTCTGCGTTTGAGTGGATCTTGATAAATTCCCACTTTACATGTCTCGAACTATAAAAAGAATTCAATTCGTCTCTTTCAGACTATGGTAAAAATCTAATTCCCTTATTTCAGACTCTATCAAATCACTTTTGAGCTGATAGTAATGCATGTGTTTGAGTGAATCTTGATAAATTCCCACTTCATACGTCTCTAAATCTACAAAAAATCCAGTTCTTCTCGCTCAGACTATTGTAAAAATATAATTCACTTATCTAAGACTCTAGGAAACCACTTCTGAGCTGATAGTAGTTTCTGTGTTTGAGTGAATCTTGATAAATTCCCAATTCATATGTCTTTAAGTATAAAAAGAATTCGATTCATCTCTCTCAGACTATGGTAAAAATTTAATTCATCTATTTCAGACTCTAGTAAACCTTTTTTGAGCTGATAGTAGTTTCTGTGTTTGAGTGAATCGTGATAAACTTCCGTTTCATATGTCTTTAACTCTAAATAGAATTCGATTCATCTCTCTCAGACTATGGTAAAAATTTAATTCGTCTATTTCAGTCTCTAGAAAACCACTAGTAAGCTGATAGTAGTGTCTGTGTTTGAGTGAATCTTGATAAATTCCCAATTCATATGTCTTTAAGTATAAAAAGAATTCAATTCATCTCGCTCAGACTATGGTAAAATCTATATTATCTATTTCAGACTCTAGTAAACCACTTGTGAGCTGATATTAGTTTCTGTGTTTGACTGAGTCTTGAAAAATTCCCACTTCATATGTCTCTAACTCTAAAAAGAATTCCATTAATCTCGCTCAGACTATTGTTAAAATCTAATTCACCTATTTCAGACTATAGTAAACCACCTGTGAGCTGATAATATTTGCATCAGTGTTTGAGTGAATCTTGATAAATTTACACTTCATATATCCTTAACTTTATAAAGATTTTGATTCATCTCCCTCAGACTATGGTTAAAATCTAATTTACCTATTTCACACTAAATTCAAATACTTGTGATCCGTTAGTATTGTCTTTGTATATGTGAATCTTGATAAATTTTCACTTCATATGTCTCTAACTCAAAAAAGGATTCGATTCATCTCTCTCAGACTATGGTAAAAATCTAATTCATCTATTTCAGACTCTAGTAAACCACTAGTGAGCTGATAGTAGTGTCTGAATTTGAGTGAATCTTGATAAATTCTCACTTGATTTGTATCTAACTCTAAAAAGAATTCGATTCTTCTCTCTCGGATGATGGTAAAAATCTAATCCACGTACTTCAGACTCTAGTAAACCGCTTGTGAGCTGATATTAGTGTATGTGTTTGAGGGAATCTTGATAAATTTCCATTTCAGATGTCTCTAAATATAAAAATAATTCGATTCATCTCTCTCAGACTATGGTGGAAATCTAATTCACCTATTTATGACTCTAATAAACCACTAGTTAGCTGATAGTAGCGTCTTTGTTTAATTGAATCGTTATAAATTACCACGTCATATGTCTCTAACTCTAAAAAGAATTCGATTCATCTCTTTCATACTAAGGTAAAATCTAGCTCACCTGTTTCAGACTCTAATAAACCACTTGTGAACTGACGGTAGTGTCTGTATTTGAGTAAATCTTGAAAATTTTCTTCTTCATTTGTCTTTAACTCTAAAAAAATTCAATACATCTCTCTCAGACTATGGTAGAAATCTAATTCACCTATTTCAGAATCTAGTAAACCAATTGTGAGCTGAAAATTGTGTCTGTGTTTGAGTGAATCTTGATAAATTCCCACTTCATACGTCTCTGAATCTACAAAAAATCCAGTTCTTCTTGCTCAGACTATTGTAAAAATATAATTCACTTATTTCACACTCTAGGAAACCACTTCTGAGCTGATAGTCGTGTCTGTGTTTGAGCGAATCTTGATAAATTCCCACTTCACGTGTCTGTAACTAAAAAATAATCGATTGAACTATCTCAAACTATGGAAAGAATCTAATTCACCTATTTCATAGTTTATTAAACCACTCGTGAGCTGATAGTTGTGTTTGCTCTTGAGTGAATCTTGATATATTCCCACTTCACGTGTCTCCAACTCTAAAAAAATTCGATTAATCTATCTCAGATTATGGTAAAAACCTAATTCACCTATTTCAGACTCTTGTAAGCCACTTGTAAGCTGTTCACCTTGTTCACCTTTAACTTCATCACTTGTTCACCTATTTCAGAAACTATTAAATCACTCGTGAGCTGATAGTATTGTCTTTACTTGAGGGAATCTTGATAAATTCAATCTTCATATGTCTTTAAGTCTAAAAAGAGTTTGAACCATCTCTCCCACATTATGGTAAAAAATGTAATTCACCCTTTTCAGACTCTAGTAGACCTCTTTTGAGCTGATAGTTCATCCCTCCCAGACTCTGATAAAAATCTATTTCAGACTTTAGTAGACCACATGTGAGCTGATAGTAGTGTCTGTGTTTGAGTGAATCTTGATAAATCTCAACTTCATGTGTCTTTAACTCAAAAAAGAATTCAATTCATCTCACTCAGCCTATGGTGAAAATCTAATTCACCTATTTCTAACTCTATTAAACCACTTGTTAGCTGATAGTAGTGTCAGTGTTTAAGTAAATCGTAATAAATTCCCACTCCACATGTCTCCAAATCTAAAAAGAATTCAATTCATCTCTCTCAAACTATGGTAAAAATCTAATTCGCATATTTCAGACTCTATTAAAGCACTTGTGAGCTGATAATAGTGTCTTTCATACCTGTATAATATTGATATCAGTGCCCTACGGATAGAATGTTCTAAAAATGCATGTAAATTTGTTTATTAATAGAAAAATGTATATTTACATAAAAACTTGACATTTTTCTCCTCTTTTGATTTCTTCTTTTATGTTAGTGTAGTTGTCGAGAACAACTAATGGTGGCAGATCATCTGAATTCAATGTATATTGATCTTGGTGTGCTGCAAAGTCAGGGTCACATTTTCTGCTGTACAATGTAACTTCACTCTTATTGTACCTTTTTGTGAAGTCAGTAATACTATTTTCATTCAAATTGTATCATTTACGTGTTTTAATTTGCTTATTTGAAGCAAAATCACATACAGTGTTTTCAATTGGTGAATCATATTCTGTAACAGCCAAATAAAATCAGTAGGTTTATATTCATAGTAGCCATTGTCTTCACAACAATGACGTAAAAACCAAATTCTCTTGTTTTTCCAGCACTTGAATCGTAGACCTAATTTTTTCCTCTCAAAACAATTTAAAACCGCGACGATACCAGTGTCTTAGAAATAAAAAAAATCTCCTTTAGGGTTCTTTCCAATCATACCAGGATAGGTATTCTCCCACTTATCACATTTATCAAGTGACAATTGGAGCATAGGAATACTCTAGTGTGAAAGTCATAAATCTCTTCAAGACAGGAAGTACAACCTTTAATTTGTACTGCATATCCTCTATGCAATTTTTACGGATTGCATAATTTACACTTTTTATCATACTCGTCAATAATTTTACAATTCTCACATGATGACCAGCTGCCCAATGTATACTGGCATAGTGGACACATATAGAACATTTTTCCAGTGTTGACTCTCTCATTCTGTTAAAATATCAGAATAACATTTTATTTTGTTTTAATTAATTTGTCAATAAATTGAGTAAATGCGTTTGGCCCACGATATAAAATTTTCACACAATAGTAAAAAGATGGAGACTCATTTCTCATTATATTGCTAAGTATTTTTTTTAGAAAATATTTTCATTTGAAGAGCTAACTCTAGAAAATCATCGTTTAGAATCAAACATTTTTCCAAAATCATAAGATTCTGCATAATTTTTTGTTTTTCAAATCCATCCATTTTTCAATCCTAACACTCTCACAGCTGACTTCAGACTAAGTTAGATTCTTTGTCTACTTTAAGAATATTCGGTAGCCTATAAAAAACACCTAGCAAGGAAAACATTTTTGATTCAGAAATTTTTTGGTTATATATAATTACAACAATAATATATCACTCAATAACTGATACAACTTATTCTCCTCAATATATTTTACTGTTGTATTTAAAGCAGCACGAATTTTATTTATATACAAAATATTAATTATAGCTGCAAAGACTGCTCCTCCAATTTGAATTTGCTCAATGATATCACATATCTTGCATACATATCATCCCATTCAAGGGTTAGTCGAGGTTCTCTTGTAATTTCTACTGCTAAGTTTGATACTCTTGTATTTGTATCATAGTTACTGCTGGTACCAGCTCCACTATTAACATCTAAAAATGTAAACAAAACCACTCATTATTGCTAATATGAACCTTATAAAATAAAAACATGATTATAAAGAGTATATTAAAACTGTTCTCTCAGTGAATTCTTTTCTCTTACTAATATGAATTTCATTTAAAATCCATCCTTATATTGGATCTGGTTGCTATGACTGGTTGTTAGGGCCTTGTAGCTATGGTATTATATAAGTAGGTTATTGCTTTAGTTTAGGATACGATCTTTAGAGCCCTTAGGTGGCATGTCAGTATTGCAGAATAAATTATGTCCTGACTGGACTTTAGTATAAATTATGTCCGGCCTGGAGTGCATCTTGCTATACTACTAACGGTGAACAATGATTTTTTTATTTTGTTACTACATTTTTAGTATGCTGAGTTTCTGTAGTATAACCATTTTATTTTATTTTACAATTATTACAAAACATTCCCATTTTTCAAATCGGTCACTCAATTATGGGAAGTGGTAAATATGGCTGAAAAAAGAAAAGCAATTCAAAATCTACATGCTTTTTAAGATCTCCCCTTTTCAGTATTTCCAATTTCTGTGGTTTATTTTAAACGATACGCAAGTGATTGAAGCAAAAGCCAATTCTATCCCAGCTGAGCTTGAAAGGTTCTTAATAGAATAAAAGCAAATAAAGTAGATTTTGAGATTACTCTGGTGTTTACTTTCATTATAAATTCAAAGTTTCTCTAGATAAGAAAAATAACTTTCTCACGATTCTTTCTAACGTTTACCCTATTTTGGATAGCAAGATATGAAAGTGAAAGAATATTCAAGTGACAATTTTGCGCTCGCAATTTGTTGTAAGTACATAAGCTCTTGAGAGACAATTGTATAACACAGTATCTCAGAGGAAGACGAAAGTCCAATTTCGGCGTATGGGCAAGACATTATGCACTAAAAGGCTGAAACACGGGTCGAACAAGGGCGATGACATATCAGACACTGAGGCATGACTACTATTGGCATAGGGTATGATCTCGTAAAAGGGAGTTTGTTAAACAGTATTGGATGATGTGTTTTCCTCCGCTCTGTTTAAAAATAAGAAAAATTCTAAAATTGTTCACATAGCAATGCCATCTGACTGGCTTTAAATCAACAAGTTCGGTCTTCCCTTAAAATTGTAACCAGTATGGAATAGGAATTAGAAGCCCCTAGAAATCACTTGGGATTAACCCTTGTGCTTATTGTCTCTTCTTTTATAATTCTCTATTTCATATTTGCAATTTTCATTGGCAAGGCTCAAGACTGTCTGAGGGTTGATTAATTTAATTTGAGGAGGAGAGAAGGAGGGATAAAATCATGTGGTAGTATTCCAAATGAATCTCTTGAATTAGGTATGAAAAGGGGTTATAAATTTCTTCCTTCTCAATTATTCAAATATTGCATCAAAAAACAATTTCTTTATATTTTCCGATTAGGGGAATTTCTTACAATTTAGTTTTCCTTTCTTTGTTTTCATAAAAAAAGGCGAGGGGCCAAATTGTCAATCAAAAACGCATCTATCATGTTATAGTTTATTCTGAGCCAACCAACGAGTGAACTTACATCTCCACGGACTCTGAAGCACAATATCAAAAGATATAAAGCGTCAGGTCTACGATACGAACGGTAGAAGATGCTGAGGTTGTTCTTAGCCCTGCACAGCCCAGTGTACCTAATACTTAAATGTCTAGTGGCACCAATAGACCTTCTAACCCAATAAGTAATCGTGTGGGGTATGGTCTTTATGCTCACCCCAACTTTTCTACTTTTGAAGAAAAAGTTATTGTTTTTGTTTCATAAGAAAATGTTTATTTGGTAAGAACCTCAAATGAAAACATTCTAAAAAAAAAAAAAAAAAAAAAAAAAATCAGTAGTCTATTCACATAATATTCGAGTGGTGCCCACCTTCAAAAATCGTTTGCAGGCTTTTTGAATCATATATTGCAGAAATATGCCAAGCGTGCCACGAAGTCCTCTTTGCATGCATGAAGAGGTGTGGAGTGATGGAGCCAGTTGTAAGCTTTACTTTCATTGTCTAATAGTTGGCTGGTTCATCCAATGGTGCTTACAAACTATTTACCATTTTGCAGGCCAAGATATTTAAATCCATATATATATATATATATATATATATATATATAAGTCTTTATTTATATAAAACCATAACCAGAAGCAGACCCTTACCTCATTCAATATATAAGTTAGACTCCCTCTACTAAGGGCCAAACATACCCTCTATTCTTAAGCAAATATATATACTTTTTCTACGGGTTTTGAATATATTCTCTATAACATTTTAAGGAAATGCACGCATTGTAATAGCTACCGGTTACAAATAAATTCATGGAAATCGCCTTAATTCCTTCATAAAATGAATTATATATGTTAAATTTATGTATCAACAACATGTTGACTGCTATGTCACCTGATACTACATTTAAATACGGAAGACAGTGTTTACAATATGCGGAAGAGTTTACAATCCACCCCCCGCTTAAAGAGAACCAAAATTCCTTATCATTGTTTTCCTTCGGAATTTTGAGCTATTTAAAAAAGTTTTTAGATTGTCTTTTACGTCACTTAAATCCTGACTCTACCAAAAATTAAGACTTTCAAACTAAGATTAAAAAATTTTTCTAGTATTACAGCTCGATTACAGCACGGAATATCCATAAAACAAACATAAAAATAGAATAGAATCCGGCCCCGGTACAAAGAAGCACATAGGACTCTACTCTTCAGATGAGCAGAAGAATATTAAACAATTAGATCAAATTGGGTCACCCAAAAATTATCAGATCAACAAACATCTGTAGAGTATATGCAGCAAAAAAATTTGTGTGCATACTCGTTCAGTGGCAAGGATTACAATAACACGATATAAACAAATCTCTTTTTTTTTCTTTTGCTTAATCCAACAAAAAATAAATTAAGGTGTGCACTCATAATACACTGAAAATAAAATTGTTCTGTTTTGGCGGGTAATCAGTTTTGGCGGATAATCTGTTTTGGCGGATAAGTTTTTAAATTATGCTTCCCGACTCGGCCATAAAACTGGCAATCTTGACACTGTTTTTAAGTGAAAACCTTTTTTTGCTAGGAGAGCAGTCAAATACAATTGTCCCTACACGTAAACATATAAAATAGACTTAACAATATATTTTAGAGCATTTTAATGCAGCGAAAACCTTTCTGTGTTGACAATTTATGGAAATGATTCCAATTTTTTTTATAAAATGTGTGATAAAATTCAACTCAATTTCTAATATGATTAATTTATTTATTCTGAGGAAATCTTGGCAACAGAAGCAATGTTGTCCATATATATATATAATTTCCTTTAGCTTAGTTTTCAAAATTAAAAAGCTAAATGCACAATTTTGTAAGAGATATTAAAGCAAGGACATTGAATAGCAAGTAAAATGATTGTACGCATGTCTGGAAGTTAGAATGTTTTAAGATCTGAATATGCAACCCAGATTAATCCGTATCTACATCCTCATAAAAGCCATGCGAGTGCCTTGATCGTTTTCCCCGGCCTAAATCTTGATCTGAATTTTAGTTACTTCCTAAGGATGTATTTATATTAATCTTTTCGATCCCTGGTTAAAAAGTCCGAAATGAAGGGATTGATCCTCTTTGAATTAGTTGGTGTAGAACTTATAATTTCTCTTTGTTGTCGGTCAATTATACTACCTGAGATTGACTGAGGCGTAGAGAAACTGGTATTATTTATTTCATGATCATGTTGTTCACTTTTAATGGTACCTCGGTTATCCAATGGACTTACCAAAATGGTTTGTTCTTTATACTACCTGAGATTTACTGAGGCGTAGAGAAACTAGCATCATTTATTTCATGATCATATTATTCACTATTATAGGCACCTTGGTTATCCAATGGACTTACCAAAATGGTTTGTTCTCCAACTGTTTCTCTATTTGAAATTAATTCTGATTTTATCGAACAATTTTGCCCTTCCTATCTATTTTTAATGTTTAGAGGATCTAGAGGGCAAGTTGTAAGTGGGTTAGTTTCCTGTATTCTTTTATTAAGTGTAGAACATTTTAGAACTACCGGCATTCTATCCACTTTAGGAGTCTCCCTTCGACCTAATTCACGAAAAGCGCTACTTTTGTGTTTCCTGACCTATTTGGCAACTAGAAGATTTCTACAGCTTTTTGAGCTCGGAGTTTCGTTGGAGGACAATTGTGGTATTTTTCACAGCTTATAGGAAGCGTGGATGTACAGTGCGACGCATTTGTTTATCTTGAAGTTCTTGTACAAGCAAAAGAGACTGGTAAAGCATTTTAATAATTACATATGGCCCACGAAACTTCATGTCTTGGCCCCTTGCAGTGAAGTCCTTTAAATATGTTGCCCATCTCTAGTTCAGGTGATTCATACATATGTTTG
Organism: Artemia sinica; assembly: GCA_027921565.1. Lineage (NCBI taxonomy): Eukaryota > Metazoa > Arthropoda > Branchiopoda > Anostraca > Artemiidae > Artemia > Artemia sinica. Next base: position 77,203,537 of record CM051259.1, on the reverse strand, counting down.
ATATATTGTATGGCCTTTTCTTCACGTGATTTCTTCATTTCTCGTCTGCCAATTTGACAAATAAGAAATAACGATTCGACTAGAGCGACTGTGTTAACCTCATGTTGGGTATAATCGGTTCTCCCCCGACGATTACCCCCCGGAAAATACCCCACCCACACAGAAAATACCCCCCGAATACCACCCCCCGCGGAAAATATCCCCCCGCCGAAAATACTCTCCCCCGGTATATACCCCGCCGAAAATACCCTTCCCCCCCGTGGAAAATAAGGATTTCCAAATTGGAGAATTTGGTATGAGTTTTATTTTTTTTTCATTTCCGTAGGGGGGAGGAATTTCGCTACTTCTTATTATGCGCCACTCACTCAGGTTTACGCTGTGTAAAATTTGAGAAACCAGTTTTAACATTAGTTTCTTCGTTACATTAGAAATAAGTTCGGGCTAAAGATTTGCATATTAGGGGGGGGGGGGTAAAGTGAAGCGGGTCTGCATGCAAAATATGTTTGGTACAAGTATTCTGCATATTAGATAGATAGATAGAGACGTGTATTTTAAAGCCAAATGTACGGCCATGAACATAATAAAATAACATAAATGAAAGGCACAAATAACATAAACTTTGATCAGCGATCATCATAAAACACTGAAATGAAACAATACATTAACCTAATAATTTAACTTAATACTTGGAAAAACGGTCATTGAAAAAAAAAACACTTAAATGAAACATAACATTTACTTTATACTGGGATTTTTTTTTTTATCATTTTTTTTTTAGTTAACGAAATTTCCAGATACCTAACTATTCATCTGTAATTTTTTAGTGGCCATACCTAGAAAGAATTGTTTTCTGACTTCAAACCGTCCAAATACTTTACCACTCCCCCCCCCCCTTATGTGCAAATATTTAGCTCAAATTATATATTTCCCAAATATTCTGTCACTTCTCTTTGTATTGTCTTGCGCTAAGCTGAAAAAAAGTAACGAAGAAACCGGTTTGTTCTCGAGTTTTACACAGCGCAAACTTGATCTAATACTGGATGTATGGGCTTCGGGATTTTATTTCTTTGTAGACAAAAATGACAATTTTGACATACTGTCTTGACCTTTTTTCTCATGCATTGAAAAATACCAAATTCTAGTGTTTTTTTTTCGATCGAGCCATGCGATCCGAACATTTCATTTGGATGTACCAATTCTGTACAAGAATCTCAGATAAAACAATTTTTGGTGTTAAATGGATCCGAAGTTTTTCTGGTTGTTCTTGTTGATAATTAAATAAAAAAAACAAGTTTTTTAAACTGAAAGTAAGGAGCGACATTAAAACTTAAAACGAACAGAAATTATTCCGTATATGAAAGGGGCTGATCCCTCCTCAACGCCTCGCTCTTTACGCTAAAGTTTTTTATTGTTTTAAAAAATAAAGTTGTGAGACAGAGTCAAACTTTAGCGTAAAGAGCGAGGCGTTGAGGAGGGATCAGCCCCTTTCATATACGGAACAATTTCTGTTCGTTTTAAGTTTTAATGTCGCTCCTTACATTCAGTTTAAAAAACTTGTTTTTTTTATTTAATTTCTGATCGTTTTTTAGTTAATGCAGCTTTTATTTTGGCTCGCCGTCATTGAATTAGTAAACAAAATTTGCATAAAAATTTTACTTTTCTTTTGCTAAATGGCCGTCTCTAAATTTGGTTCTGACGTAATTTACAAATTAACTTACGTAACGAACTTCTATATTCGTATATTTTTCTTCTGGAAAAAAATACAAAGTTGCAAATTTTTGCAGATATGAGCTTGAAACCTATGTTATAGGGTTTTCTGATACGCTGAATCGGACAGTGATTTTCATTAAAATTTTTTCACTTTTAGGGGATGTTTCCCCCCTCTTTAAAAAATCAGGTAAGTTTTCTCAGGCTCGTAGCCTTTGATGAGTAATACTAAACTTAACAAAATTTATATATTTAGAATCAGCATTATAAGCCCATTCTTTTGATACATTTATTGAAATCAAAGTTCCGTTTTTAAAAGTTTCGCTTACTATTTAGCCGTATCGCTTGTTTTTTTTTATTGCGTATATGTTATTACGTATATGATGGGGTTCTCCCCTTAGTCAATACCACGCTCTTTACGTTAAAAGTTAAATTTTTTTTTAATTCACACACCCCTGAATCACAAAGGCCGTTTAATTAGAATAGATAGCTCTTTTAAAAGCACTAAAAAAAAAACTGTAGCGTAAATTGTAAATTAAGCGTAGATTAAACTTGATGAAACTTATATATTTGGAATCAAAATTAAAATCTGATTCTTTTGATGTATCTATTGGTACCAAAATTCCGGTTTTTAGAGTTTCGGTTACCATTGAGCCGGGTCGCTCCTTACTTACAGTTCGTTACCACGAACTGTTTGATAATGGAGAATTGTATTGGTCAAACGCAACCCGTCCATGATTCTGAGTGACCATGGCTTTATTTTGTACCCTGAACCATTTCCTGACGCTTTCTTGGCGTTTAGTTCAGTCCGAGTTTTTTCTATGTATCCTGAACTATTTCCCGACGCTTCCTTGGTGTTTAGTTCAGTCCCATTTATTTTCTATACACCTGAACTATTACACCCACGCTTCCTTGGTGTCTAGTTCAGTCTCATTTTTTATACATCCTGAACTATTTCCCGACGCTTCCTTGGCGTATACTTCAGTCCCATTTTTACTATATACCCTGAACTATTTCCCGACGTTTCCTTGGTGTCTAGTTCAGTCCCATTTTATATATAAATTTTATTACTAACTTTAAGTCTTTATCTTCTCTTTGTAATTTGAACATTTTCTTTCTCTATTCCAATAAAACTCAAAACTCTATACTAGTAATTTGGTTCTCTCAAAATTTAGCGACAGTTAATATTAACAGTTTTCTACTTCTATACTTCTTTAAGCGATCTATCTAGAATGGTTGCTTAATTTTGCAACATCCTGTTGGGTTCTTGCCTAGCTTAATTTTTCCGTCCAGGACCTCCATCTGATTGTATATTTCTGTTATAATGCCCTTCATAATTATTTTCGCTGTTATTTTGGAAGAGAAATTGATTCCCTCTTCTCCGGTCCTGTCGAAACGGCCAACCCCTCTCCAAATATTCACTTCCCATTTTCTTGTCCTGGGGGAGGTGGAGACTATTTTCAGCCGAAAAAAAAATCATTTGCCGTTTACGTCTCTTTTTTTCATCAAAATTCAGATCTACAGGGTTTAGCTCTGAAATGTTACTCATAATGTTTAGAAATTTAATGCTTTCGTTTTTCAGCTAAAATAAAACAGACACAAGAAGGAAATAACTAGCGTAAGCAATCCTAATTTGTTTCCTATGCGCGCAAAACTAAGGCTCGCACTTACTCTTTATCTCTATTTTCAATCGTCATTCAGAGGATTTTAGAGACTATTTTCAATCGTCACGGCAGCGTTGCTTTCTTTTCATCAAAATTGGGATCTACAGGGTTTAGCTTTGGAGCGTTACTCATAATGTTTAGAAATTTAATGCTTTCGTTTTTCAGCTAAAATAAAATAGACACAAGAAGGAAATAACCAGCGTAAGCACTCCTATTTTTTTTTTCATCTGCACGCAAAAGTAAGGCTCATACTTACCGTTTATCTCCGTATACCATTTCGTTGATATGTTGTTCCGATGGTTGTTTCACTTGGTGTAGCATTTGTAGTTGTTCTACTGGATGCAGATCCCTCTGGATTTTCTTTAAGGTTGCTGCTTTGATTACAGGAGACGTGCGAAGATTGGTAGGCTTCAGCTGCGACGATTGAAAAAAGTTCTGAATGAAAATATGTCTAGCAGGTGTTTTGCTTTCTTCTGGTAATTGCGTCTGGTTGGATGAAATGGCGTCGACTGGCTTTGCTGTGGATGAACTGACCTTGAAATAAAATTGAAGCACTTCAGTCACCAGGTTGTAAGCTTTACTTTCGTTGTCTAACAGTTGGCTGGTTCATCCAATGGTGCTTAGCCTGCAAACTATTTACCATTTTGTAGGCCAAGATATTGAAATCCATAAATGTATATAGAAAAAAGCTTCATTTATATAAAACCCTAACCAGAAACAGATACTTATCTCATTCAATACATAAGTCTGACTCCCTCTAATAAGGGCTAAACATACAAATAAATACGATTCTTTTCTACGAGTTTTAAATATATTCTCTATAACAGTTTAAGGAAATGCACGTGGATGTAACAGCTAAAGGTTACAAATAAATTCATGGGAATCACCTTAATTCCTTGATAAACTGAATTATATAGATTAAATTTATGTATTATCAAACGTTGACAGCTAGGCAGCTGTTGACGTTGACAGCTGTTCTTTTTGGCCAACCGTCTAAGGCTAAACGGAAAGCAGGTCGTCCTCGTCTGGAGTGGGAGGACGTCATAAAGAAAGATTTAAAGGAAATGGGAACTTCGTGGGCGGGTGTAAAAAGGGAGGCTTTGAATAGATTGGGATGGAGGAGGAGCGTGCGTAGCTGTGTTGGCCTCAGACGGTTTTGGTGCTGCGGTGAGTTGTTAGTAGTAGTAGTAGTAGTTGACAGCTAGGTCACCTGATACTACATTTAAATGCAGAAGACAGTTTTTTTCAAAATGTGGAAGAGTTTACACAGTGGTACTCCAAAATGTATACCAGATGATGAAGAGTGAGCAGCCCCACGAATATCTTAAAACATTCTTTCAAAAGAAATAGTTGACATCATAAAAAGTAGAAATTAATATAACATTGAAGCGAATCGTATCTCCTATTTCTATCTTCCCAAATTTGAATCGTCAGAATAACAATCTGGCTAAGTTTCAACTTCGACGTATCAAATGAGCAAGTAGTCGAGTCAAAACTCGGATCCAATTTCACTGAGGAACTAAGGCTTAACTTATAAATATCCTTTACTGTTTGATTCCTGAACCGTGTAGATATTGCTCCCACATGCATTTCTAACGCATAAGGATGTGACAAGAAAACCTAATTTATAGAACACTCTAGATTTCAACTCACTGATTTATTGTGACATCAATACAAGTAGGTATTGAATGAGGCACTAGCAAAATACAAAAAGAAAAGGGTGGCATTGAATATACTGTTATAGACGGCGACCTCCAGGTCAAGTAAAAAAAAATCATTCCATTATGATCCATTTCCCATTGAACCAACGTTAATAACACTGTTATGATAGAAGCTCTCTCAAGCAATTACATAGAAGTTAAAATCTTGTTTTGACAGTTTCGGAGTTTGGAAGTATAAAATCAAGCTTCTGAGGAATTCCAAATTTTTCATTGACGGCTTTTGCGTAACGCACTGTCAGGCGTGTAGATAGGGGTTTAGGTTTCAAAACAAGGTTCAATTAAAAAACAAACAGTGAAAAGTAGGGCACTTTCGACACCTCAGAAGCAAGTGTTACCATACACCAGAGAAGTATTTGCTCCACTTGTTCTTCATTTATTCCTCCCAGCCATACATACATTGTTTCATGATTTTTTCTTCTTTGTTTTTGGTAAAAGGATCGAAATGTTAAACCCGCTCGATTGGTTCTTCTGTTTTAAATTTTAAGCCAGTAAATAGGAAAAAAGTTATGAGCCGCAACTTTTTTACAAATGCGTTTCTTTGTGGCTAACCTATGATTAATCACTTTATACAACCATATGGTTTATAATACTTTAGATAACTATTATCTAAAAATTTCAACTTTTTAAGCATACAAGCAACTAAAAAAGAATGACTCGCGTATGAATTAGAGACAGGTTAGAAGTCACGAATGTCATTCGTCATTGAAGTTTAAAGCTGATAAATGTTTTTCAATTATACAATAAACAACAGTCTGTGATTAGAATTTTGAATGTCATTTAATACACAATAGTTTGAACTTCAGTCACGTATCCATTTAGACCGACGAAGTTAAATGAAACAATGCAATTAAAAGCGCTGGTAGACTAGTTCTGAGCATAGGTCTACATAATGAAACTTACAGGGGAAGCTTAAGTTTATTAGAGATGAGAAGGGGTAGGTATGTGAGTCATGACCCATTTTCAGCCAGAAAACCCAAATAAATTGTACACGAATTTCCAGCAACATCAATTACAATGACTTGTTCTTAGTGCCTAAAATATACCATCATATTTTATCATTTTCAATGATTGAAATTGTCAAGGTCAATTTTCAGAGTAATTTTTTTTGAAAAGGTCAGTTTTTGACAGCTAGATTGTCAAGATTCGAAAATCTTTTTTGTAAGAATATGATAAGCGATAAAGCTTTGTAAACGATGAGAAGTAAGCCGCCCGTAAAAGACGGGTTAGCTGTGCTGCAAGGCATTTTGAAATAAAAACAAGCAGCTGAGAGGACTAAAACCCAAGCAGAATAATAGTATTTCTAAAGTTTGTTTCAGTTAAATGTTCTTTTGCATTGTTTTGTTCATAGATGCTATGTATTTCTTTAGTTCACTACATATTTCGTTGAATATATACACAATTGTATTTTTTTTTTTTTGAAATTTGCACTTCTATATCCCGACTTCGTCTGTCTTCAACTGCTTTTTGGATGTTATAGAGGTTTTTGAATGTTTTACTTTGGTGCTGAACAATCAACCAAGAACAGAGGGTAAACCTTTAGTTAAATGCATGTTTTGGTATCAACATAGGATTCATTTTTCTTTCTCTTTTTGGATTCTTCTTGTACTAAAAAGTGTTTTAATCCATTTTAACATCAAATTTCTTATTTCTTTTCCTTTTTGTTTTTTCTCTCTTTAATTATTAATGTTTTTTCTTCAAAAGTGGACATCCGTGTTCTAATAGCATGAAACAATAACCTACGCTCATAGAATAAGCCTTACTCTTCCAAAAACGTCATTAAGAGATGTCATTGACCCCAGATAATAGGTTTACTTCAAGTATAATTACAATTTACACTACCCTGGACTTTAAGGTACAAAAGGAAGTGTCCTTAGTGGAGATTAAGTTTTAATATAGCAATCGGGCCCTTTGGGTCAAGGCGCGCGACTCGCTCTATTAGGGATTTGCACGTGAATTATGAAACTTAGTATTAAACTATGCTTGTTGAATGATTAATTCCATTCTAATTTTCCTACTTGTTGGTACAGGAGAGAAACCCTCCAACAGTCTGGCTCGTTTACAGATTAAATAAAAAAAAAAAACTGAAAGTAAGGACAAACTTTAAAACTTAAAACGAACAGATTTTATCTAGTATTGACGGCGACCAGGGGTGTCGTTTGGGGCCGGCAAGAGGAGGCAGTTGCCCCCCCCCCCGATAATGTGGAGAAAAAATTATTATACGTCCCATGCCCTTGGACTTTCCGGATATGGACCCATACCCCCCCCCCCCCCAATAAACCTGATGGAGATTCGCTCCTGACGGCGACTGAATCTCCCTCAATATCTCACTTTTTAATCTATTTTATTTTTTAAAGTTTCTTATTCGAATTAAATGGTCCTTGTGTTTCGGGATTCATCCTCAAAGAACTGGGACAAGAAGTAAAACTTTACTGTTACGTTACGGTAAATTCGTTCCTAAAGATACATCCAGTTCATACAGAATAAACAGTAAACATAGGCTGTTATTTAAAAGATTAATTTAACTGAGTTCGCTTAACTTGATGCTTCATCAAGTTACATACAATGGTGTATAAATTGGGTATAGGCTATTGTGTAGCACGGCAAGTGGATCTTTTTATGAGAGAGGGTGGGTGCCTGAGCCCAAAAAAGTACTATATTAAGCCCAAACTTTCTAACTGTCTACGAGTCTTCAGGTGAATATATAAGGGGAAGCGGGATGAAGGGGAAATTAAAAAAAAAATCTATAAACGAAGTTGTGATTACAATGTATGCAGCGAGAAAATCTATTATTTACGCTGATCTTAAACATGCGAAATTTATTAATTTTGAAGTTGCTCGTCAAAAGCTATTATATTAACATGAAAATTTCTATAGTCTTAGAAAAAGATGTCCAATCTTGATAGAAATTATACAATGAACCACAGCATTTATGAGAAGCATAAAATGACTATATACAAAATAAGAAATTTCTTATTTTTATAGAAGGATGGTTACCGTGAGTTTTTTTTTCTTATCTCAGGGTGATTGCATCGAATTATTGGTTGTAGATTATTGGCAGGGGGTCGTTTGAATGAAATTTAAGTGAGCTAAGGTTCTATTTAATCGACAAAATTGATCAGGCTATAGGAAAATACCGATAGGAAATCCAGTATTTTGTTCCGTGAGACAGCAGCTGAGGACTGAATATAACCAAAATTTTGACGAAAATTCTGACAGGGTATAGGTATGGCCTCCCAGTCTTAGTGACCGACAAGATATCAAGCAAAAGTTTTGAGAACTATTCAAAGAATATTCAGGTATTGTTTAATCACAAATGCGATGCTGGTATGCAGAATATCGTTGGTTCCTAAACTGACATTCAGTCTATAGGTTATGAAAGTTCATTAAAGACCGTATATCCAATACAAACCAACAACTATAGACTATTGCATTGTTATACATCATGCATTAGATTCTTCCCCAGTGGATTCTTTTGTTGTAAGGAAGGATACCTAAGGCTAAAAGAATGAAGTGAGATGTAAGACCTAGTTGACGTAAGACCAATTTAATGAGTATTCAGATAATTACGGATATAATGTCTGACATTCGTTCATTAGAAAGAATATAATCCTCGACTGAATATAGGATGAAGCCTAAAGTATTGTTGCTGAGCTCGTTGTGGAGACGGTACTGTATTTTTTTAAATTTTGGTGTGTTTTGTAAAAGCAAATACACTGAATAGTTGTTTTCCTTGAAGTATTATTCTACAAAAACTACACTTTAATGTAAAAATGGCGTTTGAGGGAGTGGCAGCCCTCCCAATATTTACGATACCCTGGGAATGACATTAAAAACAAGTAATATATAAATATATATATATATATATATATATATATATATATATATATATATATATATATATATATATATATATATATATATATATATATATATATATATATATATATATATATATATATATATATATATATATATATATATATATACTACTAACAACTCATCGCAGCACCAAGCCGCCTGAGGCCAACACAGCTACGCACGCTCCTCCTCCACCCCAATCTATTCAAAGCCTCCCTTTTTACACCCGCCCACGAAGTTCCCATTTCCTTGTTAGTAGTAGTATATATATATATATATATATATATATATATATATATATATATATATATATATATATATATATAGTTGTTAGTAGTAGTATATATATATATATATATATATATATATATATATATATATATATATATATATATATATATATATATATATATATATATATATATATATATATATATATATATATATATATATATATATATATATATATTAATGCCTCATGAATTGAGCTGCACAAACTTTAAATAACATAATAATCCATTTGAAACACTTAGAAAAGTAATTGGCAAATACAACAGTTGTAATTCCTTGTTAGTTTTACTTCCTGTACCCATAAATGGTTTCAATAAAGTGATATAAAACCTTAAGCCTAAACGGCGGGGGATTAAGGATAATTTCCCGCCCATTATATTTTGTTTATACTCTGCTGGTAGATTTCCTAAACTTTCTCCAAATATTTGGACTACGCTTACTACAAAGTAAAACTATTTAACATGAAAACAAAATGCACCAAACAATCAATTCTACATTACTGGAATTACTGATTAAACTGTAATGTGTAATACCTCTGTGGTAATAACAGTTTGTGTTTTAATAAGCCAAAAAAAGTGAAGAGGTTAGACTATCAACACTAATACTCGGGATTCTTAGCTAATCACTAATCTTGACCTGTGAAAACAATCGTGTGACTTTATATAACGGATCTCTAAAGCCTGAAGGCAAGCAAGTGTTTCTCAACATTATGGAGTCAATAGGTTTCATTAGAATGGTAATAATTTTTTTATACAGTTCTAGTGAGTGTACCTAGATTACCCCTATCATTAGATAAAGAAAACGATAGCATATGACAACATATCGATGCATTATCCATCAGAAAAAGAAGTGGCCATTCACTCAGACGGCCGCAAACTCACAAGCTTTAGCCGGTTTATGGAAAGACCACACACAACACTTGTCAGATGAGCACCTTTAGGTTATTGATTTCTTAGTAGAATGTAAGGTATTTGAAAAAGTAAAGATGTTCTTGTGAGATTGAAGGATGCTTTTTTCAGTAAATTTTGTATTCAATTGTAACGGTAAGTGCCGCTTTGCAATAATGTTTTGCTAATCAATGACAATCCCTGCTGATTCACTTTATACAGAATTCCTTTAAAATATCATAAAAAATTCTTGTGTTTCAGAAATTCTTATAACTATAGCTGAGATCAGAAGACTATGTGCGTCATGCCATAAATTTCAAAAATAAACTTGAAAAACAACAACATATACATGAGGAATAGAACCAAAATAGTGCTATGGAATTATTCAGGAGCTTGAAAAACAGGCTTGATCCTTAGATTAATTTCTCTTACTTTCTATTACATTATTTTGCGAGAGAAGAAAATAATCCTTCCCAAAAACACCTCTAGGCGCGTCTAATAAATGAAGATAAATAATGAATAAATCTAATCTAAAAATTAAGCAGCCATTAACGCCGTAGTTTACAAGAAGTATTTTTCTGCATTTGTTAACTTCATGGTTGTATCGAATAACATTTTATATACACGATCTAAAAGTTTGTGGCTTCAAGTTTATGTTTGTTTTGTCTCCCGTCACCCTTGAATGTGGCTTATAAAGTGTCACTTGAAGTTCGTTGTGAAAGTGACGCGTATAGACCAGAAAGTGAAAAACACCACGTTTGATTGATTTGCCCAATCAGTTTTTTTTTATGTTTTTTATTTATTTCTATTCATATTAGAAGTTTCGGGTTCATATAACAAACAGACTCCATTTTATTTTTACACATGCAAATATAGATGGACATTGGAGTTGACCTGTTAGTCTTTTGCCATATTCTGGAGCACTTAAAAGGTTTCTTGTCCAAGAGAATGTTACACATTTAAAGTTTTCCACTTTCCTGTGTAATTCATTTTGGGAATATATTCCCTTTAGAGTTACAAAAATGACTGCAATCTCAGGGTTGAACTGTTCTTGTGGGGCTTTTCAAGGGATCTAGTGCCACCACAAACCATCAGGTTCAACAATTAAAATTGATCATTCGAGGCAAAATTTAAATTGAAACAAGATTAGTTTTGCAAAGCTTAGTTATGCAAGATTAGTTAGTCGTGTTAGGAATTTTAATCGTATCATGATAGTTGTACCAAAATATTTATTATCAAATACTGTAATACTTATAAAGATTGTGAAGAGTCATCTTTAACAAGGGTCCTCAACATATCATAATCCCCAATCACTGATCGATCGAATATTACCGATCTCCACTTTTATTTTTTTAAATTAACCTCAATGAAATAAGTTCATTACCACAATCGGAAAAACACCGTCATTCACCATTCACCCGTTCATCCTTCTTCCCACTATCAGAAAAAAACCATGTTCTTCTTCCCGCTTTATTGTCGTACCCTGTAGTTATCCACTTCAGTGAGCACAAAAGTGAGGATAATTGCTAAAGTGATGTCATTTGCTTCATTAGAAATATAATTCATCATTGGCTATTCCCTAATCGAATTAACTAATAATATTCCTTGTAGGAAAAACAAACGGTTTAATGTCAATTACTGTGTAAGATGCTGTAGTCTGAAACCAAGATAGTGTTATTAAATTACACTTTCACTGTTAGGAACCAAATCTTTCAAATTAAAACTTCACTTCTAGGCTTATAGGAAATTATTTTAGGTTCAAAATATATTTTCTCGTTAATGTAACAGAGTTGGCCAGTTCTGTCGTCTCCTTTTTTGTCGTCTGCCATGTGCAGAAGCTTCAGAGTAAGATCTTGAATATTCTTTTCGAGCCATTACTCGCTGGTCTTCTTTATATCTAATCCTGTCAGTATTGCCGTTAAAAATAAGTTTTTTACGTAAAAAGTCGAAGGTTTTAAAATTCTTGACAATTGAAAATTAACAGACTTATTCAATACATATTCAAATCTCGGACGCTCCTAAGCCTTATATTACATAGTTAAATAGTTTTGACCGATTATTTAATCTCGTTAAATTTTGATCAGTTAGATTGCAATGCTTCCGAATGTTCAGATTTTAAGCCTAATGAAATTGTTATAAGCTAGACCAAGGTGAACTATTACGCCAGTGAACTATTTATCGAGGAGAAGTTGAATTGGTTTAAGGGAAAATCATGTCTTTCAATCCACGTTGCTGAAAATATTTGTGACATGCGCATTTATTCCCGAATAGACAACTAAGGCAATATATGGAAATTCAAAAGTATGCCACTCATAAGAGCTTTAAACTGAATTTACTTAAAATGTAAAAGAAATAAAAAAAAGTGGCGAATATTGAAAAACTGCTTCCTAAAAAACAGCAAATAGGAGTCTTTTAGACAAGCCGTATAGCCTACCCTTTTTTTTGTCGAGGCCTCCCACCACAACCATTTTTCAATTCTCAATTGTTTGTTAGGCCAAAGTATAGTCCCATCTAAACAATTTACCATTAGCCACATAATAGGTCAGCTGCAACGAGTGCTAAATTTTCAACTCGCCTCTGTACGTGCCCGGTTTGCATTTCAATCTTTGTGAACCAGTACAATCAAAGTTTTTTTCTAGATGTTTAAAATTGACAGCCGCCACGTTTGCGCGAGGGTCAGGTGGACTGTGCGAAAATTCTGCTGGTCTAAAGCAGCACCAAAGTTCGTCACCGAAAGGGTGCAAAAAACATCCCAATCAGTCATTTATTATCCACCCATGTAGAAAGTTCATCAGCCACGGCCTAGAGTGCAGATTTAGCTTTGATTTGGTTTTGAGGAGAAGAGGCTGACTTGAAGAAAGAAAATGTCTCATTTTCAATAATTTGACAATAGTTTTCTGCCCAGAATTTGGAATTCTGAACCTCGAGTGGATGTCAAAAGACATCGCCGGCTGAGAATCGGAAAAGACAAAAACCTTACTTTTTGGTTTATATGTGTTGATCAACATCTTGAACTAATATCTATTTGTCTACCAAGTACAAGTGAAGTTAAGATCTGTGTTTACTGGTTTTAGCCAAATTGACAACCAACATTACCAACAGCCTTATATTTGCCAAATTGACAACAACATTACCAACAGCCTAAGCCTTATATTACATAGTTAAATAGTTTTGACCGATTATTTAATCTCGTTAAATTTTGATCAGTTAGATTGCAATGCTTCCGAATGTTCAGATTTTAAGCCTAATGAAATTGTTATAAGCTAGATCAAGGTGAACTATTACGCCAGTGAACTATTTATCGAGGAGAAGTTGAATTGATTTAAGGGAAAATCATGTCTTTCAATCCACGTTGCTGAAAATATTTGTGACATGCGCATTTATTCCCGAATAGACAACTAAGGCAATATATGGAAATTCAAAAGTATGCCACTCATAAGAGCTTTAAACTGAATTTACTTATAATGTAAAAGAAATAAAAAAGTGGCGAATATTGAAAAACTGCTTCCTAAAAAACAGCAAATAGGAGTCTTTTAGACAAGCCGAATAGCCTACCCTTTTTTTTGTCGAGGCCTCCCACCACAACCATTTTTCAATTCTCAATTGTTTGTTAGGCCAAACTATAGTCCCATCTAAACAATTTACCATTAGCCACATAATAGGTCAGCTGCAACGAGTGCTAAATTTTCAACTCGCCTCTGTACGTGCCCGGTTTCCATTTCAATCTTTGTGAACCAGTACAATCAAAGTTTTTTTCTAGATGTTTAAAATTGACAGCCGCCACGTTTGCGGCGAGGGTCAGGTGGACTGTGCGAAAATTCTGCTGGTCTAAAGCAGCACCAAAGTTCGTCAACGAAAGGGTGCAAAAAACATCCCAATCAGTCATTTATTATCCACCCATGTAGAAAGTTCATTAGCCACGGCCTAGAGTGCAGATTTAGCTTTGATTTGGTTTTGAGGAGAAGAGGCTGACTTGAAGAAAGAAAATGTCTCATTTTCAATAATTTGACAATAGTTTCTGCCCAGAATTTGGAATTCTGAACCTCGAGTGGATGTCAAAAGACATCGCCGGCTGAGAATCGGAAAAGACAAAAACCTTACTTTTTGGTTTATATGTGTTGATCAACATCTTGAACTAATATCTATTTGTCTACCAAGTACAAGTGAAGTTAAGATCTGTGTTTACTGGTTTTAGCCAAATTGACAACCAACATTACCAACAGCCTTATATTTGCCAAATTGACAACAACATTACCAACAGCCTAAGCCTTATATTACATAGTTAAATAGTTTTGACCGATTGTTTAATCTCGTTAAATTTTGATCAGTTAGATTGCAATGCTTCCGAATGTTCAGATTTTAAGCCTAATGAAATTGTTATAAGCTAGACCAAGGTGAACTATTACGCCAGTGAACTATTTATCGAGGAGAAGTTGAATTGATTTAAGGGAAAATCATGTCTTTCAATCCACGTTGCTGAAAATATTTGTGACATGCGCATTTATTCCCGAATAGACAACTAAGGCAATATATGGAAATTCAAAAGTATGCCACTCATAAGAGCTTTAAACTGAATTTACTTATAATGTAAAAGAAATAAAAAAAGTGGCGAATATTGAAAAACTGCTTCCTAAAAAACAGCAAATAGGAGTCTTTTAGACAAGCCGTATAGCCTACCCTTTTTTTTGTCGAGGCCTCCCACCACAACCATTTTTCAATTCTCAATTGTTTGTTAGGCCAAACTATAGTCCCATCTAAACAATTTACCATTAGCCACATAATAGGTCAGCTGCAACGAGTGCTAAATTTTCAACTCGCCTCTGTACGTGCCCGGTTTCCATTTCAATCTTTGTGAACCAGTACAATCAAAGTTTTTTTCTAGATGTTTAAAATTGACAGCCGCCACGTTTGCGGCGAGGGTCAGGTGGACTGTGCGAAAATTCTGCTGGTCTAAAGCAGCACCAAAGTTCGTCACCGAAAGGGTGCAAAAAACATCCCAATCAGTCATTTATTATCCACCCATGTAGAAAGTTCATCAGCCACGGCCTAGAGTGCAGATTTAGCTTTGATTTGGTTTTGAGGAGAAGAGGCTGACTTGAAGAAAGAAAATGTTTCATTTTCAATAATTTGACAATAATTTCTGCCCAGAATTTGGAATTCTGAACCTCGAGTGGATGTCAAAAGACATCGCCGGCTGAGAATCGGAAAAGACAAAAACCTTACTTTTTGGTTTATATGTGTTAATCAACATCTTGAACTAATATCTATTTGTCTACCAAGTACAAGTGAAGTTAAGATCTGTGTTTACTGGTTTTAGCCAAATTGACAACCAACATTACCAACATTACCGCATTACAACATTACAACCAACCACAATTTCATATTGATTGGTTCAAATCGAAAAATCTGCTGAACTTGTTAATACATTCGCACAGGCAGGTAGGCAGGTTTGTATAGGTGGGGAGGGGGGGAGGGTATAAGAAATTTTTTATTTTCTAAATGGAATAAGAAGACGTACACAGTCGTCTTATTTTTATAGAAGGATGGTTACCGTGAGTTTTTTTTCTTATCTCAGGGTGATTGCATCGAATTATTGGTTGTAGATTATTGGCAGGGGGTCGTTTGAATGAAATTTAAGTGAGCTAAGGTTCTATTTAATCGACAAAATTGATCAGGCTATAGGAAAATACCGATAGGAAATCCAGTATTTTGTTCCGTGAGACAGCAGCTGAGGACTGAATGTAGCCAAAATTTTGACGAAAATTCTGACAGGGTATAGGTATGGCCTCCCAGTCTTAGTGACCGACAAGATATCAAGCAAAAGTTTTGAGAACTATTCAAAGAATATTCAGGTATTGTTTAATCACAAATGCGATGCTGGTATGCAGAATATCGTTGGTTCCTAAACTGACATTCAGTCTATAGGTTATGAAAGTTCATTAAAGACCGTATATCCAATACAAACCAACAACTATAGACTATTGCATTGTTATACATCATGCATTAGATTCTTCCCCAGTGGATTCTTTTGTTGTGAGGAAGGATACCTAAGGCTAAAAGAATGAAGTGAGATGTAAGACCTAGTTGACCTAAGACCAATTTAATGAGTATTCAGATAATTACGGATATAATGTCTGACCTTCGTTCATTAGAAAGAATATAATCCTCGACTGAATATAGGATGAAGCCTAAAGTATTGTTGCTGAGCTCGTTGTGGAGACGGTACTGTATTTTTTTAAATTTTGGTGTGTTTTGTAAAAGCAAATACACTGAATAGTTGTTTTCCTTGAAGTATTATTCTACAAAAACTACACTTTAACGTAAAAAATGGCGTTTGAGGGAGTGGCAGCCCTCCCAATATTTACGATACCCTGGGAATGACATTAAAAACAAGTAATATATATATATATATATATATATATATATATATATATATATATATATATATATATATATATATATATATATATATATATATATATATATATATATATTATATATATATATATATATATATATATATATATATATATATATATATATATATATATATATATATATATATATATATATATATATATATATATATATATATATATATATATATATATATATATATATATATATATATATATATTAATGCCTCATGAATTGAGCTGCACAAACTTTAAATAACATAATAATCCATTTGAAACACTTAGAAAAGTAATTGGCAAATACAACAGTTGTAATTCCTTGTTAGTTTTACTTCCTGTACCCATAAATGATTTCAATAAATCGATATAAAACCTTAAGCCTAAACGGTGGGGGGTTAAGGATAATTCCCCGCCCATTATATTTTGTTTATACTCTGCTGGTAGATTTTCAAAACTTTCTCCAAATATTTGGACTACGCTTACTACAAAGTAAAACTATTTAACATGAAAACAAAATGCACCAAACAATCAATTCTACATTACTGGAATTACTGATTAAACTGTAATGTGTAATACCTCTGTGGTAATAACAGTTTGTGTTTTAATAAGCCAAAAAAAGTGAAGAGGTTAGACTATCAACACTAATACTCGGGATTCTTAGCTAATCACTAATCTTGACCTGTGAAAACAATCGTGTGACTTTATATAACGGATCTCTAAAGCCTGAAGGCAAGCAAGTGTTTCTCAACATTATGGAGTCAATAGGTTTCATTAGAATGGTAATAATTTTTTTATACAGTTCTAGTCAGTGTACCTAGATTACCCCTATCATTAGATAAAGAGAACGATAGCTTATGACAACATATCGATGCATTATCCATCAGAAAAAGAAGTGGCCATTCACTCAGACGGCCGCAAACTCACAAGCTTTAGCCGGTTTATGGAAAGACCACACACAACACTTGTCAGATGAGCACCTTTAGGTTATTGATTTCTTAGTAGAATGTAAGGTATTTGAAAAAGTAAAGATGTTCTTGTGAGATTGAAGGATGCCTTTTTCAGTAAATTTTGTATTCAATTGTAACGGTAAGTGCCGCTTTGCAATAATGTTTTGCTAATCAATGACAATCCCTGCTGATTCACTTTATACAGAATTCCTTTAAAATATCATAAAAAAATTCTTGTGTTTCAGAAATTCTTATAACTATAGCTGAGATCAGAAGACTATGTGCGTCATGCCATAAATTTCAAAAATAAACTTGAAAAACAACAACATATACATGAGGAATAGAACCAAAATAGTGCTATGGAATTATTCAGGAGCTTGAAAAACAGGCTTGATCCTTAGATTAATTTCTCTTACTTTCTATTACATTATTTTGCGAGAGAAGAAAATAATCCTTCCCAAAAACACCTCTAGGCGCGTCTAATAAATGAAGATAAATAATGAATTAATCTAATCTAAAAATTAAGCAGCCATTAACGCCGTAGTTTACAAGAAGTATTTTTCTGCATTTGTTAACTTCATGGTTGTATCGAATAACATTTTATATACACGATCTAAAAGTTTGTGGCTTCAAGTTTATGTTTGTTTTGTCTCCCGTCACCCTTGAATGTGGCTTATAAAGTGTCACTTGAAGTTTGTTGTGAAAGTGACGCGTATAGACCAGAAAGTGAAAAACACCACGTTTGATTGATTTGCCCAATCAGTTTTTTTTATGTTTTTTATTTATTTCTATTCATATTAGAAGTTTCGGGTTCATATAACAAACAGACTCCATTTATTTTTACACATGCAAATATAGATGGACATTGGAGTTGACCTGTTAGTCTTTTGCCATATTCTGGAGCACTTAAAAGGTTTCTTGTCCAAGAGAATGTTACATATTTAAAGTTTTCCACTTTCCTGTGTAATTCATTTTGGGAATATATTCCCTTTAGAATTACAAAAATGACTGCAATCTCAGGGTTGAACTGTTCTTGTGGGGCTTTTCAAGGGATCTAGTGCCACCACAAACCATCAGGTTCAACAATTAAAATTGATCATTCGAGGCAAAATTTAAATTGAAACAAGATTAGTTTTGCAAAGCTTAATTATGCAAGATTAGTTAGTCGTGTTAGGAATTTTAATCGTATCATGATAGTTTGTACCAAAATATTTATTATCAAATACTGTAATACTTATAAAGATTGTGAAGAGTCATCTTTAACAAGGGTCCTTAACATATCATAATCCCCAATCACTGATCGATCGAATATTACCGATCTCCACTTTTATTTTTTTTAAATTAACCTCAATGAAATAAGTTCATTACCACAATCGGAAAAACACCGTCATTCACCATTCACCCGTTCATCCTTCTTCCCACTATCAGAAAAAAACCATGTTCTTCTTCCCGCTTTATTGTCGTACCCTGTAGTTATCCACTTCAGTGAGCACAAAAGTGAGGATAATTGCTAAAGTGATGTCATTTGCTTCATTAGAAATATAATTCATCATTGGCTATTCCCTAATCGAATTAACTAATAATATTCCTTGTAGGAAAAACAAACGGTTTAATGTCAATTACTGTGTAAGATGCTGTAGTCTGAAACCAAGATAGTGTTATTAAATTACACTTTCACTGTTAGGAACCAAATCTTTCAAATTAAAACTTCACTTCTAGGCTTATAGGAAATTATTTTAGGTTCAAAATATATTTTCTCGTTAATGTAACAGAGTTGGCCAGTTCTGTCGTCTCCTTTTTTGTCGTCTGCCATGTGCAGAAGCTTCAGAGTAAGATCTTGAATATTCTTTTCGAGCCATTACTCGCTGGTCTTCTTTATATCTAATCCTGTCAGTATTGCCGTTAAAAATAAGTTTTTTTACGTAAAAAGTCGAAGGTTTTAAAATTCTTGACAATTGAAAATTAACAGACTTATTCAATACATATTCAAATCTCGGACGCTCCTAAGCCTTATATTACATAGTTAAATAGTTTTGACCGATTATTTAATCTCGTTAAATTTTGATCAGTTAGATTGCAATGCTTCCGAATGTTCAGATTTTAAGCCTAATGAAATTGTTATAAGCTAGACCAAGGTGAACTATTACGCCAGTGAACTATTTATCGAGGAGAAGTTGAATTGGTTTAAGGGAAAATCATGTCTTTCAATCCACGTTGCTGAAAATATTTGTGACATGCGCATTTATTCCCGAATAGACAACTAAGGCAATATATGGAAATTCAAAAGTATGCCACTCATAAGAGCTTTAAACTGAATTTACTTAAAATGTAAAAGAAATAAAAAAAGTGGCGAATATTGAAAAACTGCTTCCTAAAAAACAGCAAATAGGAGTCTTTTAGACAAGCCGAATAGCCTACCCTTTTTTTGTCGAGGCCTCCCACCACAACCATTTTTCAATTCTCAATTGTTTGTTAGGCCAAACTATAGTCCCATCTAAACAATTTACCATTAGCCACATAATAGGTCAGCTGCAACGAGTGCTAAATTTTCAACTCGCCTCTGTACGTGCCCGGTTTGCATTTCAATCTTTGTGAACCAGTACAATCAAAGTTTTTTTCTAGATGTTTAAAATTGACAGCCGCCACGTTTGCGGCGAGGGTCAGGTGGACTGTGCGAAAATTCTGCTGGTCTAAAGCAGCACCAAAGTTCGTCACCGAAAGGGTGCAAAAAACATCCCAATCAGTCATTTATTATCCACCCATGTAGAAAGTTCATCAGCCACGGCCTAGAGTGCAGATTTAGCTTTGATTTGGTTTTGAGGAGAAGAGGCTGACTTGAAGAAAGAAAATGTCTCATTTTCAATAATTTGACAATAATTTCTGCCCAGAATTTGGAATTCTGAACCTCGAGTGGATGTCAAAAGACATCGCCGGCTGAGAATCGGAAAAGACAAAAACCTTACTTTTTGGTTTATATGTGTTGATCAACATCTTGAACTAATATCTATTTGTCTACCAAGTACAAGTGAAGTTAAGATCTGTGTTTACTGGTTTTAGCCAAATTGACAACCAACATTACCAACAGCCTTATATTTGCCAAATTGACAACAACATTACCAACAGCCTAAGCCTTATATTACATAGTTAAATAGTTTTGACCGATTATTTAATCTCGTTAAATTTTGATCAGTTAGATTGCAATGCTTCCGAATGTTCAGATTTTAAGCCTAATGAAATTGTTATAAGCTAGACCAAGGTGAACTATTACGCCAGTGAACTATTTATCGAGGAGAAGTTGAATTGATTTAAGGGAAAATCATGTCTTTCAATCCACGTTGCTGAAAATATTTGTGACATGCGCATTTATTCCCAAATAGACAACTAAGGCAATATATGGAAATTCAAAAGTATGCCACTCATAAGAGCTTTAAACTGAATTTACTTATAATGTAAAAGAAATAAAAAAAGTGGCGAATATTGAAAAACTGCTTCCTAAAAAACAGCAAATAGGAGTCTTTTAGACAAGCCGAATAGCCTACCCTTTTTTTTGTCGAGGCCTCCCACCACAACCATTTTTCAATTCTCAATTGTTTGTTAGGCCAAACTATAGTCCCATCTAAACAATTTACCATTAGCCACATAATAGGTCAGCTGCAACGAGTGCTAAATTTTCAACTCGCCTCTGTACGTGCCCGGTTTGCATTTCAATCTTTGTCAACCAGTACAATCAAAGTTTTTTTCTAGATGTTTAAAATTGACAGCCGCCACGTTTGCGGCGAGGGTCAGGTGGACTGTGCGAAAATGCTGCTGGTCTAAAGCAGCACCAAAGTTCGTCACCGAAAGGGTGCAAAAAACATCCCAATCAGTCATTTATTATCCACCCATGTAGAAAGTTCATCAGCCACGGCCTAGAGTGCAGATTTAGCTTTGATTTGGTTTTGAGGAGAAGAGGCTGACTTGAAGAAAGAAAATGTCTCATTTTCAATAATTTGACAATAATTTCTGCCCAGAATTTGGAATTCTGAACCTCGAGTGGATGTCAAAAGACATCGCCGGCTGAGAATGGGAAAAGACAAAAACCTTACTTTTTGGTTTATATGTGTTGATCAACATCTTGAACTAATATCTATTTGTCTACCAAGTACAAGTGAAGTTAAGATCTGTGTTTACTGGTTTTAGCCAAATTGACAACCAACATTACCAACATTACAACATTACAACCAACCACAATTTCATATTGATTGGTTCAAATCGAAAAATCTGCTGAACTTGTTAATACATTCGCACAGGCAGGTAGGCAGGTTTGTATGGGTGGGGAGGGGGGGGTATAAGAAATTTTTTATTTTCTAAATGGAATAAGAAGACGTACAAAGTCGGGGAAATTTTGTATATCAAGTGGGGGGTGAGCCGAAAGGCCCTCTCCCTTGCATACGTCCCCGCATTAGCAAAAGAAGCACTATTTGGGTCTTGGAGCGCAACTTTTTCTACCATACGAGACAAACTTTTACTGCCTCAAACTTTTAAATGTCACATTTTGAGCCACGGTAGTATCACATTTTGAGTACACGATTTTACAAAGTGAGCAATCCCTTAGAAGCGTCTTGTGTCACCGTTTTTGGCATTCTCGTTTATGCTAAAAGCCGCACTACACTAATTTTGCATCGTAAGTCTGGTTTTTGCATATTAAAATAAAAGTTATTTCTTGTCAATTCAAGTTTCAGAAATATATCATACTGGTAGCTGCTTTCTTATACACAAATGTGAACCACCAAGAAAATCAAATAAAAATATTTGTTGCCCTCCGGGCCCATCTTAGGTCTATTCATAGCTGAAAACTACTATTCAAGGGTTTTCTTTCGGTTGTTCAAAAATTTAAAGTTTTTGAGGCAGCACTACTTTTTCTTCAGTGTTGCCACGTTAAACTGTCTTAATAAATAAACAAAGCTAATTACTGTGACAACACTTTTAGCCCATAAAAACTCAAACATTAGCAACCTGTTGACGCTTAAAAATGACTCCACCTTCAAAAAATTCTTAAGCTGTTTACTGCAATAAGTTTTAGCTTATTTGTGTCCTGATTTTTCAACCATATTGATTTTTTTTTATTTGGGACCCACTATCCACTACTGCACAATTGCATACGGAGGTCTTTTTCATTACAAATTGAGTTACCGATTGTAGAAATTTTTAAGATAGGTGTGGGTGTGCAAGTTTCATATAACCAATTCAAAACATCAAAACCATTTCATTTTCATTATCCTTGGTGCTCTAAAATCAAAGACATATTTTGGTGTTGGCATTATTAAAACTAAAATGGTGAACCTTAAAAAGGCTGCACCTTCCTCATTATCTGTTGAAATAATTATATATTTCATAACTACCGCCTTGAATGGTAGCTTCAATTAAACCAAATGGTTAGAAACAATTTTGTCGGCGAGATGCCAATCGCTCCAAGTTTTGTGCTGGTCTGTAATGAAAAAAAAACGACGTCTACAAACCACCCAATATTATACCTTTACAGTAAAAGTAAGCGCAATTGTCATAATTTACTCTTTCAGAACTGAGCTTAACAAGGAGAAGGATTTTGAAGGTTTGAGAACGTATTTGGAAAGAGTTACTATGCTAAAATAACACATAAAGAATAATTATCTTTCAAAGTCAAAATTCCAAGTAGCCTACAAAGGAAGATGAAAAGCTTGACAAAACGTCACAAAATAAGATAAAGACTAAATATCTGCTAGTCATGTTGGCTTTTAGTTTGCCTTTGCGTACGACAGCTAGTTCTTAGCCTGGAAAAAAGGAGGAGGGTTGTGCTGTGAGCTTGCAACCCTGAACCTTGAGAGCAGGCCCTTGGGAGAAACTCTTATTGCAACTAAAACATCAACTCTGAGCCTTGGAACAACCCCCAGCTCATGACAATGTTTGTGTGCCAAAGGGCAAGATTTTTGAAAGCAAGTGAGAATACTATATTGGGCTTCTGGAACAAATGTACAATGTCTCGGTCATCAAATAGAGCAACTTGTTAGAGAAATGTGTAATTACCACTTCGAACTGTTGGTGATGTCAGAGGAAAGATGGCATGATTATGGACTCAAATGATTCGACGATGATCATGTCATTGTCTATAGTTAATCAGATACCAAACCAGACAAGAGCCAGGAATAGAATTTATGATGACGAAAAAACATACCCATTGCTCTAATAAACTGGACTCTTGTGTCATACAGGGTCGTGATTGTAAATTCCTGGGAATACAGGCCAAAGAGACAGTTGTATCCTGCTACACACCTACAAACGAAGCCACAGAGGAAGATAAGACTGAGTCCTACAGAGTGTTTGATGCTGCAGCTGAGGACATCCGAAGGAATGACGTCATTTTCCCATAGGGGAATTCAACACAAAGATCGGGAACGAGTATTATATCTACCCAGAAGCCCATGATGGATCCGGAATAGGGCTTGGCTAACAAAATGAGAATGGAAAACTGCTGATTGACTTTACTTTTTTAAATAGCCTCGCCATTGGTGGAAATCTGTTTCCACAACGTGAAACAAACCAATCCTCGTGGACATCCCTGATGGTTATATAAGTGTACAAATAGACCATTGTTTTATTTCTAGACAAAGGCGTTAAAGCCTCAAAAATGTCTGAGCCCATAGATGAGCCGAAGAGTGGATTTTTGTCTATAGAATATTATTACCGTAAGTGCAATTATGAAATAATGCGCGACTCGGATATTATTTTAAATCCAATATTGAATTTTATTTCTCGATCGATGATCGATGGTATCAAAGTAGAAACAATAATTGCTAAGTCGACAAGCTTTTTCAGTCATAAAACCATTCTAAAGGCAAAGGAGGTCTTACATCAGGTGCTAGAAATTGGAACACGTTTAATTAGATGCCAAAAAGACGATGAAAATGTCCTTGACATTTGTAAGTGGTTATCTACGGCATCGAAAGAAAAACGTAAGATCCCGAAATTCGTGATTTACTCACCGCGTGAAATTCCAACAATTGGTGATGCGATCGTTGCAACATTAACCTGTCGCATGAATGAACTTTCCCGTAAAATTGACAGTTTGTTTGAGCTAAATAAGCAACATTTCGCAGTACAGGCAACTTCTGCCTGGCCCTCTTCCGCTCAGTCGTCTTGCACCAAGGACCAATCCAATCCTCCTACCTATGCTGTTGTGTTAAAAAATTGCCCATCCAATCTTTCATCTCCACTATTAAGGAAAGATTTTATTGATAAAATAGGTCCTGAAGCTGCAAATGATATTTCAGAGGTGAAACGTTCTTCATCAGAATGGAAAATTGTCGTAAAAAGTAAACCCGCTGCCTCCTCAATTGCTGACCAGATGAAAAAGTTCCAACCTGGCCTTTTAGCCTCTGTTGAATCTCCCGCCTTCATCGGTGTAATAAAAGGCGTTCCGACAGAAATGAATGAAAAAGATCTAGAGAAAATTATTCCAAAGTGTGTCAAAGCTTTGCAGTGTGGCAAGTCACGCGTCTACAAGATTTATTTTGAACAACGGAGTGATCTCGATTCTTTTCTGAAAAATTCTGTGAAGGTGGGTTATGAAAAGTTAACTGTCCAGAATTTCATATTCATACCTAGACGGTGTTTCAGATGCCATCAGCAAGGACATTTTACTGCTGATTGTAAGAACGCAGAACTGTGCTCTCGCTGTGGTTCCACGGAGTACTCTTCCACCAGGGATAATCCATGTGTTCGGAACATGTTTTGCATTACATGTAAAGAGTTTAATCACACCTGTTACAGTATCAAATGCCCTGGCAACGCTCAAACCGATAAACGGGCAGCTAAGTAGATAAATGGATATTCGTTTTCTCTCTTGGAACATTAATGGTGGTCTTAGAAAAAAAAACCTATTCTTGAAAATATACTTCATAATCATGATATTCTTTGTTTGCAGGAACATTTCCTGACCAACCACAGCCTTAGTTTACTTGACATTAGTGCCGCTTTCAAAACTTTCTCGGTTCCAACTAAACGTAGTGCTTCTAAAGGCAGAGCTTCCGGTGGTATTGCTACTTATGTAGCATCGAATCTTAAGTCTAGTGTTTTCTTTTCTTGTGATAGTTTTTTAGCTGTTTGAGTAGTTGAGTGCGTAATAATAAATGTGTATTTACCCACAGATTACAAAGATGAAG
This sequence comes from Artemia sinica, assembly GCA_027921565.1. Classification (NCBI taxonomy): domain Eukaryota; kingdom Metazoa; phylum Arthropoda; class Branchiopoda; order Anostraca; family Artemiidae; genus Artemia; species Artemia sinica. Next base: position 77,177,869 of record CM051259.1, on the reverse strand, counting down.
ATTCGGAGAGAGATTTCGCTTTAGCAGTTAGTAAACTTAGCTCTTGTCTTCGTGATGTCCTTAAACTGAAAATCCCGTGTTTGATCGTAGGTGATTTTAATTGTGATTTAAATTGCGGGTTGTCTTCAGCTTCTATCCGTGCTTCTTTACTATTAGGAATATTTGGTGATGATTTTAAAGTTCAACAGAAATGTGCTCAGTTTACTTACATTCATTATTCCTCTTGCACATCTAAGCTCGACCGTGTTGTGTCATATAACCTTGATATACCTTGTGTTGAGGTAGTTTCCAAATTTCAAGTTTCAGACCATCTTCCTATTGCTTCTAGTTTCAAACGAGAAGCTTCTCAGATTCCAGTGTTACAGGCTTATACTGTTCACCGGCACAAGTGGTATACTTCTCGCAATTGGAATAAAATTGACACATCTCAGTTCATTGAAACTTCAGATAGTATTCTAAACAAGATCCGGGTTCCATTTCATCTTCTCCAAAAGGCTTTTAATTAAGACATTAATGAGGTTAGATTAACTCTTGATATATACTCCGCAGAAATCTGCCATGCACTTTTGTGTGCTGAAAAAGGGCAGTTCCTCTTAAAAAAATACGTGTTGGTACCCAAGTTCCCGGGTGGTCAGGAAATCTAGTGCTGTCTGAAGCTTATGACCGTACAAATTATGGAGAGATTGCCTATGCCCCCGTCAAGGAATAGTCAATGAACTGAGAAAAGTGTCAAAAAAACGTTTTGCTAAGGAACTTGCCCTTCATCGATCTAAAATGCAGACACTTTATTCCGAGAAGGTCAGGAATTCACCTGATCTTCTGTGGAAGCTATTACCTCGTGCTATCTCCTCCAATTTGCCAGACCCGAATGACATTCCTTTGTCCGAGTGGATATCCCATTTTTCAAATGAATTTTTTGAGCCTGATCCTGTTTTAGAGTCACAATTTTGTGACGAGCGCTGCAAATTCATTGATGAATCTCCTGACCTTGATTTTGTTGTTACTTGTGACGCTGTTATAAAAGCCATTTCCCAACTTAAAAAGAAAGCGTCTTGTGGGATAGATAAGGTGAGCACTCTACACATCATTAATGGAAGTTATCTATTGGTGCGTCACCTCAGCCTTCTCATGCAAATAATATTTGTTACAGGTATTGTTCCATCCTCGTTCTGCATTGGTGATCTGTCTCCGATTCCCAAAAAAGGGAAATCTGAGCTGCAATGTTCCTCTTTCCGTCCCATCACCGTATCTACTACGACATGCAAACTTTTCGAGCTTTTTTTTCTTGATGAGTTAAGACAGAAATGTTACGTTCCCCCATATCAGTTCGGTTTTCAGGCTAATCTTGGCTGTTCTCGTGCTCTTACAGCAGTTTTTACTGCCCTCGCCGACGCTGAATCTTCGGGAGAAAGTATGATCCTCGCCGGACATGACGTTAGACTTGCGTTCGATTCCTTAATTCATTCGTCCATGCTTCTTCATATGGCAAGGCGAGGCGTAAACCCATCAGTTGTCCGTGTTCTCAGGGATTTATATAGGAATCTAAAAGTGCGTTTAAAACTTCCATCCCGTTTTTCCCTGCAGTCGGCTCTTCATCCTTCCCTATATAATTGCATTAATTCTCGTGTGAGGCCAAACTCTTCGATTCCCTCGAATATGCTTGTGAATCCTCAGTACCCCATCCTCGTTAAGAAAGGGAATAGACAGGGAGCTATCACTTCCCCAACCCTGTTCAATAATAGTGTCCTGGAAGCGCAGGCAAAGTGTCTTCCTTCATGCATTCTTGGGAGAATCGATATGTCTCTTATTTGTTATGCTGATGACATCCTGAATCTCAGCCGTACGATCCAGCGCATTGAGCAGAATTTCAAAATCCTCAAAGATGAATATTCAAAAATCGGTCTGTCTTTTAATCCTGAGAAATCCGAAGTAATCCTTTTCAGTTGGCGAAATCCCTCTACTTCTCTTATAAATATGGACGGTTCTCTTGTTAAACCCTCAGACCATATTACATACCTGGGCCTCCCAATTGGCACATCTATAGGCCACACACGTCGTTTGCTGATTTCTAATGTGAGCGTAAAATTAGCATTTCTTACGCTGTAATCGTAAAAAGCAAACTACGTTTCAACCGTTATATTCTAGCATCCATTTACAACGCCACAGACCTTCCTCATCTGCTTTACATTGCTCCTTTCTGGAGATTTTTTACAGTTACAGATAAAAAGCACCTACGATCAATCTTCTTCAGATTTGCTAAATATCTTCTACATTTGCCCCCTTAGACAAGAAACCGTAAAATTATTCATTTGTATAAGCTATCTGACCCTAATATTAGCATTAATAAATCTCTATCCCGTTTTCAAAGTAAGTTTAATCATCCATGGTCAACAATTTGTTCACAATAGTTTTTTTATATTAATGTAATGCATATAGTCACTGTTCGTATTAATGTAATGAAGAGTTTTCTTTTGTCATGTGTTTGAATTTTCAATGTGTGTTTGTGTCCTTCTTTTTCTTCTTTTTGTTTCTTTTTTGTTTTCTTTAGTGATTACTCCGTCTACTTTACCTTTTGTACCTTTTTTTGACGGGCAATAAATGAATAATAATAATAATAATAATTATTCTTAAAAACACCATCAGACCGACTTTTTAGTCTGAGAATTTATCTAATAGGGTAGTAAATTAAGTTATTTAAACCAACGTGTCAAACAGATCCGAGGCTCTATCTATACCGGATGATAAAGACTACGAATAAATGTGGAAGAGTAAAAAGGAGTGTTACCATGAAACAAAGGACTAAAGGACCAATGGCAATCAGACAAAACTTGGGAGCTTCTTCCTTGTCCCTTATCCAAAGGCTAATTTCTAAGCCGAAGATACTCAAGAAAGAGCATTTTCGAGCTGCAGGCAAAACAGTAAAGAAAACCGCTCCAAAGCAAAAGCAAAACCAAGTTGAAGTGAAAGCTACTGAAACATAAGAGGTGGCAAAAAAGGAGGCCCTTGAGTAGTGTAGCAAATAAGAAATAAACTGATGGGCGAAAATCAACCACAGAGCATGGAACGGTTCAATACTCAACAGGGACACTGATAGCAGAATCCTCAGCTTTTCATGACATATAAGCTTACTATTTCGAAATTCTACTGAATGTACTGACCCCACAAGAACCATCTAACATCTTTAATACATCTGTATTTTCTTTGACCGTAGATATTGACCTCTTTACCTGTACTTGCATTCATCATGCAGTCAAGAAGCGAAAAAACTGGAAGATCGAACTTTGGTGGAGATGGTTAAGTCGTCGGTGCTATCCTCTTTTACGTTCTAGACAACCCTCTTCACAGCAATCTGCACAGTAATTAAACAGTAACTATGTTTCCAGCCAGCTCACTGGCTGGAAACATAGCATCATAGTGATGATCTTAAAGTAAGCGGACAGAAACAGACTTAAAGTAATATGTATTGTAGATTTTTGTAAGATTTTGAACTTCTAAGGTGACATTTCTGGTGCCTTGGATCGCGTGTTGGGGATCGTACACCCAATTTATGATAACACTTACCCATTCAAATTTGAGAAACCACAAAAGCATGAGCCCTGGAAGTCCTGAATGACTAAGCAGATTTTTGAAGCGTCACCTTTAAAAAATCAAGTGCATATGTATTATTTAGATTGGCAGTGTACTAATAAACTCGAAAAATTCAAAGTAATGCGCTATATAGTAAACTCGATGAGAATAACAGCTAAAAGAAAAAACTTTGTAAAGCGAATGAGTTTAAAGAAGGATAATACTAAAGGCAATTGAAAGCATATTAATGACCCATTCCAAAAGAAGAAGGAAGTCCCACCTAATACACTTCTAATTCAAGGAGGGATTATTAACGATGGCACGATAATTACTAATAAATTAGCTTAAATTTTTTGAAATATTGCCTTACCTAAGACTTTAGACCCTCCTGTGCCTCCAGAGGTGCTTAGGGGATCCAAGAAGAGTCGTCAGTCATATTTCATCACTACAGCCGCCCAGACATCTTCCAATTATGGTTGGGTTGATTCATTGAGATTTGAGAGGTCAGTCTGGTAGCTGCGTCTAGGGTCTTTCGAGAGCGTCCTCTTCTTTTTGTACCCCGTACCTGCCACTGAAGGACGACCTTCGGTAGTTGAGGTTTAGACTTGCGGATCACATGACCGAGGTTTCAAATATTTGATCACTTTGGTTACCAGTGGCTGAGATGTATTCTGTCGTATAGCGTTTATTACTTTTTGGGACCAGTGGGTATTTAGAGCGTGCCTTTAACACATGTTTTCGAACACGATGAGTTTCTTTTCAAGTTGTTGATCTATATGCCATGTTTCAGAACCATAGCAGAGCGTTGAGAGGACGTTGCTGTTGAACAGCCTCAGCTTCAGAGGGAGAGAGTGCTTCTGGCTATGCCATATTTGAGACAGTTTCCTAAAAGATGCATTAGCCTTGACGAATATTAGCTTGACTTCTCGCTGACACGATCCTGAGTTGTGGATGGTACTTCCTAAGTACTTGAACTCTACGACTTGCTCTATCGGCTGGTTATTGCATCATAGGTTGAGTGAAGATCTTGTGTTCGCCATACTTTTGTTTTGTTGGCATTTATCTTAAGGCCAAAAGGTTCGGCAGTTTCTGAGTTTGTTAAAGTAATGCTGGAGCTTTTTTTGCAGGACTCTAGGAGGCTAATTTGGTCAGTAAAATCAGCATCTCCGAGTCTCTTATTATTCAACTGAACCCCATGTCCGTCGCATGTCCGGGTAGTATAATCAATGATAAGGGTTGGTGATAGCACACAAATTGTTTTCACCCCTGTCATGATACGAAAGTAACAGGTACTCCCGTCACTTGTCTTCGCGCAGCACTCTTGGTCTTTGTGGAAGGCTTCACTGATTTGATTGAGCTTATCCAGAAAACCATAGTAATAGAGAACCTTCCAAAGCGTTTGGCGATCTACCGAGTCGAAAACTTTTTTGGAGTATATAAAGACAAAGTACAGCTTATTGTGCCATGCATTCGCTTCTTCTAACACCATTCTAAGAGTAAATACAAGATCGGTTCATGATCAGTTTGACCCGAATCCATGCTGCTACTGTCTGAGATGTTCTTTCAACGCTGGTTGGATTCTGTCAAGGAGTATAGTCGCCAATAGTTTGTTAGGTATTTATACAAGGTTGATTGATCTCAAGTTTTCGCACTTCGCAGCGTCGTTTTTTTGAATATTTTGACGAAAGTACTTTTTGTCCAATCCTTGGGAGTTTCTTTCATTCTCCAAGTTATAGAGAAAAACTTGGTCCATAAAGTTATGCATGCACCTACTGAGCATTTAATCATTTCAGCCACCATTCGGTCTTCTCCAGGGACCTTCCCAGACTTCAGCTTCCTAGCCGCCTATAGTGTCTCCCCACCAAAGGGTACCTTAATATTGACGGCTAGATTTAGAAATGGCCTGTCTGGTATATCTGAAGGATCGGCAGGCGGTAGTCTATTTAACAAATTTTCAAAATTCGTCACCCAGGCTTCATTCACTTTATCAGGCTCAGTAAGAAGTTGTCCAAACTCCTCTTTGACGGGTCCGTCTGTCTTTGGACGCTTTCCAACTATCCAATTGGTAATACGGTACACTGCCCGAGAGTCTCCCTGTCTAGCATTTCCTTCAACGTTCTGAGTATTCGGTTCAAGGCTACGACATTTATAAGCACGAACGCCCTACTTGATTGCCTTATCAAGCATAGCATGCATTAGTTCAAGAGGGTGGCTTGCATCAGGAGAAACAGTGTTGAGACGAGATTTCAACTTGTCAGCCCTCTTCTCGATTAGATCCCACGATTTGACGGAGATCCATTCATTCTTTAGCAACTTTTTTATACCAGTAGAAAGGCCTCATGAGGTCCCGGACGACACCCCTGCTGCCACCTACAACTTTTTTACATAATTTATGCATGTTTTTATGGTTCGTTGTCAGTGAGAATGAAAAAAAAGGAATTTTCTCACTTTTATGGATGTTTTTTTGGACGGTTATGTGTGTTGGTCAATTTATTTGATGTTTTTCATGGATGTCAACATCAATTTATGTTTGTTTTATGGTTTTTGTCAGTGAGAATGAAAAAACAACGACAAGTACAGCAATTTATGGATGTTTTATGGTTTTTGTCAGTGAGAATGGAAAAACAGGATTTTTCTCACTTTGATGGATGTTTCAAAAACAAGATCACATGTTTCCTTCTCAGCCACTCAGAGGGCTTGTTACATCTGCTTCTCAGCCAATCAGAGGCTCGCTTGACGAGTGGAATGTTTATCCTATTAGAAGTTGATAGTCGAGTAGATGGCAATAATACAAGAGCACCAAACATTGCGGTGGAAATCACGAGAGGATCACGACTTTGTCTGGAATGGGATGAAGTATATGCAAGATATGTGATATCCTTGAGCAAATTTAAAATGGAGGATCAATTATGTTTCGCTGCAAAAGTTGATATAGCACATGTGAATAGACTTCAATGTGCTTTAAGTGCATTAGTGAAACATATCAAAGACAATAAACCCTATCGCTAATTGTACATGCTTAGTATTGTTGTTGTTGTAATTATTCAATAAAATTGTTTCGAAATCGAAAATATTCCCTTTCTTCTCTGGCTAGGTTAGATTAGGGCTAACGAAATCAGGGTCAGTCTAGAGTCAGCAGTCAGAGTGAAAGGATTGAAAAATGAATAAATTTGAGAAAGAGAGAATTAGATCAAATCTAGTGTTTATGGAAAAACATTTGATTTTGGATGACGATTTTCTCGAGTTATCTCTTCAACGCAGGATATTCTCTCGTCAGTGAACACTTGACAATATAATGAAAACAGATTCTCCCCTATTGGACAATTGTATGAAACTTTTAAAATGTGATTCAAATGCTTATAGTCAATTTATTGATATATTAATTGGAACAAAGCAGAATCATATCGTGGATATACTTTTGAAAACATTGCCAATGGATTCAGTGTAGATGGCTCCACCATTCGAAAGAGGTGACATCAGAGAGCTACTCCTCTCCACATTCCTCCACCTTGAATTTATCGAACGAGGACGATCAGTTTCGTTTTAGCTGTGAGAGAGTTGACATTGGAAACCAAAAAATGTTCTATACATGTCCATTGTGCATGTACACTCTTGGCAGTTGGACTCAATGTGAGAATTGTACAATTATTGATGACTATAATGAAAAGTGCAAATTATGTAATCCTTGCAAATTACATAGAGGCTATGCAGTAAAAATTAAAGGATGTAATTCATGTCTTGAGGAGATTTGTGACTCTCACCATAGAGGGCACCTGTGTTCCAATTGTCACTATGATAAATGTGATCAGTGGGAGAATACTTACCCCGCTATTATTGGAAAGAATCCCAAACGTGATTTTAGTTTATTTCTACGAGATTGGTATCGTCGTGGATTTAAATTATTCTGGGAAGAGGAATCTGGTCTACGATTCAACTGTTGGGGTAACAAGACAATTTGATTTCTACGTCATCGTTGTGACGACACTGCCTATTATGACTATAAACCAAGTGATTTTTATTTGGCAGTTACCGAATGTGATTCACCATTTGAAAACACTGTATGTGATATTGCTTCAAATAGACAGATTGAAACTCGTGAATTTCATAATATGAATGCAAATAGTATCATTGACTATACAAAGAGATATGACAAGAGTGAAGTTACATTGTACTGTAGAAAATGTGACCCTGACTTTGCAGTCAATCAAGATCAATATACAGTGAATCCAAATGATTTACCAACATTAGTGGTTCACGACAGTTGCCTATACATCGAAGAAGAAGAAATCTAAAGTGAAGATTTAAAGACATTGTTGTATATATATGCATTTTATTAATAAACAAATTCACAAACATTTTTTAAGCACTTTACTCTTAGGGCACTGAAATCAATACTGTATAGGTCTGAGAGGATATTTTCCACTAGAAAGTCGTTCAGACGTGGATTGTCACCATAAATGTGGAGAAACTGCTTGTAAGTATAGCCACGACATCGGAACACAGACCAAGAGGGTCAAAAAATTCAATCGTCTTCATTGTTTGAAAGATGCACAGCCAATGACCCGTCAGCACAGTCGACGGACTGCTATTAACAATAATCAAGGTATTGTTGACACTTTGAATTTTTCCAAGAAAGTCCGAGGGTAGACAATAGGATTGGTACTGGGACATGTAGGGGTCCATATTAAATACATTGATTATTTGACTGGTGTTCATGGCGCCAAGTCTAGTAGAACACTGCCTTCGGGAGTGATTTCCCAATAGGTTTCATATTGATTTAGTGAGATTAGTGCAATACTCTCAGCCAATGGGTCGGCAAATGTACACTCTAAACGCACACTCCCCGTACGTACTATACTCATATCGTGTGTGCCAGACAAATCCAGAATAATGATACCATGTGTTTTAGCAAACATATCTTCGGTTAAACCATTTTCAAATAGTTGCGAATCATGACTTAGGGTTTGCATGGTCAACTCATACAATGTTCTATAGGATTTAACAAAAGATAGATTGTAGAGTGGGATACCGTTTACTTTGCACACAAGAGATAAAAGTCCAAACATCTCGAATTTATGTGGGCATCCAGTCCATGATCCTATTGCACTGGCGCTTTTTACAAATGCCAAAGCAAGTTTTGACGGAATTTCGCCATTGATAAAGGATGAATCGGTGAAGGTGCGTGAGCCCATGGCAATATGACGTTGATTGGTGATTGTATGAGGAACAAGTAGTTTAATATTATTTCCATTGGCTCTCAGTTTTTCCACTGCCAAAGCAACAGAACTCATGACCTGTTGTTTGCGTACATGAAGTATTGCCGAGGTGAGGGAGAGACTTACATCAGGATTGGCAGCAATTTCTTTTCTCAATATGAAATTGGAGGGTGCAAGCGTCAGTTTTATATCCACTTTAAAATTGGGCGGCAGCCATTGGGGTATATTAGATATTTCATGATATATTTTTCCAACTAGATGTAATTCACTAGTTGTAGCATTTTTAAGTGCATCTGTACTATCAGTATTAGTAATATATTCATATCCATTGGAGGTGCCTCTCAATTCCTTGTATGACTTGGGTGTCATCAACATGAATTGCATATAGCTTGTATAATTTGAGAGATTGTTGCTTGTGCTCACCAGCGTGCCATTGATGTAGACACTGATTTGACGAAATAGATTATGTAATATACAATTTTCATAGGATATTCCATCGGCCCGAATTGGCATTGTATTATCGGATTTCCGGACTTTCATTTGTAAATCTATAAATTTCGAAGACATGTCCATAAAGTAGTCTTCATTGGAATAAATTTGAAAGTGGATATTATAAGAGAGGGGTTGTTGAGGATAAAATTGTTCATAGTATCCATGTTTGACACTCACATCAACATTTTCTGCATTGAATAGATTCAATGATGAGGTGATTGAAGGTTGAGAATCCTTATGTGGTAGGTAGGACATCTTAAGAGAAGAAATCTAGTTTCGATCTAACAATTCTCTTTCTGGGGCTTCTTCTTCTGTTTAGAGTACGTGTCGGCTTTTTCCTTCTTTTCTTTGACAAGAGTGGTGATATCTTTCGTTTCTGACCTGAGTGGAGACTGATGAGTGATGCAGTGTTTCTCGACCTTTTTAAACCTTTTTCATTTTGTTTTAATCTCTCGCCAAGGGTTCGCGCATTGGACCTGAGATTGTCCGAAGCACTTTTTTTAAAATCCTTGCTAGAGCCCCAATCGTATAGTGTAGAGGATGCAAAATCTGTCGCAGCCGGTACAAGATATTTTCTAGCCAGAGGTAGTGCAGAGCGAAAGAGCTTAGCAAACCAACTGCCAAGACCGTAGCTAGACATTGACGAGCGACCTTTGTAATAGTCCATTCCATGGCCCTGTTGTCTTGGGCCAAGAGTATTAACATAGCAGTCAACATCAGGACAAGTGAATACCACTTTTTTATTAGACATCTTGTTGTTGAACGATGGGACGAAAATGGCATGTAATCACAGCCAAACCTTTTGAAATTGCTATGGGATCACCCAATTCAGTTCTTAGTGTTAACTGACAGAGTTCCAAATAGGAAGTGTTTACGGGAATATACTGAAGATGCTTTATATTGTAGTGGTGAATATGTTCTTGATTGGTTATTCGTTCAAGAACTCGTAGGAGGGGAACATTTGAATTACCAACCCGAGATGTTTCCACAAATGAAGCGTAGAGAAATATACAAGTGTCCGTGGAGAAGGCAGGTGGGTAGTCAGCAAAAATGAAATTAGTGTTTCCGGCACTTTTACCATTGATTTATATTGAGCTTAAAGCCAAGAACATCCTTTAGGTTATCATTGAGAATAACCTTTTCATCGGCAATAGGTGAACTAATGTAGATCTTACCCTCCTCCTTTGAATAGTTGAAATGAAAAGCTCCTTTTTACGTGCGGAAATTCTTTTATTAATAGAACGACATAAATCATTCATACAGGTGAGTTCCTCGTAGGGTAATTCAATATATGGATAATCCATCCAATTGATTTTTTGACTTTGTTCTTGATCACCTGAAGGTGGTGGAGGCCAATCATAGGGTCTAATTTTTATGTCATATTTACGATCTTTTCTCAGGATGTCGTAGGTATTTTTGAGAATACAGTCGACAAGAGCCACTTCATACTTTCCGTCGTCAAATTTGATGTAGGGGGAGAGTTTCGTCCAAAAATCACTTGTTCTATTCAAGTCATTGTAGAGAGAATCAGAAACATTGGACATGAAAGTCACATAATAATCATTGGGCATTGTTAATATCTTCAGCACTGATCCAAGGATCAAAATCTGAGTTGTATCCTAGCCAGCGAACAAGCAACTGTCTCTTGCCCCTACGAGTACGACTCTTTAATATCTTTTCAATTTGATAAATTTCACTAGTGTTTCTAACTTTTTGCAGTTCATATTCATAAAAACCGCCGATAATCTCATCATCTTTGGTGTCTTGCAGTCGATATGTCGTGGGTTCGGTGTCCAGGATTTTGGACACTTTAAAAAGTTCAGTGCTCCATAAATAATTCCCCTTTTCAAAAATATTGGTGGTTCTATTAATTCGGACAGTATCACCAATATTGCATTTCTTCTTCATATTTTTTTCTTTTTCGCCCTTGGAGTATTGCTTTAGAAAATCATCAAATGTATTTTCACTGTAATGAACTTCCCAAGGGCTTGAGTTGGACAGAGATCGATGAGGTCGATGGTTGTATATCTGCATGATTTTATCTAAATCATGAATAAAAGCCGATGTATTTTTCAGTTTACAATATCTTGAAATTAATAGACGAATCGTTCTTATTAATCGTTCAGCCAATGCAGCCTTTATTGGGCTGTGACTATGATAAAGTGTTGTATTATATTTCAATAGAACCTTTTGCACATGGTGATTAACAAATTCACTGCCACGATCCGATTGAATTTTTCTATACGAATCCTGTTCAAGAATACTTTCAATGGCCTGAGCAACTTCAACACCTCTCTTTGACCGTAATGGAATGGCATAGGCATAGTGACTAAAGGCACTGATTGCCACCAGAATATATTTGTAGGGTGCATTGTGACGCCGTTGAACTGCTTCTAAAGTTAAAAGATCCGTTTGCATTATATGCAGAGGGAACAAGGCTTTAGTTTGTCGATATTGTTTGCCAGGAAGCCTATGATTCCGGTGCAGTGTGTAACTCGGTTCAGTCTCTAGATACTCTTTTGCTTTTTTCAATGTGCTGCCGGACACAACTTTAGAAAGCGTTTTGGGTGAACTTAAACTTCCCGCTTCACCAATATTTTCATAGACACCTTTCAGAACTTCATCCATTTTGAACGTAAACACGTAGTGTAATGTCCACTCCCCTTTTGCACACTGGAGGGTGAATCAATTCGTCTTCGCTTTTGACTAGCAGCCACAGGTGTTCTAAAATCATTGCTGCTGCTGCTAGTATTTTCCAATATTGAATCTTCTTCTTTTTTAAATGGTGTTGGTGTTGGTGTTGTTGGAGGACTATATTCTCTTAGTTTCTTTAGAATTTGCTTATTGCCAATAAGACTTATGGGAAAGTTTGATACAATTAGAAAGGTGTATAGATTATTGTCAAATGATAAAAGTCCTTTACGATTCGTTACCATATCACAAATTAAATCAACTAGATTATAAATTTTTCCATGAATTATAATTCGTTTCCCTGTGCTATCGACTTGAACTTGATCACCACCAGTTTCCAACATGAGATATGATAATACTCTTTTACTCTGTTCTCGATAGGTCAGTGGCAATAGGTTTCCAATTTTCGATACAAACGAATTCAATTCCTTCTCCTTTGATTGCACTGCTGCAGAATCTTGAGAAGACGTTTCCTGTTTAGAGGGATCAGTGGCGGCGGTGGGTCTCTCACGATATGATTTATGTTTGTCCACACGTCGCAATGCATCTTGAAGTAAAAGCAGTTTTTTGTCATCGGCAATATTCTCATCATTAATGAATTTGCTTAGATTGTCTTCAAAATGTTCGACGGGCGAGAGGACAAGTTCAAATGGTGTCAATTTATAGGTTTTTGCCATTCTCTAGAGAAAACTGTTTACAAGTCCTGCAATTATTGGCAGTAAAAATGTGAAAAAGCTACCGCCCGCTTGAAGGAGATGTTTTCTTTTTAAAATTTTCCCCAAATTTTTACAAGCCAAGGCACGTACAGTGGAACGATGTTGCTTTGTCTGTTGTCTAACACCTTCTGGAAGTTGAACATTGCCCTCAGTTAAATTTAAACAAAGTTCAGATGATAGATTAATGAAATCATTGTCAACACCATGTTTGAGTATAGACTTCCAAAGCAAGGGTTTTGAAGTGTTTAAAACGGAAAATAAATGCCGTTGTTCGTGTAGTTTCTTCAGTGTCATAACGTCAACTAATAGCCTTTTCTACTGTTCACCGGAAGATATACTGTAATTTCATTGTTGAAAATGTCGGTGACTACACGTAGATCCTCGGGTGTGCTCTGATTAAGATCCAACAAAATGTAACCGTAGGGTTTATTAGTCGCCTGAGTGTACGCTGACAACAGAGATTTAGGGGCGCCGGGGTATATCTGTTTATTGAGAGTTATGAGCGAGGTAGAATCACGAACAACTCGATAGATAATATAGATGGTGCAATTCAATGCAAGGGTTCGCATACATTTGCTCTGATGAAACAGATTGTGTAGAACTAGGGTTATGGAAATGTGTTCATGGTGGGAGCGAACAGTGAACAGTTGTAGCATTTCCTGTGAGAACTGTTCAATGGATTCAGCCAAATTATCAATAATCAGCCACGAGTTCGGTTCAATACTATTGAAAACATCAAGTCCCCGTATGAATTGTATTGGTATGGTTGTGGCAATAGATTTTATTTGATCATAGGACTCCTGCCAAATACTATAGCAATAGTAGATTTTTTTCGGCTTTTCCAAAAACATTTGCTGACAATTTTGAATTATTTTAGTTAAGAGTGTTGTTTTCCCCGACATTGAGGGACCACACAGAAACGATCTGAAGGGTGTTTTAAATTGATACATGCTGCTGCTGCTGCTGCTGCTGTTGACAACAGTTGGACTATAACTAACTGTAAATTATACGTGTCCAATGAATAAGTAGTAGCAATAATTTTCCCATAGATCTATCTACGTTAACAAGAGTAACAACAAAAAAAAACAATATTTCATTGGTCATTTATTTCAGCAACATGAAAACTCTATTTGTTCAACATGAACAATGATAAAAATAACACTTTATGTTCAACAAGAACAACAACAATATTTCATGGTCATTTATTTGCAACATGAAAACTCTATTTGTTCAACATAAACAACAATGTTAAAAATGACACTTTATGTACAACATAAATAAAAACACTTTTTGTCCATCAACAATAACACTATCTGTACAACACTTATTGTCTTTAAACACTTTTTGTCCAGCAAGAACACTTTTCTGTACAACAACAACAACACTTTTCTGTACAACAACAACCTGACACTTGAAAACAACAGAAAAAAACACTTGGAACATGAACTAGCACAGTTGAACATTATGAATTTAAATGAGGAACCCTCCCCCCCACCCCCCAGGAGCCACGGGGCTGAAGGCCGGCCGCGGACGGGACCCCCCACCCCCCGGGGCCGGCCGCGGGAAGGACCCCCCCCGGGAGCCACGATGGAAATGGATTGTACACAATAGTTGTCGTCACTGCGGCAGGTTAGGTTGGGTTAGTTGGGTTAAGGTGGTTAGTTGAGGTTGGGTTAAGGTGAGGCTGGGTTAGTTAATTTATGAAAGGGTGATGGTTAGTTGGTTAGTCAGGTTAGGTTAATTTATCCAGACCAAGTTGCTTGCGATAGTCTATGCATTCAACTCGGTCTGAAATACGGTAGTGGCCATGAGGCAAGACACTCACACCATTCTCGAGCACATAGACTTTGTTGGATATACACGACATTGCATTTTTTTCCACTCTTACAGTATGATTTCTATACTGTAGAGAGCAAATTGCAAGCACTTGTGCTCTCGGCACTAGGCTACTTTTTACACAGTCTCTGTACGCGGTCATTTTGAAATTGTTCTTTACAAAATGTTTAGGCACCCCTTTACACGCCTTCTTTTCATCCCCACTATGAGTTTTAACGCAATAAACTTTAGGACCCGGGAACATCCCCCTGGATATCAAATCACTCCCCGTCTCTGATTTTAACATTAATAGTTGGTTGGGGGCTTGACGTTTCACCAGCTCGGGGTAGAGGGATGGATTCCAGTTGGTGAAATCCATCCGCGAGCTGATGTCTTCCCCCTTTTCTAGATCACCCAATAAATCTTCGGTCCCATTTACTCTTAACAGCAGAGAATCTGTATCCCCATAGTAAACTTGAACCTCCCCTCCCGTGGCCATTGCACCTTGCACACATTGTAAAATAACGACAACATGAGCTTTTTGGAAATTTCTAGTACTGAACTACCTCCTGCTATATTCTTGTTCAGTACCACATTTCACTTTTTCCTGTGTAGAAGAACCATGCCAGCCTCTATGTTCGTGAACGATGTAAAATTGGGATCGTCAATAATTCGTGCACACTCTAGAGGGTCAGTCACGACGTCGCAGCGAGATCTGTTACATACGCTTTCACACATTTTGCCAAACGCTGAATTTAGAATGAGTTTGTACATTTCCTTTTCTACCTTGGAGTTTGCCCTAGAGCGTTTATCGACAAAAGTGTCGATAAACATCTTTAAATATGGTTTCTGATTGAACTGCAGGACCCTATGTATTTTGGTGATCTTGAAACCATTGTTCACCATCCAGTGCAAAAGCACATGGTGAACAACGATATTCTCCTTAGGGTCCAAATCAGCAATCAGTTTTTGCTTAGAGGGAGTCCAGTGCATCCCCATATCCTCAACCAATGGTCGATTGTAGGGGCTCAATGAGTCCCTGCTCACGGGTTGATTGATAAAGGGAAAAACAAAATCTCTGACTGAATCGTGAAGCGCCAGAGGAATGTGCCCGTCAATTTGAAAGAACCATCCTTGTGGCCCATTGTCCTCGACGGTGGTAATGTCGGGGAACTCACAAGGATTCTCAAGCCATTGATAGTTCCCACACGGCAAAGAGTAGTGAGACATTGCCGAGGGGTACAATGAGTTCATGTCCAAGAACACTGCATTTGACTTTGCATCGGTGCTGTTTTGTCCGCTCGAATCGGTTGACAAGACGCGATCCCCATGAAAAACATACCCTCCCCTCATTGAACGCTCTACAAAAAGGTGCTGATCTACATCTTTGATTAGGCCTATTTCCTCCCTACTAATTTTTAAAATCAAATCTATCACCAAATGGGGCGTGGAAAAATAGTAGCCTATATCTAACCCGAACTCTGAATAGATTTGGTCCGTGTTCTTACAGACTATATCCAACAGAGTTAAAACGTCACTGGCCAAGTACAGTCTACAATAATCCCACCCATTTTTACCATTCCCCTTAGACCACACCTTCTTGGCAAATTCATATTCCTCGGCTGTGCATTCACTACTGGTCAGTGAATTGTAAAAAGCTTCAATTGGAGGTAGCTTCACCTCTCTTAAGCGAGCGCCAGAACAGTAATAGTCGTATGCGTATACACCTTTGCAGGTCAACAGGTCATACATTTCACTGTCTGGAAAGTGCTGTTTAAGCAAGGGAAAGCTATCAAAATTGTCGCTTTTCTGCACTTGAATCAATTGACTCAATGCCTTGGAAAAAAAACTAAAAGAATCTAAAAACCTGATTTTATTCCAACACGTATGCCCATTATTTACTACCTGCCATTTCAGCTCGAGAAGCAACAACTTCTCGGCCGATTTGGGAATAATGTTATAGGTAAATGAATTATTTACCCATGGACTATCTACTCCCGCTCCCTCCCTGTGCATACGTGCCAGTGCCGGTAAAATAAATTTTAAATCATAATTTGAGTTGTGGATAAAAACAGGGATAAAAAACTGCTGGCTAACATTTCAGTTACACGATTGATTCGCTACCCCTCTAAAATTACTACCCCCAGAGGATATTTCCTGCCACAAGTGATTTTGATCCCTGACATTCCCCCTCCCCCCTCTTTTCCCTTCAGTCCCCTTATCACCCTCTACAAACTCCCCCTTACAAACCCAACATATTTTTTGATTTTCAATCGCGAGACGATCTTCTGCAGACAGCACCATAGGATAATGGGTATTTCTCAAACGAGAAATAGCGCAATTAGCTGTGCCAATTAGTTTAGTCAGTGCCTTGACCATGCACTCCCCTCATCCAATGTTTCTACTATTTCTAACAACCGCTTGGTGTTAGAACTGTCTCTTTGCGCATGAGCATAGGACACTGCAATAGCTTGATGTTCTTTGATTCGGTTTGGAAATCGAGGATCGTTCACCTCCACCAGCTTAGCTTCACAATCCAAAGATATTTTGCTGCACTTGAGGAGGGTGTTTTGGAAATTTTTGAAGCGTAAAATGGCCCTATCCCCAGAAACCGTTTCCACTGTCTGGTAGCCATGCCGTCTACAATGCCTCATGTGATTTTGAAACTTTAATTCAGTCCAAAATCGAGAGAGGCATGTTGGACAGTAGAAACGTGTCCCCCTAGTCTTACCCTCTCCCAGAACTCTACTGATGTCTGTGATCGGGTTAAAATGGCCAATTGAATTGGAAAAGTCACTAGATGGTGGTGTATACAACAACCAAACCCAGTGTTTGACTAATTCAATTGACGGGCCTCTTACTGGGAAAACCACCCCCTTCTTTTTTGAACGAACCCTATCTTCAAATTCAGTTTCATACTGAACCACAGTAACGCCGATATTTAAATGGGCATTAGCCCTTTCAAAAATATCAATGGATCTTAGCGTTACTGGGTATTTTCCCTCTAAACAAGAAAAATCTACAATGGGGAAATTGGACCCGTCCTTCCCATGTACAGCCCAGTGATCTAAATTCGTATTGGTAGCGTCACGTGCTAGAGGCTCGAATGCTGATATGAGGAAAGCATACTTGAAACATTTTTGATCTGTTTCAAAACAGATCTTCTGGACACCACGACAACCTACTAAATCTGGATTATAATTTATAACTGTATCCCTATCAGACCCACCCCCCCCCCTCTTAAAATAAAATCTTTCTTAAATTTACAAATATTCACACTTAAATTTTCAACATATAAAACTACAGAGCCGCTCCCATTTTCGTTAAAGTTCTCGAGATGCGCTATAATATGACCTACCCACTCGCAAAAAACACTCTCAAAATTTTCTAAATTCGGATAAATCACACGCATTTCGGAGTGTATATAGTGGTGGTAAACTTCGCTTTTCCCCTCATTTAAATAAAACACCTTTAAAACAATAGAAACCTTAATTGAATCCCTCCCCACACCCCATAATTGAATTTGGTTCTCCAGCAGTGCACGAATTTTATCTACATAGTCATACACAATTTCTACGGGGTCAAACACAAAATTTTCCCCCATAAGTGAATTAAATGGATCCCCAAAAGTCGCAGTGTAGACAACTATTGCATTTAATATTGTGTTGGACAGCTGAAAGTCTGGAAATGGTGTAAATTGGACATTACCCCCCTCCCCCTCTTGTATATCATCAACACTCCCTCCACATTGTTCAATATTTGGGGTATGGGAATCCACTTCAATTGTTTGAAGTGGAAGTAGGTAATCATTGGGGGCTAGAGGAGGATTCCCTGTTAAATCCCTGGTAAAATCGTCTAAAATTAGTATGGTATTTGAACTTAGCAATGGCAAGTCCCCCTCTAAACTAGGAACATTACCTTGCTCAACTGTGCTAGGTTGTACATTGAAATAATTACTTAGAAAATTATTAATATTAAAAGGTATTTCATCGGAATTAACAATACCATCCCATTCATTGATATGTGAATTGTCCTGAATGACATGAAATTCCGTAGACGCGAGTTCTTCCTCTCCTTCATCAACTGATGAGGATGATGATGATGATGATGATGATGATGACTATGAGACCAATGCAACCTATAAATGAAAAATAGCTTATTTTCAAAGTGTTCAAATCACCCCTACTGTTTAAAATTTGGATTATTATTTACGTATTATTTAAAACGCACTTAGTAGTAGTAGCAGTATGCACATAGTAGCATTTGGTTAATTCACTGTTCCCCCACAACTATCGATATTCGGAAAGTTCCAATTTCCAACTTAATATAAGATATTTACAATCTAAAACACATTACATAGAATTGACAATTTGATTTTGTTCAAACAACTCCATCCTCTTTCCCAATTTCCACTATTTAATGCTCCCCCCCCCTCCGAGAGGGCCATCGCGGCGCTTCCCGCAGCGCTTCCCGCGGCGCTTCCCCACAGCGCTTCCCCGGCCCACCGACCCTTCCCGGGCTCCGCGGCTCCCAGCTGTTTACATAATGTTGAAAAAAAAATATTGTTAGACCATAAGTCGTTTCTCTCTAATTCCATACAGGTTGTCTAGGACTCATTAGCTTAATTATTGCAAGCCACGTCTGTTCTGTTCCAAGACTGTTCAGCAGGAAAATACAATTAAATGGGAAACCGTTAACTCTTATTGAATGCTAAGCCCCTAAAATCTTGGCAAGTTGTAAGGTTGAAAGCTGTCAAAAATATTACGCAAATTAGAATCCATATGTGCAATAGATAAATGGGATAATCTCTGTCCTTCCCCTAAAACTATAATATTCAATTGTGAAAAATAGCATTTTGATTTTCATAGTGGAGAGATAGCAGTAAACTAGAAATTACCTAAAAATATTATTATGAGATATCGAAGAGATAGCAACAGTGGGGGAACAGAGAAAATAGCAAAGATTAGAAAAAGAGCGGTTTCTTTTGACAAGCAAGCAAAAAAATTACATTATATTTCGATATCTCTGAGGGAGGGAAGAGCAGAGAAATTTAAAACAATGGTTGGGGGCGAGGGGTTAATATTTTAGTATCTCTGAGATGCACTTTTACAGTGTTGAAAAATAGTGAAAAGAAAAAACTAAAAAAAAACATTGGAAGAAATAGATATATATTTCTATAACTAGAGGTAAAAATGCTCACATTTGCAAATCCTGGCTGCACTTGGGTGCCAGATGGTCAGGGTAGTTAGTGCGTGTTGGAGGATGGACGGTGCGGTAACATCACGCTCTTGTGTAGACGGGGCAGGTATTAAAGGTCCATGGAAAGCAGCCATCCACTCGCTCTTTAATTTTCGGCCTGGCTGCATTGCAGCCTGCGTGGATGGGACTTTGACAGTCAACACGGCGCTGGAGGGTTTCGGCCAACGGCCATATTGGGTTACTGTCGCCTTCGCAGGGGGCGCATTATTACCTCTTGCCTTCTTAGATGGAGGAGGCACACATTCTTCACAATTTGCCTTAAAGAAGGGAAAAACGTTAGTATGGAAAATAATTTTCCTCTTTTTCACAGAAGGAAAATTAGTACTCCCCGCTCCTAACCATAATTTTGTCTAGAAAAGCATTTATCACTAAGAAGCCCCCTCCCCAGCATTTTCAGTAAAGCAAAAAGTAAAAATTTACTAAACTCAGAAATCAAATGCTATTTTAATTAATTAAAAAAGCTTATTCATAGACATCCCAGCCCCTTACTTTTCATGCAATGAAACACTTTGTTTTCATTTTACAATGATGGCGATAGAATTGAGGCATGTCCCCCTCCCCCATTTCACCAATGTCCTAAAAATATTTGTTAGGCATTAATTTTGGAAATAACTCGTTTCCCTACTTCCATACAACATAGAATTTTGCGAAGCCTGTAGCCTTACATAGGTTAATCAACAGCAATCTCTTTCCGCGCGAAAGTGTTTTTAATTTGACTGGAAAAACAATTCTTTTTTGATCTGTGGAACCTTTGGCTAAGCCGTGAACGTAAATACACAGGAAAAGGGTGTCAGCTATTTATAATCTTGCGGAAGCATTTTGTCAATTTAGCGGTTTAATGGCTAAGGGATTGACAGAAGTCAGTGGTCGCTATTAGCTAGGATATAGAATGCTTAAAATTGTATAAATTTAACGAAAAGAGAATTATTTCTATTGCGAGAATTATCGTTGTAAAAACAGTGGGTGGGGGGGAGGGGAGGGGGGGGGGGGGTTTGAGGATGGTTTAGGTAATAAAAAGAACGCCTTTTATGTTTTCTATCGAGTATAAAGATAGCATGGTGGAGGAGGGGGTACTTACCTAAATATAGTGGAGGGTGATCAAGGAAAGTAATTTTATTTTGAAAATAAAAAATGAAAATGTACTTACATTGCTAATTGTGGCTGCCAAGGCTTCAAGCTCATCAATTATGTCAGTTGTTCTATCCATTGTGTAACAATAATTTCTGATAATTTAATCACAATGCATGTCCGTTATATACGAAATCTCAAGGGTGAATTGTTATGTAACGGGGAAAATCATATGTAAGCAAGCCTCTGATTGGTTGAGAAGGGGGATGTATCCGAGTCTCTGATTGGCTGAGAAGGAAGCACGTCATCCTGTTTCCTATTCCTGGATCTTAACATTCGCCCCGAGCGTGCACTTCGCCAAACAACAACAACAAATAAATCGACCTGGGAAAAAGAGGTCATTGACTCTGTCCCCGTTAGACTCAATAATCCAGAAAACATCCATCAAAGTGAGAAAATTCCTGTTTTTTCATTCTCACTGACAAAACCATAAAACAAACATAAATTGATGTTGACATCCATGAAAAACATCAAATAAATTGACCAACACACATAACCGTCCAAAAAAACATCCATAAAAGTGAGAAAATTCCTTTTTTTTCATTCTCACTGACAATGAACCATAAAAACATGCATAAATTATGTAAAAAAGTTGTAGGTGGCAGCAGAGGTGTCGTCCGGGACCTCATGAGGCCTTTCTACTTCTACCATGTGTTTCATAGGTAGCATCATCGTAGATTTGTCTGACAGCAGTCATAGCTGCCTCTGGACTTTCATCTCGCAGCAGATCCAAGGTTTCAAATCTGTTGGTCAGTTTTAACACAAACGGTGACTGAATTTCTAAGTTACTCAGTTTTTCTCAGTCATAAGGTCGTTGCCTACCTATTCTTACCTTCTCGGGGCTGAAAACTTACTCTGATTTTTGCAGCCATGTGGCTATAGTGAGAGAAAACACCAGTGTCTCTAAATGCGCGCATATCACATAGCGACGTCAGCCACTTCTTACCAATAAGAAAGTGGTCGATTTTTTTTGTGTGTCCATCAGGTGAAGTCCAGGAGTACTTGGGTATATCTTTATGGGCAAGGAAAGGGCCGCCAACAAACAAGCCAAAGGACAGAGCCATTTCAATTAGCAACTCTCCATTTTCGTTGCGCTCTCCAAGACCATGGTTGCCTAAGACGTCGACGCAATAATTTCTATCGTTGCCAACCTTTGCGTCAAGATCCCTCATGACAAACATAATTTCTATGTCTGGTTACATCTTTAAGGACAGATGTCAGTTCATTCTAGAATGTCTCTTTCTGATCGTCTGTGGCTTCGTTAGTTGGTACATAGCAGGCAGCCAGGGTCGTTTTTGCATGTTTCCCATGGAATCAAGCAGTCATAATGTGGCTGCTCACAGGTTTCCAGCTAAAGAGAGATTTTGGCACAGGCTTTTAAATGACTACGGATACTCCAGTTTCTCGTCGTGTTTCAGTGCCGCTGAAGATTAAAGTGTTTCCACAGCTGAGCAGCTGCTTTCCATTTCTCGGCCATCGCACACCCAATTTACGATAAGACTTACCCCGCCAAATTCGAGAAACCACATAAGAATGAGCCATGGAAGCCCTGGATAACCATGAAAATTTTTGAAGCGTCACCTTTAAGAAATCAAGAGCATGTGGATTTTTTAGATTGGCAGTGTAACAATAAACTCGAAAAATTCAAAGTAATACGCTATATAGTAAACTCGATGAGAATAAAAGCTAAAAAAAAAAAACTTTGTAAAGTGACTGAGTTTAAATAAGGATAATACTAAAGGCACTTGAAAGGATATTAATGACCCATTCCAAAGGAAGAAGGAAGTCCCACTTAATTCACTTCTAATTCAAGGAGGAATTATTATAGATGACACGACAATTACTAGTAAATTCGCTTAACTTTTTTTGTAGCATTATCTTACCTTAATCATTAGATCCTCTTCTGCCTTCAGAGGTGCTTGGGGCATCCAAGAAAAATCCACACTCATCTCTCATCACTACGGCCGCCTAGATATTTTTCCATTCAGGTTGGATTGATGCATTGAGATTTGTGAGGTGAGCTCAGTAACTGCGTCGTAGGGTGTTTTGAGGGCGTCCTCTTCTTCTGGTACCACGTGGCTCCCACTGAAGGAAGACCTTTGGTAATTGAGTTTCGGGCATGCGGATCACATGACCAAGGTATCTATGCTTCCTATATTCGACCACTTTGGTTACCAGTGGCTGAGATGTCTTCCGACGTATAGTAGCGTTTATTAGTTTTTGGGACCAGTGGATATTTAAAATGTGCCTTAAACATATGTTTCGAACACGAGGAGTTTTTTTTCAAGTTGTTGATCTATGTGCCAAGTTTCAGAATAATAGGAAAGCGTTGAGAGGACGTTGCTATTGAACAGCCGCAGCCTGAGCCGGAGAGAGTACTTCTGGCTGCGCCAAATTTGAGACAGTTTCCTAAAAGATGCATTAGCCTGGACGAACCTTAGCTTGATTTCTCGCTTAAACGATCCTGAGTTGTGGATGGTACTTCCTAAGCACATGAACTCTATGAATTGCTTTATCGTCTGGTTATTGCATCGTAGGTCGAATGGAGATCTAGTGTTCGCCATACTTTTGTTTTGTTGGCATTTATCTTAAGGCAAAACAGTTTGGCAGCGTCTCTGAGTTGGTTAAAGTAATGCTGGAGCTTTTCTTTAGGACTTTATAGGCTGATATGGTTAGCAAAATCAACATCTCTGAGTGTCTTATTATCCGACTGAATCCCATATCCGTCATACGTCAGGAGAATACAATCAATGATAAGGATAAATAACAG
The DNA here is from genome assembly GCA_027921565.1 of Artemia sinica. NCBI lineage: Eukaryota > Metazoa > Arthropoda > Branchiopoda > Anostraca > Artemiidae > Artemia > Artemia sinica. The sequence goes on along the minus strand of CM051259.1, from coordinate 77,154,215 downwards.
TGGTGATAGCACACAGATTGGATTCACCCTTGTCATGATACAAAAGTAACAGATACTTGTGTCACTTGCCTTCACGCAATATTCTTTGTCTTTGTAGAAAGTTTCAATGATTTGAATGAGCTTATCAGGAATACCGTATTATTGGAGAACGTTCCAAAGCGTTTGGCGATTTACCGAGTATAGAACTTTCTCGAAGTATATAAAGACCCAGTACAGCTTATTGTGCCGTTCATTCCCTTTTTCTAGCAGCATTCTAAGAGTAAATACAAGATCGGTGCATGATTGGTTTGGCCAGAATCCATTCTGCTCTTCTCTGAGATGTTCGTTCAATGCTGGTTGGATTATGTTAAGGATTATAGTCGCCAATAGTTTGAGGCTGATTCCTCTCCAGTTTTCGCATTTTTCACCGTCACCTTTTTTTGAATATTTTGACAAGAGTACTTTTTGTCCAATCCTTGGGAATTTCTTTTGTTCTCCAAGTTATAGAGAAAAACGTGGTCCATACAGTTATGGATGTAGCTACTGAGCAATTAATCATTTTATCCGCCATTCGGCTCCCCCCAAGGAACTTTCCAGGCCTTAGCTTCTTAGCCGGCTTAAGTATCTCCCCACCAGAGGGTACTTTAATATCGACGGTTAGATTTAGGTCTATTTAACAAATTTTCGAAATGCCTGAATTTCTAAGTCACTCAGTTTTTTTGTAGTCGTAAGGCCGTTGCCTAGCTGTCCTCACCTTTCCCGGGGCTGCCAACTTTACTCTGATGCTTGCAGCTATCAGGCTATGGTCAGAGAAGATATCAGCACCTCTAAATACGTGATACAGGAGCTTTTTTTCAGGACTCTTGAAGGCTGATGTGGTTGGCAGAACATTTCCGAGTCTCTAATTATCCAACTGGATTCCATGTCCGTTGCACGTTCGGAGAATATAATCAATGATAAGGATAAATAGCAGTGGTGATAGCAAACAACTTGGTTTCACCCCTGTCATGATACGAAAGTAACAGATACTCTCGTCAATTGTCTTCACGCAATATTCTTTGTCTTTGTGGAAGGCTTCATTGATTTGAATGAGCTTATCAGAAATACCGTATTAATGGAGAACCTTTCAAAGCGTTGGGCGATCTACGAGTTGAAAGCTTTCTCCAAGTATATAAAGACCATGTACAGCATATTGCGCTATTCATTCGCTTTTTCTAGAAGCACTCCAGACTTCAGGTTCTTAGCCGCCTTTAGTATCTCCCCCCCCCAGAGGGTACTTTAATATTGACGGCTAGATTTAGGAATGGTGCGAAATGTATATCTGGAGGATCAGCAGGTGGTGGTCTATTTAAAAACATTTTGAAATGCCTGAATTTCTAAGTCACTCAGTTTTTCGCTGTCTTAAGGCCGTTGGCTAGCTGTCCTCACCTTTCCCGGGGCTGACAACTGTACTCTGATTTTTGCAGCCATCAGACTATGGCCAAAGAACTAACGTTGGCTAGCTGTCTTCACCTTTCCTAGGCTGACAACTTTACTCTGATTTTTTCAGCCATGAGGCTATAGTCAGAAAAGATATCAGTGCTTCTAAATGCGTGCACATCACATAGTGACGTCGGCCACTTCTTATCAATAAGAAAGTGGTCGATCTGGTTTTTTTGTGTGTCCATCACGCGAAGTCCAGGAGTACTTGTGTATATCTTTATGGGTGAACAGATTGCCACCAACTAACAAGCCGAAGAACTGAGCCATTTCAAAAAGCAACTTTCCATTTTAGTTGCGCTCTCCAAGATCGTGGTAGCCCAGGACGTCGATGCAATAATCTCTATCGTTGCCAACCTTTGCGTTAAAATCCTCCATTACACACAGAATGTCAATTCTGGGTACATCTTTAAGGAAATATGTCAGTTCATTGTAGAACGTCTCATTCTGATCGTATGTGGCTTCGTTAGTGGGTGCATAGGACACAACCAGGGTCTTTTTGGCATGTTTCCCACGGAATCAAGCAGTCATAATGTTGTTCCTCACGGGTTTCCAGCTAATCAGTGGTATTGCCACAGGTTTTGAAACGTGCCACTAAAGATTAAAGTGTTTCCACCGCTGAGAAGTTGCTTTCCATTTCCCAGCCATCGCCCTTGCGAGAGGGCGATGATGTCCAGCCGATAGCGGGCCATCTCTTTCTCTAGATGTTCCACCTTCGGTAGCTGTGCTAGCCTCTGAACATTTCAAAATACAATTTTTAGTGGTTTCTTTGAAGATGAATTCCGAAGGTTGTAAAAACAATCTAATCTAATTAAGCTGGGACAGATGATATTAATTTCAAATCCTTTAAATAAATGGGTTATTATTTACTACTATTCCTCGTCCACATTATTAATATTTCCATCCAATCTGGTGAATTCGCTTAAAAGGGTAAAGGTCATCACCCTTCAAATAGGTGGTTTTAAGTTAGATATTGGTAATTATAGACCAATATCAACTCCTTCCTTGTTTTCAAAAATGTTTGAAAAAGATTGCCTATTTACCTTATGGAAATAAGGGTATTAAGTGAAACTCAGTTCGTGTTCAAGAAAGGCTACTGGACGTCGGACCTATCCCGGATGAGTTAAGGTTGTTTCATCACTTCTCTTTGTGATTTCAATATACTACATTATCAAATGCGAAGAGTTAGGGGGCATTCAGCTACATACCGCAATACACAGGAGTGAATTAGACTTTACTGATGATATTGTAATATTAGAATCCTGTAAGAAACTACTTTAAGAGTTAATGGATAGGGTGAAAGAAACAGCTGGTCAAATTTCTCAAAAATTGAATGCAGTGAAGACAAATCTGATTCAGTGGCACAAGAAGTATCAACCAGAATATAACAGGCAAATGGAACCTTCAAAATGCTCAGCAAAATCGGGAGTTTCCTGAATCTCCCACTTTGCTTGAAGCTACGGCTTTTTAATAGAAATGTCTTGCCTGTACTGCTATACGTCTCAGGTAAATGGGACTTCAGCCAGCAGCAGGTAAAAACAATCAAAGCGTTCGAAAATATCTGCTTCAGGAGAGTACTAAATATTTTCTAAACTCATGGACCCATGACAAAATGACTAATCAATCAGTACAAGATGCACCGAAACAACCACTTGTGACTAGCTTCGTCAGAGTGGAAAAATAGAGATAATTAGGACATTTCGTATAAATGAGTGACTAAAGCCTTCCGAGTGTTGTCCTCAACTTCAAATTTATAATAGAACATGTTTTATTTACTCAAAGCATTGAAGTTTTAAAATGATTGTCTAGTATGTGGAAAAGAAAGTGACATTAAACCGTTGAAGAGAGTGAAGGGTAAAATGATTTGATATGCATGAAAAAATTGATTAGATTTCGTACAAAACTTAATACTTCCGTATATTTTTGTCTATGAAATAATAACAACGATGTTCTTGAAAACGTATATTTGGAAAGTTTCTTCACCTAAGCAAAAAAAAAAAAAAAAAAAAAAAAAAAAAAAAAAAAAAAAAATTAAAAATGGTAAATGTGGACAAAGTAGGACCATGCTTACAATTTCATTGAAACTTGTACTAAATGATTTTTTATATAATTTCTGGAAACTTATCTGGAAACTGGAAAATGGAGGAGGTAATATCCCATAGAATTTGCCAAGGAGCCCAATAGAGACTGTTTTAGTAAACGTTGCAATAATCAAAGATCTTCAGGCTTGGGCCTAAGAATAAACTCACCTGCAAGAGCAGGCTGTAATGTCTGGTCCTATGCAGGACTCAAGACAAAAGTCTACAACCTTAGCACCTGTGGTCATTAAACTCAGGCGCAAGCGCAAAACAAGCAACACTAAAATTACAGCGAAGGAAAACCACCCTGTTTGACTATGCCGTAGGATTTGGCCCTCCACTGAATCCCACAAAATCTCCTGATTTGAACTGCTCTCCTCATGTCTTCCTGTAACGTTCGTATAATTGTTTTTAAAGGTTTTGAAAACCTCCTACACTGTCCCTAAATAGCGATTCCATTCTTGATATGAATTTCAACGTAAGTTTGGTTCTTATTCAAGACATCCACATTGGACGATCTTTGAAATGGTACTGACGATGTAAAATTTAACAAAAGAGTATTTCTAAATGGTGTTAACAATAAACAAAATAGAAAATAATTAAAAAGGGGCATTATCGTTTAATAGTAAAGGGTGCCCCATTGTGATGCACGACTGTTATTTTATATTCAAAAATTAATTCTGCATATTAGCTGGTAAAATCAATTTGTTAGCGATGAAATTGCAATTTTAGCGCTGACCAAAATGCAAGTAGGAAAAGAGTTATGTTGCGAGTCATCCTAAATTTTCACAATTTATTAAAATGAAATTTTGAAGCAATATCTGGCTTAAATATACATGAGTGACCATTTTTATTATTAGGTGGTATCAGGGTGGGAGCCTTTACCTACACCTTATTTTATCGAGTTATTTGAAAGATGAACATATAAGTTGTAAATACTTACTATGTATATTTTATAAGAGTGACTTGGGAGGGGAGGTGGCGAGTACACAAACTGTTTGAAAATTGTTTTTAACCATATTTGTAATTTACGTCTGCTCAGAAACATGATTAGCCAGAAAAGTTAGCAGAAGGCCAGAGAAGTACAAGAAAAAGCTCTTCTTCAGATCTCTCCTTCAATTTTTTTTTTTTTTTTATTTCGTTTCCAAGAAAGCACCCAAATGGATGGCCAAAGGCGGATTCTATTGCTAATTGTGCTTTTGGGTGAATCTACTCTATTATTAATTAAAAAATGTTTTTTTTTTCAACTGAAATTAAGGGGCAACATAAAAAATCGAACAGAAATTATTTCGTATAGGAACAATATATTATATATATATATATATATATATATATATATATATATATATATATATATATATATATATATATATAATATATATATATATATATATATTATATATATATATATATATATATATATATATATAAATATATATATACATATATATATATATATATATATATATATATTATATATATATATATATATATATATA